>JANRMT010062807.1:33031330-33075831 GCA_026402145.1 Polypterus bichir lapradei
AAAAGATGATGCAGCATCAACAAGCTTCATTTCTAAGACCTCAGCTTCCCCCAGGGAAGAAAGTACAGCGTCAGGTGCTCATTCAGTGTAATAGGAACCATAGCACAGAGAAGTGTGTACACTGCAACAATTACACATTGTAAATGTAGGAAGGGCAGTCCTTGGGTGTTTGGGAACTGTTAATATTTGAATGTGATGATTTTATATAGCACAGAATGGAAATCAGCAGTTCTTCGCATTGCACCACGCAAGCGGTTGTATCAACTGCCTACTGTAACTTGCTTTTTTTCCTCTTCGGTTATAGTCTTGAATAAAAGTGCACTTGCTTTGTTACATCAACATTTATGTTACTTACATAAAAGCCTGATTGACTGTAATTTATTTGGATTTAATTACTTCCTACAGCCTAAAGTCACAAGTATAGCGCGTCTATGTGAAAACAGCAGTGTCCGATGGGGAGGGTAGGTTAGGATCATGAACGTGACAGAATGAAACTGGAAAAAACACACAAAGCTGACCAACTAAGTGAGCAACAAAAAAGACCAACAAATAAAGAACCTCCAAAAAACTAAAAGAAATAAAAAGTCTTTCAAATAGTAGCTGTGTACCATAAATTAAAAAGAATTGGTTGGAACCTGAATGTTAAACTGTTACAAGACAAAAAGATTAAAAAGGAGTATAAGCAATATTATAAAGGATGGACAACCCTAAAAGAATGGTGTGGGACACAGAGTGGTGGGAAATGATAAAGGAAAAGAGTTTATATAAATAAAAATAAAAAAAGGGAAGCAGAAGGTCATAACGCAGTAATTTCCAAGATCTTTACAGCAGAAGGAACCACCACCACATGACCCAATACTCTGCAGCTTCAAGAAAGATTTAGGCAAGGAAACTAAAGAAAAAAAAAATGGGAAGACTGATAACTACAGAAAATTGAAAAAACCCTGGAAAGAAAATGCCAAAAGAACAAAACCCCTGGACTAGATGGGTTACCGACTGAATTTTATACCACATTCTGGGATACAATCAAGCACAGACTGCTGGAAGTCCTCCAGGAAGTAGTGGAAAGGAAAGAAACCCCACAGACCTGGAAAGATGGAGTCATCACACCGATCCCGAGAAAGGAGAAGACATTGAATAAAATTCAGATTTGGTGCCCAATCACCTTGCTCTGCCAGGATTATAAACTTGAGTAGGGTCATTGCAAATAGGTTAAAGGAGGCAAATGAAACCCTGATAAATCCAGACTAGGCCTGTAGTGCATCTAAAAGGAGAATAACTCCAGCCTGGTCTTAATAGATTTCATTCAACATAGTAAATACCGAAACACACCCATTGCCCTCCTGAACCTAGACCTTGAAAAAGCCTTCGATTGGCTAAATCACAATTATATTTGGGAGGTGCTAGGAAAAATGGCCCTACCAACCAAAATTGTTGGTTGGGCTAAAGAAATATATATATATATAAATGTTAACAGCAGAGTAATAGTGAATGGGCACCTAACTAGAAAAATTCAAATTCTCAGGGGAGTCCGACATGGGTGCCCATTGTCAGCATTATTTGTATGCTGTCTCGATCCACTGCTAGAGAAAATACAAAGGGAAGACAGCATAGATGTGGTTTTTAATACCTGGCAGCCATGGGGAAACAGGTAAAATTTGTGGCATATAATCAAGGACGTCTCCATCATATGTAAAAATGAATACTCGATTAGGAAAACGATAAATAGTAAAATTTATTTTGCACTAGCTTGGGCCCTTGAGCAACACCCTTAACCTGCAATTGCTCCGTCCTGGGTATGATGTTAAACTGCATCCAGCCCTGCATGTAGGCCCTCAAACCTGCAGAAAATCTGGGGGTTGGTGGCAAAATTGGTATTCCAGCGACCATATATTTATCATACACAAAAAAAAAAAAAAAAAAAAAAAAACACCACACACACACACACACACACACAACACCACACACACCTCACACTAGTTCCATTCCATCTCAACTGGGGTGGTGCAGAGGATGCACTAAACTAAAGGAAATGTGACCGTTTGCTTTGTGAAAACTGGAAACAAATACCTGAGCTAGAAATAAAGATGGGATCAAAATACTGGGAGTTAAATTTGGGGAACGGAAAAGCAGGAGAAAAAAAAAAGGACAGGAGAGAACTACAAGAAAATGTGTTAAACCTATAAAATTTTTGGAAATTAAGGAAAATGAGCTTTGAGGGAAAGTTGTACTAATAAAAACAGTAATAGTCTAAAGGATACTGTACTTGGGGGTCTATTTTCATTCCCCCATTAAATATCTGTTATTACTTCTATTTTTTTCTGGGGCTCGCTGTATGAACCTTTGGCATGGAAAAAAGTAATGACTAAAGTAAAGGGAGTGAAACTTCCCAGACTTGAAAGAACTAATAAAATTAAAATATGCTGCCACAGTAATCGACCTGGCGAAAAGGGATAAGAGGAAAGCTGCCTGCCTGGGACAATACATGGTGGGAACAGGTCTTAGAAAAGTTAAAATTCAGAAGACCAAAAACCAGACACCCACATAATTTGACACGGCAAAATACTATTGAGACATGATTAAATAAATTGAATCACAATTTTAAGGAAGAAATGGCTATGTGAAGAGAGTTTTTAGTTAGAGACATCTTAGTACACAAAAGAGCAGAACTTATTAGGACTACTGAACATTGATATGGAGAAGGCATTTGACTCCAATCAATCATGATTATGGGAAACCCTAAAAAAAAAAAAAAAAAATTTAACACCAACAGGTCATAAAGGTCATCAAAAACTGCTATCAAGGTGTAATAGCAAAGTTTTGATAAACGGGAAGCTAATGAAGGATATATTAATTGCTAGAGGAGTACATCAAGGGTGCCATCTCTCTGCAATTTTATTCGTCATCGCTATTGAAGCCCTGGCAAGTATGATCCAGAAAATTAAAGATATACAAGTTCCTGGAAGCAGAGGGAAAGAAATAAAATGCATCCTTTACATGGACAATGCAACAGTCATTACTAGAGAGAGTGTCTCCATATATAGCACACTGCAAGCAACAGATTTTTTGCGAGGATGCCGGAACAAACATTAAATTTAATGAAAACTGAGGGCTGGGACCAAGGAAAATAAAAAGAAGAAAGCAATTCCAAGATAAAAATTCACAGGAAAGCATTAAAATTAGGGATTTTGTTTGTTAGATTGGAAAAGGACAAGGAAATTTGTGAAACAAGTAACTGGGTTGTGGAAATCCTCCTCCTTAACAACAACATTTATTTATATAGCACATTTTCATACAAAAAAAATGTAGCTCAAAGTGCTTTACAAGATGAACAGAAAAATAGACACAATAAAAAATAAACATACAGTGGTGTGAAAAGCTATTTGCCCCCTTCCTGATTTCTTATTCTTTTGCATGTTTGTCACACAAAATGTTTCTGATCATCAAACACATGTAACCATTAGTCAAATATAACACAAGTAAACACAAAAAGCAGTTTTTAAAATGGTTTTTATTATTTAGGGAGAAAAAAAATCCAAACCTACATGGCCCTGTGTGAAAAAGTAATTGCCCCCTTGTTAAAAAATAACCTAACTGTGGTGTATCACACCTGAGTTCAATTTCCGTAGCCACCCCCAGGCCTGATTACTGCCACACCTGTTTCAATCAAGAAATCACTTAAATAGGAGCTGCCTGACAGAGAAGTAGACCAAAAGCACCTCAAAAGCTAGACATCATGCCAAGATCCAAAGAAATTCAGGAACAAATGAGAACAGAAGTAATTGAGATCTATCAATCTGGTAAAGATTATAAAGCCATTTCTAAAGCTTTGGGACTCCAGCGAACCACAGTGTGAGCCATTATCCACAAATGGCAAAAACATGGAACAGTGGTGAACCTTCCCAGGAGTGGCCGGCCGACCAAAATTACCCCAAGAGCACAGAGACGACTCATCCGAGAGGTCACAAAAGACCCCAGGACAACGTCTAAAGAACTGCAGGCCTCACTTGCCTCAATTAAGGTCAGTGTTCACGACTCCACTATAAGAGAGAGACTGGGCAAAAACTGCCTGCATGGCAGATTTCCAAGACGCAAACCACTGTTAAGCAAAAACGAACATTAGGGCTCGTCTCAATTTTGCTAAGAAACATCTCAATGATTGCCAAGACTTTTGGGAAAATACCTTGTGGACTGATGAGACAAAAGTTGCTTTTTGGAAGGCAAATGTCCCGTTACATCTGGCGTAAAAGGAACACAGCATTTCAGAAAAAGATCATCATACCAACAGTAAAATATGGTGGTGGTAGTGTGATGGTCTGGGGTTGTTTTGCTGCTTCAGGACCTGGAAGGCTTGCTGTGATAGATGGAACCATGAATTCTACTGTCTACCAAAAAATCCTGAAGGAGAATGTCCGGCCATCTGTTCGTCAACTCAAGCTGAAGCGATCTTGGGTGCTGCAACAGGACAATGACCCAAAACACACTAGCAAATCCACCTCTGAATGGCTGAAGAAAAACAAAATGAAGACTTTGGAGTGGCCTAGTCAAAGTCCTGACCTGAATCCAATTGAGATGCTATGGCATGACCTTAAAAAGGCGGTTCATGCTAGAAAACCCTCAAATAAAGCTGAATTACAACAATTCTGCAAAGATGAGTGGGCCAAAATTCCTCCAGAGCGCTGTAAAAGACTCATTGCAAGTTATCGCAAACGCTTGATTGCAGTTATTGCTGCTAAGGGTGGCCCAACCAGTTATTAAGTTCAGGGGGCAATTACTTTTTCACACAGGGCCTTGTAGTTTTGGATTTTTTTCTCCCTAAATAATAAAAACCATCATTTAAAAACTGCATTTTGTGTTTACTTGTGTTATATTTGACTAATGGTTAAATGTGTTTGATGATCAGAAACATTGTGTGACAAACATGAAAAAGAATAAGAAATCACGAAGGGGCAAATAGTTTTTCACACCACTGTAAGTCAACATTAACTTAGAATAAGTAAGGTCCGATGGCCAGGGTGGACAGAAAAAACAACAAAAAAAAAAAAAAAAAAAAAACTCCAGAGGCTGGAGAAAAAAAAAAATCTGTAGGGATTCCAGACCAACAGACTGCCCAGTCCCCTATGGGCAATCTACCTAACAAATCAAAAAGTCCTCTTTGTATTTAGGGTTTTCATGGAAGGACTTGATGATGGTCACGTAGACTTCTGACTTAAGTCAAAAATATTACCAAACTGTATTTTTTTGGCAACTACCTACCAAGGAGAGATATTCAGGAAAATTGAAAGAATTTTTCCACTTTTTTTGGAGCTCAATGTGCGAGAGTCAAAAGTGAAACCTTAAAAATTGGAAAGACTTCCCTTAAACATATTGAAACTTGGGTACACACATGTGTACATCAAAATGATTCAAGAAAGGAATGGAAAGGCAGCAGACATGGCCAGCTATATGATGGGAGGGACACTAAGGAAATATAACCTGTACAAAACCAACAGAAGACTGTACGCATTTAACATACCGAAACTCTATAAACCCATGATCCAATGCATAGAACAAAACCAATTCAGAGAAGGATGCAAAAGTATTGATTAACTGGAAACTAATCATTACAACAGTTAAAGAAAAGAAACCGGCCACATGGATCAAAGTAACATCCAAATCAGAATCCGTAAAGATTTGGGAGACGATAGCCAATAAGTATCTACCCAACAATCTGAAGGATTTAGCATGGCAGGCCGCACACAACATCCTTCATACAAATAACTTGTTTAAAAGAAACTCCACTGTTCTTTCATGTGTGCAGTTCCTTTCATTCTTTGTCAGTAAAATTGATCAAATTCGCTGTGGTATTGTTCCAACTGGCTATGAACTGCCTATTGTTAATCATGATCTTGTTTCACTTTCACAGCTAAAAAGAACTATTGACACTCTTAAACCCACTCTAAGTCCTCTTGATATTGTACCGCCAAGCCTCATAGTGGAAGCCTCTGATGTTTTGGGCCCATCCTTACTAGCTATTATCAATGGTTCTATGAGTGAGGGAGCTGTGCCCTCCCTGTGTACGTCCCTTTCTAAAAAAGGCAGAATTAGATCCTGGAGTTTTAGACAATTTTCGCCCAATTTTCCAATTACCATTGTTGGCTAAAATATTAGAAAGATTTATAATCAATTGGTTGATCACTAACTCCAATAATTTGAGATCTATCAATCTGGCTTTAGGCGTTATGATGTTGAGATGGCCCTCCTTAAAGTATTCAATGACCTCTATTACTGACTCAGGTGGCGCTGCAGTCCTTGTCCTCCTTGACCTGTCTGTTGCCTTTGACACTATAGAGCATGAGATATTGCTGTTGCAGCTTGAACATCTTGTTGGGATTAAAGGGGCTGCTCTTAACTGGTAGACACTTTTCAGGGACTTTAAATTCCTCTTTTTCGTCTACTGCTTCTCTTAAATGTGGTGTTCCTCAGGGATCCATTTTGGGTCCCATTTTATTCTCTATATACCTTCACCCTTTTGGAGCTATTTTTAGGAAATGTAACATTTATTTTCACTGCTATGCTGATACACAGGGTTATATTCCCCATCTGCAAATCTGTAATAAATCAACTCCACAACTGTCTTTCTAAACTAAGTTCCTGGATGGCTAATAATTTTCTTGATCTGAATCAAAATAAAATGGAGGTGCTTATAGTGGGTCCATTAGCTAAAGCCCAAATTGGTCTTGGACTTCGGTTCTGTCTTTTGCAAACCTGAAGTCTGCAATCTTGGTGTTCTCTTTGACAGTAACCTCTCTTTTTAGAAACACGTTAATTCTGTAGTCAAGAGTTGCTTTTTCCAGCTTCATCTATTAGGTAAGATCAAGCCTTTTTTTATCTTCTAGGGATCTTGAGAAAGCTACTCATGCTTTTATCTTTTCTCGCCTTAATTACTGATTACAACTCGCTGTTTTCTGGCATTAGCAAATCTGATACGCAGGTTACAGTTGGTCCAGAATGCTGCCACTCGCTTTTGGGTTGGGGCACGAAAGTCTGATTCGGTTTCTCCAATATTAGCTTCATTACACTGGCTGCCTGTCAGTTTTCAAATTGATTTTAAAATCTTGTTGGTAGTTTTTAAATCTTTATATGGCCTTGCTACTGCTTATTTATCTGAATTGTGTGTTTTATACCAGTCATCTAGAGTGCTTAGATCTTCTGGTCAGTTGTCTCTTGTTCCAAGTGTAAAACTAAGGGGGACAGACAGGGCTTTTACAGCTGCTGCTGCTCCTCACCTGTGGATCTCTTTACCTCATCACATAAAGGAGTTGTCTACAATTGAACTGTCCAAAACGAGATTAAAGACTCATTTCTATTCACTTGCATTCCATGACCTTCAGTAATACTGATGGTTTCCTCATTGTGATTATGTAACATTACCTTTTATTTATGTTCATTTTTTTTAGTTCTATTTATGTTATTCATGTTAAATTGTATGTTTTTTTATTCTATTAATGTAAAGCACTTTGGCCACAGCATTCCTATGTTTTAACACTAGAATTACCAGAGCCTACGAAAAAACTTGTAGATCCATCCCACCTTAAATCGCTTAAAACCATTCTCACCTCTCCGCCAGCGTCTTTTGTTAATCTAAATGTGCTGATAAAGAAAAGTTGCAAGTAGCCGGCTATTCCATCCCCCCCATCGACTTAGAAAGTGCACAAACTTCTCCCAGCTCATGTCTTGAATGATTATCTGGGAGTGAAGTGGAGTTTTAGAGTGGAAATAATAGATCATTATTTGGAATACATGTATTTCACGTGTGTTCCGTTTCTACAGTAATCCGTGTAAACACATTTTTAAAACAGAAACGTTTTTCATATTGTACTAGTAAATGACAAAATGTAGGCATAAACTATATAATGTATGAAGCCTGAAGTCCAAATATCAAATTAAGAGCTTCACAAAAGGTACAAACATAACAGAACAAGTATGCTTTTATTCAAAAATATAACTGCAGGAAAAAAGCCGCATTAGCATGCCACATTGACACATATATATCTTAACTGCCATGGTAGCGTAATGGTATCAACTGCTGACTAGTAATCAAAAGGTCATGAGTTCGATCCTGCACGATTCTCTCTTGAAAAGTAAACTGCTCTTATTCTTACTATTTTAAAATAAACATACATTTGATTTCAGTGTGTAACAGCCAGTGTAATTTATGATACTTGTAAAGGTTAGTTTTTTTTTTTAATTCACTTTTCATTCTCTCAGTCGTATTAAAGATCCTCCCCCCCCCCTCTGAAGACGCGCTGTTGCTCTGCAGCATACTTGTGACTGCATTCTCGTACCAATGCTTTTGCAAACTGCTGTGCCTGCGTGCACTTTTCGTGGTATTACACGTCTATTTTTTTGAGCATACCCGTGTCGCTCAAACACAGGAACATCTGTTTACAAGTATAACAAAACAAGTGCACTTTTATTCTAGACTATAAGTGAAGAAAAAATAAAGCAAGTTACAGTAGGCGGTTGATACGACAGCTTGCGTGGGGCAATGCTAAGAACTGCCGATTTCCGATCCGTGCTATATAAAATCATCCCATTCAAATATTAACAATTCCCTCACATCCTTCCAACATTTACGACATGTGTACTTGTTGCAGTGTACACACCTCTCTGTGCTATGGTTCCTATTACACTGAATGAGCACCTGACACTCTACTTTCTTCCTTATATAAATAGCATTCGAGCTATAGTGCGTCTCCAAATAAATCACATTTGAGCTATAGCACGTCTATGTGAAAACAGCATCGTCAGATGGGGGGGGCGGGGGGGGGCGGGGGAGATCATGAACGCGACAGAATGGAACTGAATTTTAAAAAAGCTAACCTTTACAATTATCATGCATTTACAGATCCTCAGTACGGGAAAACAAGTTGTGTGTAACTTTTAAAAGTTAAGGATTTAAAAATCAGTTAAATATGCCTGCAGTTCCCTTTTAAATCACGTTTGAGACGTCAAAAAAAAAAACACCTTATGCTGTATAATTTGTAATTATATTAATATAATTTGTATTAAAATCGATCTAAAACAACCCCGGTTCTATCCAAGAACTCCCATTTTAAATAATCAGCTGGCCCTAATGAAACATTGAAGAAATGCGTTTAGTTTTCTAAGTTACATTGCCTTAAACAGATCGGACATCTGGTGCTAGAAAAAAAGCGATTTAAAGTTTTTTTGGAAAAACCACTCTTTCCAAAGCACATCCCCCACCACCACCTCCAGCAGCCTGAAGCTCAGTGTGTGGTCAGTGTCGATTCACACTTCAGCTGTTAGTCTAGCTCATTCCTATTGCTGACACAAACGAGGTTCACACATCCTGCCCTTTCATCTCAATGCAAAGAGTGTCCGGTGGCCTGTGTCTTAAAGACAGCTACTTAAAGAAATCAACATCCAATTTTAAAAAAAAAAAGACCGGCCAAAGACCCGTTTGTAAAACCCCAGACAAGAGCCACAAGCTCTTTGGTATGTAAATGCACTGGGTCCGGAACCCAAGCCCATTTCCCTGCTTGCTGTTCAGAACGACAAGTTGAATTTCTCCCAATACGGTTTGTCATCACGAACTTCTTTGAAAAATGTTTTGTAATTTTAATGACAAGAACTAAATGAAATATTCTTCATACAGCCTTTTCTCCAGAAAACGTCATCCGAGCACCCAGGTAAGCCTATTCATGATTGTTATACGTGTTAAACGAGTATGCTTTTAAAAAAAAAAAAAAAAAAATAAAGTGAATCCTTTTTTTTTTCTTAGATCTGTACATCTAAGCCGACCCGGAAGACGGTAAAATCTTTTAAAAATTGTATTTCGTTTAAAACGTGCATGGCTTGATTATCCACATTTAGTCTGTTCGGTCATGTGTATGCATGAGCTTGGGAGATTGCGTGCATAGGCATGTGTATGTTTATCAGTTGTAGCCTTTTATATTGACATGTTTCTATCGGTCTGATCCATTCATGAAAGGGGATGGTGAGGCTATAAATGTGTCTTTACTAACCGCCTGACAGACATGCGCGAGTGAATATTTGAGTATAATTACGGCTGTGTAATGGAAAGTGTCCAGGAATACAAGAAAGTTATTTTTAAAAAAAATATACAGCTGAATCCTTTTTCCCCCCTTAGAGATCTATATACAAGTAGAGTCTCCGATTCATTGAGGAAGCAGGTAAGAACCTTATTAAAAATAAAATGTTTACAACGTTCCTACGTGTGTGCGCGCGCTCGTGCGTGTGAGCTGTGTGATTACAGTCACTCGTGTGTATTCGCTTTCATCCATTTTGCTAAATGAAATGTAATTTTAATAAGACTAGTCACCCCAAAGTCTGGATGATTTTTAGACATAAAGTGTATTGTTGAATCATGGGATTAATGAATATTTAGATGTTCATGTATTTATGACATATTTTCATACCCAGGGCCCCTGAGACCTGGCTGTCTGATTTTATTTATGTCTTTAGATTTAAAAAAAAGTTTTTATCCATCTTGGTTTAGGGATTGCACATGCACTTTGTTAAAGTGCTTCGGGTAGTTACAAATAGCCTATAATGAGTCTGTCTAGCTATCATAAAATAGAATTTTTTATATTGCCATGCTTCTATCAGTGTGAACTGGGGATGAAAACTGGGCATGCATTTTGTTTGAGCTGCTGCAAGCGTTGGATGGGGAAAATGTTATTGTAAAGAGTGTATGCTTTGTTTGAGCCACTGCAAGCTTTGGAAGGGTAATTTTAAAGAGCATATGCATTTTGTTTTGTAGACGATAACCCTTTACAACATGAATCCATTTCTCAAAGGGAATCCACTGATCTGTACAATGTGCAATAAGTGTCATTTTTTTTAGTTTATCAAAGAAACTTAGGGGAACATATGTAGCTCCAGATTTTGTGAAAAGAGGTCTTTCACTGAGGTGGTCATAAATTTTCAGGTCCCAGTCCCCCGGATGTTTTAACGCAATTGCTGGATGGTTCAGAAAATCTAGCACTGTACCATAACTGGCAGACTCCACAAACACCCATTTACAGCCACGGTCAGCATTCTCCCGCTCCCTCCGAGAGCAGTTTTTGGTTCGAATCTCCTGCAGTCTCCTCCGCAAATCGGTGATGCCTTCCAATTCTAGCCGGCGTCCAGCCCCCCCGAGCAGTCCCCTTTGCGGGCAATGCTTCACTCTGACTGAGGATCTCGGTGTAGAAATCGTTATTCACCCAGATATTCCCTTCAGTCTGACCACAAGCAGAGACATTGTGAAAGACTGGAGCAGTTCCTGGATTAATTTGTAGAATCAGAGGCTCCTGGTTACAGTTCCGTACCAGATAAGAGTTTTCATTTGATAAATCCGATTTTTATAGAGTTCTACCCCAAAATTAAAGGACAGGATTTATATTTTTTTTCCATGAAAAACATTGACAGCAATTATATTCTGTGATCATAACTAATCTTTGATTAAATTTAGGTCATGCCTGACAACCGGTCTAGCGACAGCAGCAGTGGGAGTGATACAGTGAGCATGAACATCCTGAAGGGCGCAAAGGTAGGAAAAGACCATCCAGTGAAAACCTGAGACCATTTAAAGATGTCTGATAACTGAATATTCTATAAAGCTCCCTAAAATCCCCAACCCTCTGCGATCTCCTCAAATTGTTCAATCGCCATCCCCAGTGACACATCCAATCGACAATTTTAAACTCAATAATTCGCTCCAAGTTCTAAACTCTGATGAAATAGCTGTAGTTCATGCTCTGCTGCAGCTTTTGAAGAATACCCGAGGCCAGAACGTCTCCAGGCCCTTCACAACCACCTAATGCACTAGACACAAATGTAAAATCCCCACAACCTTCTACCTCAGGGATATCAGGGGCCTCATGTACATCAGGGACAAGTAGACCCCCACTTCAGCACTTACCGGTCAATGACTCGACTACGTTGACTGACCCTGTAAGACACCCTTCTACCTCAGGGCCCAGTAAGGTCAGTCTTCAACACTCACCTGTTGATGACTTAACAGAGTCAGATAACTCCTCCCCACATCCTCAGACAGGATCAGGAGTGACCAATTCATCCGGGGTAAACTTGAGTCTCAAAACCAACTCTCCACAGCCATCTACCTCGCATACGGTGAATCCTTAGTCTCCAGAGCTGTCAGTAAGCTTCCCGCAGCCCTCCACCTCTAGATTAAATAATTTGTCTAACGGAGCGTCAAATTTTACAATATCGTGATTAGACACTGCTTCAATTTTTCTGAGGCCTACACACTTGATTCATTCGCCGAAGTTTTTAATCATATACATGAGACCCTTCAGCAAATAGACAGTTTTACGAGCACTTTGAATCCTAAGGATTTGGTGCAGTTAGAATTAAATGGCGAATCTCTCAACCCCAGTGTTTTTTCCCTACCCCCCCGCAGGTATGCTTTGTCGAGGATTTTTTTTAACCAATTTGAATTACTTCTCCAGAGTCACACTATTTTAGCCAATTCCAGTCTGAGTCTAATTGTTCAGGTGGTGAGGGTTCCATCAGGGGGGCGGGGTTCATAGGCATAAAGCATGTACCCTTTTCAACAATATAATCATGCAAAAGAAATGGAAGCACCTATGGATCTCTTTCAAACAGGATGGTCAGTGCTGTTTTGCCAGGGGTTTGCTGGCTGTATTAAACGATAATTTCTGAGCCTATGTGAGCAAGAGGCCCGACAACTGCACGTCAGGGCCGGATTATCACCAGATCAGAAAGTAACGTTTTCAGATGTTGAAAAATTTGAGAGGCTACTGGGAATTAAAATTATCGTCTGGTACCAGGAACGGAACACTAGCACTATTAAAATTTGAAGTGTCGGGGACCAGAAAACCAAAGACGGTATTCCTGTTTTTGCACAATGAGCATTATTACGGTATTTTGAATCTGAAAGGCTTTCTGGGATTTTCCTATATCTGTAATTTGTTACACGGGATATTCTAGTCCGTCACGACATCGTTGTGAACAGCACTGTGCCGTCTGTTTATCTACAGACTGTCGATGGGTTGATGGGGAGGCTTTGATGTACCGATTGCCATCATTTCTGTTGATCAACGTTTTGCTTCAAACTCCACAAAACGCGCAAGTTTAATGAAGACGTGTCGGTCTGAAAGCATCCGCGACGCCCATAAAGTCTGCGCTCTGTGCAGCTAGAGATATTGTGAATGCCAAGTCAAAACCTCACAAGTGTCAACCCAAACATTATTGCATTTGTAGAGAGGTCCTAAAAGAATCTTGTGAAAATCAGTGTTGTAGTCAAAGCTTACTGCAAAGACTGATCCATGAAAAGTACGTGTTCTACGATTGAGTGCCGTCAAGATAACTGAACCAACATCCCCAATTACATCCACTGCATGCATTGGAACGGTCAATCGTGGAGTTGGGCCGGTGAGGACTGCCTAGCAAAATTCTTCCACTGATAGACGCCTGAAACACCAAGAGTACACGTTCATAGCTCACAATTCTAAGGGGTATGACGGCTATTTAATGAAATATCTTGTCGAGAGCGGGCAAACTGTTACATCTCAGGGCTGTAAACTAATGTTTTATAGAAGATTATAACTTAAGATTTATTGACTCGTTGAACTTACCACCTATGAAACTGAGCAGTAAGCCCAAAGCCCTGGGATTCCAGGCTCAAAAAGGGTACTTCCCCATTTCTTTAATACCGTTGAAAATCAAAATTACATCGGACCATACCCCGATCCCAATTACAGTATTCAACACATGAGCCAGGAAAAACAGGAGTTTGTCTTGGTACGACTCGATTTAAAGCGGTACCTTCAACTTTAGACAAGAAGTGGCATATTATTGGTTGAAACGACGTGGTTATTTTGAGAACGGCATGCATGAAATTTAGGAAGGAAGTGCTCAGGATCAGTAATATTGATCCTTCTTAGTGTATGACCCTAGCTTCTCTCTGCCTGTCCATGTACAGACAAAATTGCATGCCTGATAATACAATTGGAATAATCCTAAGTGATCATTACACAAGCACTCAAAGCGTACTCTAATGCTTCTTTTCAATGGCTAATGTCCCCCCCCCCGCAGGAAAAAACGAACATTCAACATGCCCTGAATCACGGTGAAGTAAAGATGGGGTCATTTTATCTAGATGGTTACACCGAAGTTCAGGGTGTCCAGACGGCGTTTTAGTTTTCTGGCTGCTTTTATCATGGTTGTCCAGTGTGCTACGATGCACAAGCCAAACATCTTCTCACGGGTATGTCTTATGTCAAATTGTTTAAACCGTTTGACAAACTGAAGAAATTGTGTGAAAAATTTAATCTGACGGTTAGAGTGCTTTGGAAACAGTGGGAACGTGTGGAGGGGGAAGAAAAAAAAAAAAAAAAAAAAAAAAAGGACTGAGGATTTCTTATGTCACTTTTAGTTTCCTGAAGCGATCAATCCCCATGATGCCCTGTATGGAGGGCACACTAACGCTATCAAATTATATCATAAGGTTCAAGGTGATGAGCAAAAGCATTATTACGATTTTATGTACCTTATTGTTATGTACTCTTACGTCAACAAAACAAAAACCTACCCGATCGGCCATCCGACCTTTGTTTTTGAGGAGTTTGGCAATCTTAAACATTACTTCGGGCTCATTAAAATCACCATGGTAGCCCCTCACAATTTGTATTTTCTGGTCCTCCCTTTAAGAATTTGTGATAAATTGATGTTCACTCTGTGCCGTATATGTGCAGAAACCCAAACATCCACCGTACTTTGCCATCACAATGATCAGGAAAGGTCTTTAACAGGAACCTGGTGCAACGTTGAAATACTAAAGGCCTTAAAGGGTACAGAGTTTTAAAAATTCATGAGATATGGCATTACGAACAGAGTACCGCAAATTTTTCCAATTACATCAAAATTAATCTGAAATACAACCAGGAGGCCTCTGGCTGGCCATCGTGGGCCTGGGACAAGGCGTCCCACCAGCGTTATGTTGACGACTATTTTGTAAAAGGAGTATTGGAGAGTGAAAACATGGTCTCCAGCCCACTAAGAGACAAATTTCCAAGTTATTTCTGAATTCCCTTTGGGGAAAATTCGGTCAGAAGCCTAACCAGCTGAACACGTTTGTTAAAACACACCCAAGAATTCTTTGATTACCTGTTCTCAGATGTGGATTGGGTCTCCTATTTTGGCTTTTTCAGCAACAAAAATCGCTCAAGTGCAGTGGAGGTATGCGGATAACAGATACGTTCTACCCAGGCCCATCAATGTGGTGATTGCCGCTTTCACAACGGCCTATGCCCACCTAGAATTGTACGATTTGCTAGAACATTTAGGGCCGAGGATTCTGTATCACGATACAGATTCCGTTATCTTTACAGTACATGCTGCCGTTCGGGGACTATTTAGGCAAACTCACCAGCGAACTAGATCCTGAGGACTTCATAAAAAGAATTTGTTTCTGGGGGTCCGAAAATGTTTATGTACAAAATGTTCAAAGGCAAGGTCTGCATGAAGGTAAAGGGCATTACTATCAATCATGAAACAGTTCAAGCGGTAAACCTATACTCATTAATGGATCTAGTGCATAGTTTTATAGAACATGATCTCACGAAAGAAATAACGGTTCATGGCACACCGATTCATAGGAACAAAAAGACCCCGACATTGCAAAATCGTCCACTCAGAAAAAGATTCAGAGTGGTGTACAACAAAAGGGTTCTATTGCACGATTTCACAACTCTCCCCTATGGATACTAAAGAGGGCTTTGATTTTAGACTTCAGCATCCATTCTCAAATAGTCTAGGGACCCTCCAGTTTGGGCAAATTGCATTATGTGAAAAAGCTTTGAGCACATGGACCATGTGCTTTCTTGTCACCCTGACAATATAGTCGGGTGTATGACGAACTGTTAACCCAATTTCCCAAAACCAAAATTTTTGGAGGGGTTACCTGCCTCCTTAAGAGATGAACTACTACCGCCTGAACGAGTTAACTTGGTGATCGTTGATTTGATGGAACAGGCGAGCCATAGTCAAGAGACAGAGGGCCTTCACAAAATATACTGACAGGAATTTGTCCATCATTTACTTGGTCCAAAATTTATTATTTTTTCAAGGCAAGAAAAGTAGAACGATAAATCTAAATGGCAATTATATCACCCTTTTTAAAAAACCCGAGAGAAGCTGCAAATCAATTTAGCGCATCAAATGTACCCTGGGAGGGTTACATTTTTCCTGGAGGCCTTTAAGGAAGCTATGCGGACCCCTTGCAGTAATTTGGTGGATATGAAAGCCCATACTCCTGACGAATTTCGTTTACATACTGAATTGTTTCCTCCCAACTGGCCTGCAGCGTATGTCATGCAGAATAAAAAGAAATCTCCCACTGCTCAAGACCCTGCATAAGGTCTCCTGTCGCTGAAGTGAAGTGGTGTTGAGCGAAGCTTCTGACGATTTCATTTACACTCTGGCTGAAATAGCTCAATACTTTAAAAGGACATGTCCCCCTGACTTCCAGACAGTTCAAGTTGCTGAAGAAGCATCATTGTGCCGTTAAACTCTGCATTAGAAACTTAGTTGAGAGGGTTGGGAAACGCACACCACACCTTTTAAATCAGAAAGGAGGGTTTCTCGGAGTCCTATTAAGCATGGCCATTCCTTTTATTACTACTTTAATAGGTTCGAGAGTATAAATATGAATACACGTGCAAGATGTGCCTAGTGCCTCGAACACAAAAAGGTTCCAAGGCAGCAGAAACCCCGAGCTTCCAGCATCCTTTTTAAACGCTACGGAAAGTGAACTGGATAAACAAATGAAATTCATACCTGAACGTGGGGACTGGAGCGCAGATGCAAAATGAATACTTTATACGTCCGTCTTGCAAAGATCCCTTACCTTTGTGAAAAAGTGGATAAAGAAACCGGTACCACAGAAAAAATGTCTAGATATAAACTTTAAATTCTAAAGATGCAAGTAAAAACAGACAGGCTGGTCTCAGATCCCCTATGTATTAAGATATAATCTCATACATACAGGAACATATATTTACCCCATGATTCAACAAGATACTAGATAAGTCTAAAAATCATCCGGACTTGGGGGGGGGGGGGGGGGCGGCTACTAGTCTGTATTAAAATTACATTTCATTTAGCGAAATGAATGAAAACATGGTTGCCTGACCTCTTATGACAGAGCTAATACACAACCAGCCAGCGCTTTTAAACCATGCCTGAATATTCTCAGAGGAGAGACCGTTTGAATTTTCAGACGCCGAGACAAACTACTTGATTGGATTACCTGTTTCGGTATGAAAACTAAATATTGTTTGCTTCAGTCCTATGAATTTGTACATTAATCGTTGTACACATAGATAGAAATAAATGCAGCATATTATACGCATACACGCGCCTACACCCGAGCGCGCTCATGCACGCACTTAAGAATCAACTTTGAAATATGCATATTAAGGATAAAATAAGGACTCCGCCATCTGTTTTTTAAAACGACACTCATTTGATGCATATAATAAAAAGATATGCCATACCAGGATACTGGATCTTCCAGACGAGATTGCCATCTTTCAGTTTTAAAGGCCTGCTGAGTAATGGCCCAGTCTAAATGCGTATTACCGAAAAGTAATTTTTTTTACAAATGTGTACGGTGATTTCTTTAAGCAGCTGCATACCTCTCCGTAAGGTCGTTTTTCCACACAGGCTACTGGACACTCTGCATTGAGGTGAAAGGGCAGGATATGTGAACCTTTTTGGTGTCAGCAAAAGGAATGAGCTGGACTAACAGCTGAAGTGTGAATCGACACTGACTCAGACAATGAGCTTCAGGCATCTGGAGCGGAAAGAAGGATCCCAGTTTTCACAGAGTGGCAAAGAGTGCTTAACTCAGATTCCTGAAAGAATTCTTATGTCAGCTGAAAATGCATGCATTTGATTACTACATAAACTTCAACTTGTTCAAAATTCGGCTGCTCATAATTACTAAGACACCCTATTCTGATCACATTACACCCGTAATTCAGCAGCTTCATTGGCTGCCAATAAAGTTTAGGGTCAAACCAAAAAAATTTTAGTCCTTGCATAAGGCCGTTCATAATCTTGCCCCTACATATCTCTCACAGCTCATTAAACCCTCTTGTATGCTCCTCTTCTTCCATCAACTTAAATAATCCACCAGCACGTCTTGTCACGATGGGATATCAAGCATTTAGCAGATCGGCACCTTCCTTATGGAACTCATTACCTGCTTACCTTAGGAATAGGACTACCCTTCACCAATTTCAGGCTAATCTTAAAACTCATCTGTTCAAAATTGCTTATTCACTGTAATTGTTACTGGTGTTTTATCTGAGGTTTTATTTGGATTTTAAATTTTTTAGTCATTGAATGTTTATTTTTTTTTTACCTGATTGTACAGTGACCTTGAGTTTTTCTTTGAAAGGTGCTTCAAATAAAATGTATTAAAAATTATACAGCATAAGAAATTTTCTAGACTCTCAAATGTGATTTAAAAAAAGGAAACTGCTGCATATTTAACTATTTTTAAAATCCCTTAATTTGAAAATGGACAGATGTTCTGGGCGCTCACAAACAGGCAGGGGTCGGAGGATGGGTACTTGCAGTCAGCCGTTTACAAGCATGCACGCACAGGGACGAACACAGCAAGGGGCCGTCAGTTTCCTGCCTGTGGCCAGCGCTGGCAGCTCTAGCAACGCTCCGGGGCTCATACAGGTTGCAGCTTCCAGCTACCGACACGTGCCTGCTCTGGGCTGCGTAGAGGCTGCCTGCTCCTTTCTGTGTGCGATGTTGAATGTTTTTTTCAGAGCCATGCCGGTCAGCGGGAAACTATTCACTGCTGCTGCTTTACTGCAGAATCTGAGATGGAAAAGGCTGGACCTGTAAGTGGGCTTGGATAGAAAAGATTTTACAAATGATAAAGCAAAAAGTTGGATATTTTAATCTTGCGATATTAAAAATCAGAGCCGATAAAGAGGACCTGTTTTTTTTAATACACCACTTTCAGAAGTGGCAGGGAGGTGTGGGGGGCCCAACAGGTGCTGCCTGACAGGAGGCAGAGGCACGCCCTTCATGCAGGGGACATGTAGGGCAGGCCGGCAGGGTATGGATAGGAACGTACCTAGACTTGAGAGTCCAGCAGGAACATGTTCTGGACTTGCCCTCAGGGGAAGTGGACCAGGAAATGGAGGGACCAACCAACAGGTGCTACCTGACTGGGAGCCAAGACAGGCCCTTCATGTCTGGACTTGAGGGTCTGGCAGCAACATGCTTGGATTTGTCCTCAGGAGATGATGGCCACCCCACAAAACAGGTGTTGACAGACAGGTGGCCAAGCAGGTGGATGGGGTTCAACCGGCATCTAAACGGCTCTTGACACTTTCCTCGGGCAAACAGGTGGGTGGGATTAAGGTGGAGTCGGGCAAGTAAGGGTCCTTCACCAATCCACTGCCAGGGGGGCAGGGTGCATCATTCAAATCCACCAATCAGAGGAAAGGGGCGGGACACCATTCAAATCCAATCAGCAGAAAGGGGTGAGGCTTTAGGATAAATAAAAAAGGTGCATGGCTTAATGCCATCAATTAAATTTGATTGACAGTTTGACAGAAGGTGCTTGCCATACACTACTACCCTGGTTCAAAAGACAGATTAAGAAAGCCTTTCAACTGCTCCTTGGACTGGGAAGCGGCTGTAGCGGTGTTTTTCCAAAATTACACAAGTTCAGCAGCTCAAACTTAAATTGGATTCAACAAAATCCTGACGCACTGAAATGATTGCACGGACAAAATCTTAGTTTTTAAAAGTTTGTTAAAAATCAAAGTTCAGAGAAAATTGAAATAGCAAAAAAAAGTTCCTTTTAAGAAAAGTTGTTCAAAGCTTAAATCTTGTTTAATTTCAAATCGTTACAAATCATATTTCTGAACCATTTCAAAACGATCAGAAAACTGTATGCTCATCCCATTTCCAAGTTGAAAATGGGTCTTTAAAGTCCAGTGGTGAACCGTGCATTTCATACCTAGGCCTTCAGTAGTGCTCCGTCTGAATCAACCCGCCCCTCAAAACTAATTTATGGTTATAAAAATCATCTTAATATGCAGAAAATACAGTATAAAGAGCCATTGCATTGCAGATAACTCCTGTAGCCACAATAAATGCCTTTATTGAACAGACAAACCAGGGGTGAACAAGTTCCTTTCTACTGCAGCTACAGCCGCGACGCACATCAATAACTCAAACTTGCAATATTTAGGAAAATCGCAACATTACACTCACCAAAAATTCAGATTTGTAAACAAAATCCATCCTCCTCTTTCCTCAAAAACAGTTCAATTACTCTGTCGTACAGATTATCTGTGCGCTTCAGTTCCATCAAAAAGTCCCTTTCTATCGCCATCGAAGCTAATGCTGAAAGTTGAACCTGCCCCGTCATATTTCTGGCATAAATTTTAATTCACTTTAGGGCTGAAAATGTCCACTTGACAGAAGCAGTGGACACGGGAATGGTCACCGCCAAACATACCAGTGTGTACAGCTGCCCCATGCTCTCATTCAGATTTTTCTGATGAAGGAAGTCGAGGAGATCAGTGGGAGATTTTCCTGCAAAAATCATCCATGGCATACATTACAGTCAGTTCTGTTTTTAGCCGAGAGATTAAAAAGTGCTCCGTGGCTCTGTGTTAAACTGGAGAAGGCTGCATGTGGGAAATTTCTTGTATTCCCGAAACTTCTGGGGGTCGAGGAGCATGGCAAACATCAGTTTTTCATGGTCTTGAAATCTGGTCTGTGTCTGGCAAATATTGTCCAGAATCCTGCCATGAAGTTGGTGGTAGTGCACGCGAGGATCTTGTACTTGACCTCTTTGTGTGCTCCGAGTGCCTGCAGTGCGTTCAGTGGTCTCGTAGAGTTCCTCATATCGGCTTATCTTGCTCAACGGTGTCACAGAACTCCTTTACCCTAGCCAGACAACTGCACATCCAGTTTTGTCCTGTAGTATTGAAAAGAGCACATCTTAATACTCAAATGCCATTGAATGTGTAAAGCAAAAAACAAAACTCAAAATCATCCAGATGTGCTTTATATCCATCAGCACAGTGTCCTCATCATGATGCTCCAGAATGTGATGAAACAGTTCCTTTAAAGCATTTTTTCTCAAAGAGAGTATTGACCACTCTGGATGTGTACTGCCACCGTGTTGGTGCCACACGAGGGAGACACCGCTGGCAGATTTCATCTAGTAGTTGCGTGCGCCGAGGTGATCTAGAAAAAAAAAAAAAAAAAAAAAAAAAAAAAAAAAAAATGCAGCAAGGCCGTTGAGGTGGCCGAAAAAGATCTTGCATTCTTTAAGCTTTGAGGCCCCTTGAGTCAGTACTAAAATTGAGCCGATGTGCATATCAGTGTATGAGTAATGCCAAAGGTGCTCTCCAACTTTAGCCTGCACCCCATTTAATCCAGAAGACATGATTGCTGCGCCGTCAAAATACTGCGCCCACAACTTTACCCAGACATTCATTTTCCAACAAAAATCTGATAGGACCTGCAATGTCATTGGCTCGCATCCCACTGGTAACCTCTTCAAATCTGACAAATCGCTCCTTGACACCTGTGCCCGTTACGTAACGCAGGACCAGTGCTAGCTGCGCTGCGTTACTCGCATCTGTCGTTTCATCCACCATAATAGAGACGAATTGTGCTTGGTCACTGGTTGTGACAGTTTAGCTAGCTTCGGAGTTGTCTGACCTTTAACAATGTCCAGCTTTTCTTGAAACTTCTGTCTTAAAAGTAAATCTGCCACCAAATCTATTTCTTCTCCTTCAGTCATCGTGGGGTGACAAAATAGCTATTACACCATCCTATCCAATCAATGGGTCTGAATACGGTGATGTTGCCATATGCCTGCTAGAGGGCCCTACTGACACCAACTCAAAATCTGATTGGTTGAAGCAACAGGTTAATTGACATTTATTCTGTGTTAGAGTACCTGCACAATGGACTGTGAAGGCCTCTGACTCTGCCTGGCAACAAATGGCTGAAATCTGATTGGTTAAATGATTTAATACAAAAATACATGTCTGGAAGCAGCACGACCATCAGAAAAGCTATGAAAGGAAGTGAACAGACTATTTGGAATTTAATAAGTATTCATGGATAAAATATATCAGTTTACGATTCAGATATTTTAGGCCAGCAGAGAAGGCCTTGCAGGCCCTGACAGCCCACCACTGTTAAAGTCCCCGTTTACTGGTACCAGTTCTAAACAGAAAAATTCACTGTTTTAGCAAGAAAGTGCTCTATTAACTTTAGGGGGGGAAAAAAAAAAAAAAAAAATACTATACCATTGTCTATGAAAGAAATTTATCAAAATAAGCTAATTCTAATAAGTTTAACTCAAAGTTTTAACTCTAAGATTGCCTCTTACAGTGGCATTAGGGCGATTGTGAAGCAGGAGGCAGCAAGGGACCATCATTGGGAGCTTAAAGCAATAAATCAAGAAACATCCAAAACTTAAATAGCATCTTCTCTGCTTTGGTAATAAGGAGATTGGTTGGCAAGTCCATTTCTTTTGAATCTTAGGTACATGGTGTATTTGGAAAGTTTTTTTTTTTTTTTTTTTTTTAATTGGTTACAGGTTCAGTGTCAAAGGGACAGACAGACATGGGCTTTTCCAATGCCCGGAGGAGGAGATAGCAGGAAAAAAGGACAGAAGAATGTTGTTCATTTTAGTTTACCAGGAGGGACTCTTATGGACAGAAAGGAGTTTACTTCTGGTATCCTGCTTAGAGCTGTTTCACAGCCAGGCAAGTTGATTTTATTTTTGCCTTACCAAATAGACTCTTTTGGAGGTAGTCTTTATTAATGGTCAGTTGGTAGAGAAATGCCTTGGTGTTTAAAGAGAAGAAAAAGGCCCAATCAGCTCTTGAAAGCCTGTGATTGGCTAAACCACAATTATATTTAGAAGGTGCCAGGAAAAATGGCCTTAACCAACCAAAATTGTCAGCTGGATCATAAAAACATTACCAGCAGAGTAGTAGGGAGTGGGCACCCAACTGAAAAAATTTCTTAGCAAAGTCGACAGTAAGCATCCTTTTCAGACTCCCCCATTTGTATGCTGTCTAGAACCATTGTTAGAAATAAAACATGAAAGGAAAACCGCATAGATGGGGTTTATACCCAGTAGCCACCATGGGGAACAGGTGAAGTGTGTAGCATATATGGAAGACACGGCTATAATATACATAAATGAATATTCTATTAGGAAAATGGTAGAAATAGTAAAATTGTGTGTTAGCACAGCATAGAAATTAAAATTTTGGGAAATGTGAATGTTAAGTCAAAATAAGAAACAAGTAACCACACTAGAAATAAAAATAAGGGATCAAAATATTGGGTGTTCATTTTGTAGAATGGGGAAGGAAACGCACACCACACTGGAGAAAAGACTGGAGATAAGACTGGAGATAACTTCCAAAAAGGTTTTAAACCTATTACATTTTTTGAAAAATGTACCTTTGAGGGAAAAGTACTATTAATAAAAACCAACAGTCTCAAGAATTATGTACTTGGGATCAATTTACATACCACCCCCAAAAAGATTTTAAATGATATCATCCATTGCTTTTATTTTTTTTCTGGGGCGCACTGTATGAACCTTTGGTAAGAAAAGGTAAAAGGGAAAGACTTCCCACACTAAAAAGAACTAATAAAAATACACTGCCACAATAATTGACCTGGCGAAATGGGATAAGGGGAAAGCTTCCTGCCTGGTAAGATATTATAGTGGAAACAGGTCTTAGAAAAGTTAAAATTAAGACCAAAAACCAGACACCCACACAAAATTTGACATGCCAAAATACTAATCGGGACATTAAATACACAATCACAATTTTAAAAGAACAAACATCTGTATGGAATAACTGGAAGCAGCTGTGCAAAACTGTTAAAGAACTATAAAAATCGTAGAAATCCTTAAAGAAAAAGTTGGAGACCTGGAAAATACAAAACAGTTTGAATCACAAACAAAAAGGGAATGAAGGAGGAAGAGGACAAAGAATTAAAAACAGCCTGACCCTCTTTCAAAACCCCTGGCTGAACAAAGGGAAAAGCAACAATGAAAGAAAATAGTTAGGAAATAATTTCAAACAGAAATGGAGGAAACCAAGGAAAACAGAAATGAAGACATAACAGATAGCACGCAGAGAGTAGCCATCTATGACGAAAAAACAAAAACAGCCACTTCAACATATGAACAAGTTGAAGTACAGAAAATACTGGAAAGTGTGCCAACCATTTTTGGAGCAAATTTAAACAATGGACAACCTGGAATGTGAAAAATGTAATGGTTGGAGGAAAAGAAAACCGATGTGCTCACAAATAAAATTGAAACATCACAAACCAAGTAATAGTAAATGTAAAGCTGACCAATAGCTTTGAGATCAAACAAGGAGTAAGGCAAGGGTGTTCCCTATCAGCGCTCCCGTTTATAATTTTCTCCAGGAGGGGTTCAATGCTGCATATAAACAAACAAAAAATATAAAGGAGGAATCTGAATCCCAGGAAGCGATGGGAAAAATAAAATGTACTGCCTATATACATGACACTTAAGATAATAAATCAATAAGGCAGACAAAAATGATTTTTACAAGGCATCAGGCCTTAGACTAAAACAAAAAACTGAAAACCTGACAAAAGGGCAATGGAAGGAAAAAAAAAAAAAAAAAAAAAAAACTAGGAATTAACATTAAAAAGGGCACCATCAAAATCCTGGGGATAAGATTTGAAGAAAAAAAAAAAAAAAAAAAAAAAAAAGGGTAAGGAAAGAATGGAAAGAGATGGAAAACACAGCAAGCTTGCAGGGACTTTCGAAAACATGGAAATTAAGTCTTAATTTTGGCAAAGTTAATGTACCTCAGCACAATTTTTACCACCAAAAATTGTTTTAAATAGAATAAAAGATCGTCCCCCCTAAAGAAATAAAAACAATGAACCTGTGGCAAGTAATGCAGGGAAAAGGTGAAAATGACTTCCAAATATAAGAGAATTAAATTGAAATACACAACAGTCATAAATATGGTACAAAGTGGAAGGGGAAAGCAGCAGACATGGGAAGATGTGATCGGGGGACCTATCGCGAACACTCACTTTCCTAGGGCACGAAGCAGAAGCAAACAATGACCAACAGGGAGATGAACTACATCGAAGAAATCCAGGCTTTCTACATCCAGATCCAGAAACTCCTGTCCAGACGGAGACACCTGAGGGATTTGAAGGCTCATCTGCTGGTAAAATCCTCCCCAACATTAGAAATCGTCACAGCAAATTTCACTTCGGTATCAACTCCACACTGTGCCGCTCACTTTCAAGGCCAAGTGAGCTTCACACCCGCGCCTCGTCAGAGCGATGCCAACGATTAAGAATTAGGCCCGTTTCAACTATGCAGGTGGGGTTTAAGCCTAGAACACCTATCGGCACAAGCAAGCATCTCCACCCAGAGCTGGTTTGAACCTCTCCACACCCCCAGTTTGCCTTGGGTGATGTATTTGTGATTGAATCACCAATTATACAAAACCTACACATGGCATGTCCTAATCAAATCTTTTGTCCGTTTTCCCAGTGCTCGTATCAGATGTTGAGACGTGCACAGACCGTCTTCGAGAGGCACAAGATCAGGGCAGTGGGATCCATTGCGATACACACCAGGGTTAACGATGCAAGAAACCTACACTCGTAGATTCTCAAGGCGGACTTTGCAACACTAATGAAAGCCACAAAGAAGAGTACCCTGGCTGCAAGAATTCCCATCTGGGGGTCCTTACCTCTCGTTAAGATCCAAAGAGTATTACAGTCTGCCGGCATTAAACATCTGGCTGAAAAGCTTCTGCGAGAGTCAAAACATCTGGTTTTGACACAACTGGGACCTCTTCTGGGAGAGGCTGCTTTTCTTCAAGCGGGATGGTCTGCATTTAAAAAGATTTGGTTTATGGGTCCTCTCTGAAAACAAAATCACTAAGATAGTCTCGACTATTTTTTACTTGTAACCCCTTCTGTAATGCTTGTGATAAGTCGAGAAGAAAATCTTCCTCAAAAGTGCACTACATTAACACGAATAACCAACCTCAGTGCGTTTTTTTTTTTTTTTTTTTTTTTTATATAAAAAGTCTAGGCAGTGCAGCATAAATACAAATTACTATTACACTTCCAGATGAACAATGCATTAAAACTATAACAGATTATAGATTAAATATGCACAGAGCAGTGCTAATAAAAACTTAATTTCTATGTCAAATACCCATAATGCACATACAATTCAGTTCTGCTCTTCCAAAACATTAAAATATGACTATTAAATGTTAGCTCCCCCCCAATCAATGATCTTATTAGTGATAGAAAAATTGATTTTATTGCACTAAGTGAAACATGGCTTAGCTCTGATGGTGCGGCTGTTTCAATCAAATCTGCGCCTCCAAATTACAGCTTTGCTCATGCGGATCGCCAAGGTAAGAAAGGCAGCAGTTTAGCAAACATTTACTCAAGCTGGTTAAAGTGTAATGTCAGCTTTGACAAATTCAAGTCGTTTCAATATCTTGCCGTTGTTATTCATGGAGTTTCTCAGTTTCTAGTATTATCTGAGGTATAAACCTAAATACAATGCGTCTTGAGGAATTCTCAGACTTGGTGTCAATTGTAATTACAAACTATGACACTCCTAATAGTTGGTGACTAGCTTATCGATAATCAGTGTGACCCAAAAGTAAAAGAATTCATGAACCTCTTGGATTCTTGATTTGAGCCAGCACATTAGTCAGCCTACACAAAGCAGATCATGTGTTAGACTTCGTAATTGCCAAAGGACTAAAAGTTGATGTGAAGCAGATCATTTTCTGTTCGTATTTAATATAGAAAATATTCACGAGAAGCATAGTTAAAACTACTTTGATTAATCAGCAGCTTCAAAATTTAAAAACCAGTCTGTTGTGCTTACTACAGTAGTGAGAATAATCTAAAACATCCATCCATTATCCAACCCACTATATCCTCACTACAGGGTCGTGGGTATAATGTAAATAGTAAGGTGGAAAATTAAAGGTGATGCTGCTGCAGACAGTCACACCTGAAAAGACAGTTAAAAAAAAAAAAAAAAAATCTTCTAGCACTGTTATACCATGGAAGACCCAAAGAGTGTGATCTAAAGAGAACATGCCGGAGAGCAGAGTGTAAAATGGAGAAAAACTAAACTGGACTGTCCATTATGAAATATTGAAGGTTAAAACAATACAACACAGTCCATCTTGAGGTGTTGCTATTTCTCTAAGATTATAAACAATGCTAGTACTGCTAGAGTCTTATTCTCTACAACCGATTGTCTGTTGAATCCAGGTCACTCAATGCCTCCAAAAAACTTCCAGAGAAATTTGGGGCTTTTGCTGTATTTTTTAATCAAAAAAATATTAGAAATATAGTACATGTCCCCAATACTGAACCACTTAAACCCTGGTACTACATTTTAAAACAAATTAAATTCTCTTTCACCAGGATAGATTTACCCGATTTATATAAAATACATTTCTCAACTGTCCTCAACCAAATACCAACAAGTTTTTTTCAAAGAAGTATTGGGTGTGCTAATTGATAATATTCTTGACATAGTAAACTTATCATTATATACGGGGGTCTTCCCAGACTGTTTTAAGACTGCTGTAGTTAAACCCCTACTCAAGAAAAATAATCTTGACCCCTCCGGTTTTGAAAATTTTAGACCCATTTCTAACCTGCCTTTAAGTAAAATTCAGAAGGCAGTTGTGATGCAGCTAAATGACCACCTCAATAAACATGCTATTCTTGATAAGTTTGTCGGGTTTCAGAACAGCACTCGTTAAAATAGTAAATGACTTGCGGGTAAATGCAGACAGAGACCATTTATCTGTTCTCATCCTCTTAGATCGGCACCATTAATTCGGGCGATTTCAAAGAATATTGTGATCAATGGGTTGTCCTCTCTGGCAGGGTCTTAAATTGGTTTAAATCCTTCCTGGCAGGAAGAAAAATTGTTAGTTGTGGTAATCACAACTCAAAGACACATGATATCCTATATGGTGTTCCATAAGGCTCTATCCTGGGTCCGCTGCTCTTCTCAATCTACATGCTTCCATTCAGTCAGATTATCTCGGGGAACAACATGAGCTACCACAGCTATGCTGATGACACACAACTGTACTTATCAATACTGCCCGACGACACCGACTCTTGATTCACTGACAATGTCTTACTTGTGTTTCGGAATGGATGAAAACTAAAAGAGAAAACATTTTAGTGATTGGCAATAATGGATATAATGAGGTTATTAGAAATAAAACTTGATGCATTAGGATTTAAAGTCTAGACAGAGGCAAGGAATTTAGAACTAACTATTGACCGACCTGAATTTTAAGTCGCATATTAAATCAGATTACCAGGACATCATTTTTCCCCCACTTAAATCTGAGAAATTAATCCACGTTCGTTTTCAGTTGACTAGATTACTGCAACGCTCTCCTCTCAGGACTACCCAAAAAGACAAATCATTTGCAACAAGTGCAGAATGCAGCAGCTAGAATCTTAACTAGGAAAAGAAAATCCTAGCACATCACCTCAGTTTTGATGTCACTACATTGGTTACCTGTAACATTTAGAATGGACTTTAAAATCCTGCTTATAGTTTATAAAGCCTTAAATAATCTTGCTCCATCTTATATTTTGGATTGTCTTGCACCTTACACTCCAGATCGTAACCTTAGATCTTCAAATGAGCGTCTGCTTAGAATTCCAAGAGCTAAAACGTAAAAGTGGTGAGACAGCTTTCTGCTGTTATGCACCTGTCTGGAACAGCTTACCGATAGAAATTCGCCAGGCTAATACAGTGGAGCATTTTAAAACGCTGCTGAAAACATTACTTTAAAACATGGCTTTCCTCATAGTGTCATCTTAGTTTAATCCTGATGCTGTCTATTCAATCATTATTCATGGTATTCATACTCAAAATCCATACTAACCACTACTTTCTCATTTTTCCTGTTTTCTGGGGTGTGCCACTGCCACCACCACCTTAACTAAGCATTGTGAAGTACCTTAAATTGATGGAGTAAAGGCCAGAACACTACATGATCAGGTTCATCCATGTCAACCCTTAATAAAGCAAGGCGTGATTTAGGTCATTTATGTTAGGTACAATGTCTAGAGGGGGCTGGGTGGTCTTTGGGCCTGGAACCGAGCCAGATTGATCGATTTCTCTCATTTTGAAGAGAAGAAACAGATAACATGGATGAGAGAGATAGGAAAGCATAGGGAGCATGGAAAATGAGCGATAGCACCTTAAATGTTTAAAAGGACTTATCTTGTAAATGCACACACAGATCTCCCAACATACATCTCCATAGGGTTGGGGGAAGTAGTCAGATCTGAGGAATGTCCAAAACAAAGATGTGGAGAAAGGGAAATAGCCTCACATGTGATAATGCAAAATTGCAAGTATGGGAAAATAGAGAAATAAAATGCTAACTTAGTAAACTGAATAATGTACAGAATATATTTCCAAAAGATACGACTAAAACAGGAAATTGCCCAAAAACAGAGATTAACTGTGTTAAAGTAGTATTATAAGAAACAAGATGTATATTAAGCAAGAACAAGTTACACACCCTAGGTACCATACTGAAAAATGAAAGAAAACTTGCGTGAAAGAAAAAAAAACCCCAAGGGGAGTGAAGCAGTTTTTTTTTTTTTTAGATTAGATAACTTCCCACCATCCCCCAACATAAGATCAGTTAAAGACCAAAGCATACAATGAAAAAAAAAAAAAAAAAAAAAAAAAAATATATATAAAAGAACGGGTAAGACCGAAAAGTTTTTTTTTTTTTTTTTAAAAAAAAAAAAAAAAAAAAAGGGTTTTCCCAGGCATGGCCTTGGATCAAGGCAGGATAGGACGGCGCATCCACCACCTGGTTTCTGCTTTGAGTGGCGAATTTCCAGGAGCAAGATAGTGGTGAGTCAAGTTGTAGTATAACAATCTCCTTTCTCCTATCCATAGCTCCATTTTTCTTTATGTCACTATATCTGGACAATCCCGTTATGAGTTTTATTCACATGTGCATGTTAAATTTGGCACACAGAGGCTCAGCAGTTAGAATTGCTAGCCAAGCATTGGATTAGATAGCCAAAGACAACTGGAGGCTTGTATAGTTAGCTTAAACACAGGATAGTGTATTTCTGTCCTCTGTCAGCACAAAATCTTTTCCTTATTGGGAGAAAGAGAACCGGCATGTAAGCACTATGATATTTCTGTATTTTGTGGAGGAGGAGTTCAGCCCTTGTTTGGAGACAGAAGACCAGCAAGTGAAGCAAGACATTATAAAATGCTTCAACAGTCAGACCCTAGGAGGCTATGTCGACAAAGTTTCAAAAAACCTCCCAGCGTGCCTCTCATCTGTAACTGCGTTAACCATCAGTAAATGTAAGCTAAAAAGATTGTCATGTGATTCTTGTACCGCCGTAATCATGATGGGAGGGATATCGCCTTTTCTGGTATATTACTATATTGTTTAGTTACTTAATATGCCGCAATCTCAAAAGAACACATTTCCAAGAGAGCTAATGCCTCTTCAGGAAACAGATAAACCAAGAACTTGGAGTTTTCGGGAGACCTGCTTCACTTATTTGTGGTTGGAAGAGAAAAGAAATGTGGGCCACTTTCAACTGAAGGAGGAACAAATGGAGAGGGGGCTTCAGCAAGGTTCAAAATTTCTTCTTGGTGCAAGCCATTTTTGACGTTCATGAAGTACTAGCAAATACTCTTTAGACCATCTTTTCCAAAACAAATTAGCCATATATTGAACTTGCTTCCAGTGTCTTAGAGTGTACTGGTCATTTTTTAGGGGAAAAAAAAAAAAAAAGAAGAGTCCAGGAGGCATGTCAGGTTGTGTCTTCAGTAACAGCAAGTGATTGAGTGTGAGTGCCTCCAAATCATTTGGGTCATTTGAGGTCTGTTAATTGATTCAACTTCATTGTTTGGAGACTGTCAAGTGTTTGTTGATGTGTGGTTTAGTATTGAGTTTAGCATCTATGGTTCTGATTTGTCTCACACTCCACCTTGATGAGAAGCTGATGGATTGAAAATCCATTGGATTCCTTTCTTCATCATAGCATTGCAGATTTTTTTCTTGGTCAAAATTTTAATTGCTTCTAATAACTTTCTGCTCCAACAAAAAGTTTGTTCCATTATCTGAGTGCATGGATTTTAACTTGTCCTCTTCTGTAGATAAAAATTGATATGGCATGGATACAAGAATCCATTTTTAAGCTGTGTGCAATCTCTATGCAAGCAGCTCTGGTTATTAGACAAGTGAAGATTACTCTGTACCTCTTGACCAGATTGTCCTTTTGACTTGAAAAGGGACCAAAAATCATCAACTCCAACATCAAATCTGCCATTTTTTGCTCATCTGCTTTTGCATTGTATCTTCTGCATGTTATCCACTTTGAAGCGATTTTTTGATAGCCGAGTTATCCAGTATTTTTGGCATAACTAGCTGTGCGAGCACATAGTTGCACCCACAATGTCCAATTTCTTTATGAATGTGCTGCAATATGAGAGAAGCAATATGTGAATGCTTGTGAAGAACTGCAGGATGTTTAGCTTCTGGCATTGCAGTTTTGTTGAGTCTTCCTCAAACTGTCAGTATTCCATCTTGTATGACTGGGTCAAGTTTAGATTTACTTTTATATAAAAAAAGCCTTTATTTCATCTGGAAATTCTTGCTGTTGCCTGAAGCAGATAAGCTCTGTTTCAGCTTCAGCCAAGTTAAGAGAAATTGGGCTTGGCTTTAAAAGTCAGTTTACACTTTTTCATGTGCTCTGTGATGAATGATTCATTCTGGATTACTTTTAGATTGATCGACTTCTAGTTGAAATGTTTCTCTGCAGCAGTAGGTCTTTAAACTTGAGCCAAGCCACTGCTTTCTTCAAGCATAGCCAATCTGAAAAGTGGGTGATTAGTTTGATGGGCTTGGTCACTTCTATTGTCATATTAACTGCACAGATTAATTTCTGGATCATTTAGAGTGAATCATTCAGTTGATCTGGTCTTTTTGGCCACTCCTGTTTGGGCTTCAATAAGAAACTTGGGCCTTGTCACCATGTGGTGCTTTAGAGAAAGTTCTGCTTAGCCCTCTGGATGCTTGATCAGCCAAATTAAGGGCAGATGTGACATACCTCCACTGCTAAGGTTGTGAATGATCTCTGATCATGGAGATTCCACTGGCAACAAAGGTCTTGAATAGAGTGCTTTGATCTGAAATGTATTTTAACACTGTGGTGCTGTCAGTCCAAACTGTAGATTCTAAGGGCATTTGAAGCTCACCTTTTAGCATTTTGTCCATTTTGACTGCCACAACGGCTGCTGTCCGCTCCAAACTTGAAATCGTGACATGCTTCAATGGTGCAACTCTTGACTTGCCCATCAGGAATGAACAATGCTTTGTCTTCCCTTTTGCCTGGCAAGGTAAGTGACAGTGCCATATCTATCTTTGGCATCTGCAAAGTGATGCATTTCCCAACTTTATGGTTCCAAACCAGGCAGGTTTGATGCATCTGTTCATTTTATATTAGGTTAGTAACTAAGTCATCCATTGACTTCTACTTCATCGCAACCACATTTGTCTTTGCACAAGTCTTAGAATAAGCTTTGCTGGCAGTATGGCAGGTGCTAAAAAGCCAAGGGGGTCAAACTGAGCTAACAGAATACCACACCTTGTTTTGCAACTTAATTTGAAACTGTCCATTTCTGTGCACCACTGGATGCCCAGAGCACATTCTGTGGGAAGAAGACTGACTCCAAGTCCTTTTGTTCAAGAGCTCAGTCTTCAGGATTAGACAATAAAGCGATTTGTTGTTAGTCACCCACTTGGTCAAATGTAATCACCTTTGAGGCATAGAGTTTGAAGGCTCTTTGTCACCTTTATAGCTGGTTTTTCTATTGCAACCGACTTTAAGTAGTCATCTACTTAGAAATTGAGTACGGTGTTAACATTTCCTGAGGAAGCGGTTCTCTGGCTGCTCTATGCAAAGCATAAGAAGCACAACTGAGTAAAGTGGCACCAAAAAGGATGTCCTGTCATTTTGACTTCTAGGTCTTTACTTGGATAACCTTCAGACCACCATAAAGTGCAAGATCAGGGTCTATCCAGTACTTTTGGTGGAACATTGACTTAATGTCTGCCATTAATGCTACTGGCTCCTTCCTGAATCTTGCAAGGATGACAATGAGGGTATGAGGTCAGGACCTTTCAATAATTGTTCATTAAGTCCCCTGGTAGGTGGCAGTGCAGTCAAAGACCATTCAAATCTTTCTTTGGATGATTCACACCATGTGCAATGTACCACACTCTGCCTTCATTGCAATTCAGGCTCTCTTTGGGTACCTTGACAGCATAACCCTTGTCAATAACGTCTTTTATGTAGGCTGTATAGTCTTCGTGGAAACCTGAATTTTTGCTCCGTTTTCTCCATAGCTCAATAGCACACTGTTCAGCAATAGTGATGATTCAGCATTTTAAGTGTTTCATCCTTCATAGATGAATTTAAGAAATAGTCGCCACCTACCAGTCTCACAGGTTCTGAGGCTATACGCATGAACTTGGTCTTCCTGAGAAGTTTCTTCTCTTCACAGCACCGCCCTGGAAAATCTGTTATACTGTTGCAGCAACATCTCTAATTCGTTATTAGCACACAATTGATTAAATGTTTGGGCAGCTTACCACTTTGTTTTGTGGTGCAATTTATCTTTGTATGGCCCACCGACCACTTATCCAAGTGCAGTTTTCACAGCACGAGTTCCATCACCTTGGCTAGGATTTGCGACTGCTTGAAGATTTCTGGGTAGTTGATTCCTATTGAAAGATCAGTTTGAGTCAATGCGAGATAGATGTACCTCTAAGATATGCCCACTTATCGATATCCTCTTGTAGGAAAATACTGTTTACTGGAAAGGAGGCCTGGGTATGAACCTCTCACAAATCAATTTCATCATCGAAACCACTGACTTGCAAATCTGATAAGACTGAGCATTTGGTTAGCATTTTTGAATCATCGTTACTCAGTTGAGGAATACCCATGTTCTTCTCGCTTGAAGGTTTAATGGTACCTGGAGCTTTTCAGTGCAGATTGTTACTATATTACTGGGGTCTGTAAAGGCATACGTTTCTACATACCTTTCACTCTTAGATTTTAATTTAACAGGAACCATATACAGTGCACACTCTTCACTGGCCCCAGTACAGGCACAAATTCCAGTCTTGGTTTCCCCTTCGGTAGGTGTTGCCATACTAGCTATAGCTGTACATGTTGCACCCTAACCTCTTTGATATGCAGGTTATCTGGGTGCTGCAAAGAACATGCCGGACACTTAATTATTTCTTTCCAATTCCTACCAAGGTACCCCTGGTTGAGACAATGAAAGCATACAGCTTTAGATTCTAAAAAGGAAATTCATTTATGTGGCAGTTCGTTATGCATTTAAAAAGAATTGTGCATACTGCAATGACCAGCACACCCTTTCCGAATGTAGTAAAATCAGACATTAGTAACAGTCTTTTTCATTAAGGTTTCTCGAGTCCCCTTTTCAGTGGCAACGGAAATACCAGTAAAAATACTTCATCTCTGGCCGTACTTCTGTCGGCCTTTTCCTTTTTCTCTTGGATCCCTTTTATGGGGGATGTTTCACAAGGTAGCAATCATCCTTGAAAGACGATGTAGAAAAGGTGATCAATACCTGCCTTTCTGGCTTCCCTTTCTTTAAATTCAAAGGCTCAGCTTTGTCACTTATCTCGTGAATATGGGAGCTTAGATTATGCTGTGAATATTTGGATTGTTGAATATGTCACGACTCCCTGCATTTGCCATGGAGTCCATAAAGCTATCAAGAATGATTGCATATTCTGTCAGAGCTGCTCCATCATTCTGCTTTGAGGCAACTTCAATGCTTTTTTCATGTATGCATCGGCTAGGAATACTTCATCACCATAGTAAATTTCGAATTGCTTTCTGGCCTTTTCATAATCTCGACTTGATGGCAGTCACACACAGCCTTTAACTAATTCCTGTGAATTGGATCAAACAATGTAATTTATCTTGAGGGTTCTCCAACACATCAACAGCACAATCAAAGGCCCCAATAGAGTCTGCCTAAGCCAAATGAGTCACCTGAAAATAAAGGGACCTGCCTGTGTGGCACTTCACCATGCGGTGCTGGGGCAGGGGCTTGGGTTAACTTTTTAGCCCATTTCAGTGACTGCCTTCTGACATTTGGCTTGATTTGTCTAACATTTGGCAGGATTCTTTACTAGCACGTCCAATATCTCTTTTCTGGAGCAAAAAAGTGTTGGCCCTTTTGCTAGTTGTAGGTTGTCCCTGCCTTTCTACTTTAACTTCAAGCTCTTGAAGCTTTTGTAGGATTCTACTGAGTGTCGATTGATCAACCAACACTGCTGAAGGTGATGCCGCAATGCTTTTCTGGAATAGAGCCACATTTATTCTTGAGAGAGAGCTTTAAACGAGAAGATTGTTGCAACTATGGGCTATCCCGTTCTTGCAATTTCATCTCTATGAATCGATTAACTAGCCGTTCGTCAGATGAGTGTGCTAAAAGGCTTTGTATCTTTCAGCCATGTCGCTTTAGCATTAATAAATTCTAATTCTTAGAGCTTTTGGTGAATGTAGTTTTCTAATTGCACCTTCTTGACTTAGTATTGGTATTCGACTTGTATTCAGCTCCTTGACCTGACTCTGCATCTCACAAAAGATTCCAAGCTTCTATGCTACTTCAGTGTGGTTTTCCAGAAAGTTTAAGGCTTTCAATTTTAGCCATAAGCTCAGAAAGTTGATCTTTCATTTGCTTTATGTGACCTTTAAGATCTCCAATCACGTTCTCTGGCTTTGAGTCCATACTCCGATCACTCCTGCCAACTTCACTTGAGGTATGCTTAGACATGCCATGTTCACAGCAACTCTTCTCTGACAGTGCGTTTCCTAGCACCAACTACATCATAGATGAGTGCTCCGCATACAGATGACTTTCTTACAGCGAGGCTTCCATAACTCGGGCAAAAAACCTCAAGCGATAGTCCACAATGCCTTATATTACATCAGTCTCTTAAAACTTCTCAAATGCAGGTACTGTGACCTTACTTTCAGTTACAATCATGCAGAGATAGAAGAAAAGAGCACAGTACCTCAAAATGCTCAATTCTCTTTTGTTGAGTTCTGGAGCACAAGTGTCCTCAGTATTCAGATGGTAGTTTCCAGTTCAAGTTCAATGCCTTCAGATGCCCAAACACATTTTCCCAAAATTAAAGTTCAGCAGCTTCAGCATTCAAAATGGGATTCGGCCAAATCCTGGTTTTAAAAAAAAAAAAAAAAAAAAAAAAATTAAGAAAAGTTCTGTTCAAAGCTTAAATTGTTTCATTCCTAATTGTTACAAAGCACTTCTAAATCATTTAAAAAATGGTCAGAAAGCTGTATGCCTATCCCATTTCTATGTTGAAAATGGGGCTTTTAAGTTCCTCTGTAATGGGACCCATTCTAAACTACTGACTCAATCACACTGTATTTTAATTATAGCAAGAAAGTTCTCATACTAACTTACAGGGGTTGGGGGGGGGGCTAGAAGAGGGAGGAAAAGGCTTTCCCAAAATAGAAAGGGAGTTGGCATTAAAATGGGGAAGTTAGCAGATATGATCAAATCTGTTAGGAACAGAATTGAGGAAAGCAAAATTGCTAATGCCGCCAAATCAAGCCATTGCCAATAATAGAATGTTTATGAAGGTATTCATGGGAGGAAGATCCAAAAAACAAGGGGAGGGGTGAAATACAATCCCTCACAAGATCATGCAAAATAAGTCTGGCAACAAAACACAGAGGATTAAATAGACAGAAAGACCTAGGGGGAATGACAGTACATGAAATCTTACTGACGCAGGGAGCCACGTACAAAAGAGTTACAAGCAGCTCAACGTGTCGAAGAGGCAACTGCTCACAGGTGGAAACAGCAGCCCATGCATTTTGGGAAAGTAAAAAGGCACAGGATGTATAGAAAGAGGTGATAAGTTGGAAAGGGACATTAGAAAAAAGAGAAGATTACAAAAACAAGTGTTGTATGGGTTAATAGAAAAGGAGTTAAAATGGCAAAAAGGCAATGGAAAACATAAAAAGAAAGTGGTGGGGAGAAATGAATTGGTAATACATAATCAAATAATGTGAAATAGTACTGGAGGAGGAAAGAACAGAAGAAAAAAAGGTCCATAAGAGGTAAACGCCTCTAACAAAAAAGTTTAATGAGGGGGAAAAAAAAGGTAATCTGTTATAGTGAATTATCATATTGGCCAGACTGTGCTCAAAGCTAAAACACCGAGAAGGAAAACAGTGAAAGTAGAAAGCAACACATTGGTTTGTTCAAAGTAATTGACTTTAGGGTAAGAAGAACAAAAAAAAAAAAAAAAAAAAAAAAAAAAAAAAAACACACCCCTACCTACATCTGGCACGCAAGACACTGCCCCACCCACTAACAATTCACTAAGACAGAGACCAAGGGATACGCATAACAGAACCATGCCTGCCAACTCTAACCCCTCGCAAACTTACACGCTGCATACAGCGATTCCCATCCGCGACAAACATGCTTCTTAGATGGTCCTGTCATGTCCACTCTCACTCTCGAAGCATAAACACTGCCTGGTCATGTGCCCCCTCGCAAGAGCTCAAACACAGCTCCAGTCACTTTCATCTCTGCTACAGTCCACATGCACCTCTGAGCCATGTTGACTTTTCAGTTATGGCTGCTTTTCTATATATAATCCACCATGTCGCCCGACCATGGGATACGAACGACAGAGCCCCACCCACCAACTCTAGCCCTCCTCCTGTGTCATGGGGAAATGCATGACACAGCCCCACCCTTCCACATCGACCCTCGCTCTTGAGGCACTGCTTGCTCATGTGCCCGCCCCCAACACACATCCTCACTGTTTGGTCTGTGCTACAGTCCACATGCAGCTGTGAGTCACGTTGACAGTTCATTTGCCTACCATGGCCACTGCTTCAAAATGTATTTCATGGAAACACTTTTCAATGTTATAGAAATTCCTGCATCAAGTAACTGTTTCCATCAGTCGCATTTTTCCAGAAAAAAGCGACTGATGGAAACAGTCAGATGAAACTGTTGCTCTCAAACTTTGCAACATGGCTGTAAACTTTGTTTGCCAACATTGGGATAACTCCGGCGACATGCTGTCCGTTCTTAGTCACGGAAGCATTGTTATACAGTCTGCTCAACGATATGCTGACTACATGCATACTTCTGGAGTTTATGGTGGCGAGGCAGAAATTGTGGCAATGTCCCAAATGTTTCCAGCTACTATCACCATTCACTTCCGAGAACATCTTCATGCCTCTCCTCTAAGTTCTCTTGCATCAAATACACACATGACCTTCTTGGGCCATCTATTGACAATGTTGGTATGTGCACACAGAGTACACACCCACGTGATCACCACACTGATGTGATGTCACCTACCCACTATCCTCTTCCTGAGGAACATTTAGACACATGTCACACCAGAATTTCAATGCAACATTTGCTCCAAAAACTTCACTCCAGAAATCTCAAAGCACATTTAAAACACACTCCACTGACCAAATGCATTCCACACAAGTCTTTCAATGCACCATTTGTTCCAAAATGCTCCGACTGCAAAGATATCTCAACGCACATTTAAAAACGCTACACTGAATGATACAATGAACATTGCCAGCAATGTTTCGAAACAACTCATGCTCACACATGAAAACATATTCCAACATGCAGTCATCGCATTCAGTTTTCCTCTGCTTTTCAAGAGGATACCGCCATTCCCGTCCAAGAACATAACATTGGCCTACCTACCGCACTATGTTCTTCATTGGCCATCAGAGGTCAACACATCCAGACATTACACTAAGTGTTGTCATACCGGCAAGGTGTCTTTGACACCGCTATCCAAACCTCCTCTTATTACAAGACCTCTTGACTGGCAAGAACCCACTGTCCCAAAATTACTGTGATCATATCAGGGAATACAACTCTGCTTTAGATTTCGCTTCAATGGGTGCCCACATCACTCAACCATCTGGCCATGGACCGTATGCTTTCAGAATCCAGTCAAATTTAATCACCAGGTCTCTATATACCAATCTTGACATGTCACAGATACGGTCAGCTATATCTATCTTCGATTCTGCTGAGGCTACCACTGAATGTTTGCAAAACGAATGCAACAGTGCTTGCAGTGATATTTTGTTGCTGCAACTGGACAAAAATGATATGACAGGTTAATCCCTTCACCAAATCTTACATGCAAATACATGACATTAACACTCACAGTAACCCTGTTGCTGCTGTACAAATGGTATTCCTGGAAAATCCAACTCTGGATATAAGGTATAATGCCCCGTCCTGTCAAACGGATGTTGCGGCTATCTTTGTAGGTGAAGATGGGGAACCTCTTGCACAATGCAACATTTGCATATACCCAAGGGAAGATGCTTGCAAGCATATCTCTGTACTCTATGAGCTGTGACTCCATGGTTTATCCACTGCTATTCCCTTACGGAGATCCAGGGTGGTACATACAATTGACCCATGTTGAGGAAAAAAAAATGAACCACAAAAACACGAGTCACGCAGCTCCAATTTTATGCTTACAGGCTTGCCACGAGATCTTCATTTAGTGTCTTGCATTCCAGTGGCAAACTCTTCCAGCAATACGTCGTCTACGCATGTCAGAACAGAAGGCGCACGTTTACATTACCTACAGTCCCATCAAGGTGGGTGTGTGTGTGTGTGTGTGTGGAGCAATACCAGGGACTGCTGGATGCCATCACTGTGAAAGCACATCACCATAACCTCCACCCTGGACAATTCTTCCCTCTGCCTTTCAAGGCAGTCCAAGGTACATGCAACAGAACTACCAAGACGTAATGGCAATTGTCTGCAAATGTGGAAAGCCTGACTTATTCCTAGCCTTCACCTGCAATCCTGCTTGGCCGGAAATCTAACACTATTTCCCCATCATGAGCAAACAGAAAACAGACCTGACATTGATGGTTGCGTCTTGCATATCAAACTGATATTTTCCAACAGATATTCTGGAAAAGAATATTTACGGCAATGTTCTCGCTTACATAGTCATTGAATTCCAAAAATGAGGATTGCCTCATTGCCATATGTTACTTACATTTGACTCACAATCCAATATAAGGACCAAGAATGATAGACAAATTTGTCTGCGCCGAGCTTCCAAATACCGAAATACTCTACTTTTGTGGAACACTCAACGCCAACTCACCTTGCATGAAAGACAGTACATGCAACAAAAATTACCCAAAGGACTGCAACGCCAAGACTCAGGAAACCCCATATACCGCCAAAGACAGGAGACAACTGCCATTGTTGGCAAATATGATAGACAACTGTTGGATAGTTCCTTACAATTCCTGGCTTTCTCAGAAATTCAATGCTCATATTAATGTTGAAGTTTGCACGTCCATTCAATGTGTCAAGTATCTATACAAGTATGTCTACAAAGGACACAACGCTGCATCCATTGCACTTCACAGGGAGCCGACCGATGGTGTTTTCCAACATGATGAAATACTTTCCTTGACAGTAGGTATGTTAGTGCTCCTGAGGCTGTGACATTTGAACTAGTACAATCTCAGAGAAATCTCATGTTATTACACGATTACCAGAACAAGTCATCTCCTTTCATGTGGGTTATGAGGAACAAGTGCTACAAAGCCAAGCCAACAAAAACACTATGCTTTTAGCATGGCTTGAACTCAACGAGACAGATCCCAAAGCTGTGGAGTTACATTACACTGATGTTCCCCAACATTACACGTTCCAAACGTCCTCTGGAAAATGGAAAAAGAATCAGAAAGCACAAAAGTGATCGGTAGAATGCCTGTTGCCATTAACACCAAATGTTATTAACTCAGACTTCTCCTTACCCATTCTGTAGGCGTCACAAGTTTCCAACATCTACGAACGGTCAACAGCATCAAATGTGACACTTTCAAAGAAAGTGTGCCAACAATTAGGTCTTAAAGACAAGATATGGCAGGATACTCTGAGGCATCCCAGATACAAATGCCACCATTCTTACGAGAACTTTTCGCTTTCCTCTGTCTTCAGCAAATCCAATATTCCACGCCTTTGGGACACGCATAAACTCTCCCTTTGAGGACTCGCACAGAAAATATTCCACATGCACTGCTTGCTTGTATGCTCTCGCGGAAATCAATGACATGCTGCAATCACATGGCCTCAACCTGCACAAATTACACCTACCCCCGACGGACATTCCTCCACTGTGTCATTCATCTCCCACCTTCGACGTTCAGGCTGAACACTCACACGCTATGGAACACTACAACAAACTCACAGAACAGAAACATGCTATTGATACTATTTTCCACGCTGCATACAGTTATTCCCATCCCCGACAAACATGCTTCTTATATGGTCCTGCAGGAACAGGGAAAACCTTTGTCTACAAAACCCCCAATTCATACCATCAGAGCTAGGAGAGACATTCCTACAACTGTAGCATCTACAGGAATAGCTGCAACATTGTTACTGGGTGGACGAACTGCACATTCTGTTTTTAAACTACTGTTGAGGCTGAATACTACTTCCACATGCAACAAACCTACCTTGCCACATGCTCAACATCTTATGCAATCCAAATTGATATGGGACGAGGCACAAATGACACATGCATACACATTCCAGGCAGTTGACAGGTTATTACGTGACCTCACGGGTGACACGCAGTCATTTGGAGGCAAAATACTATTGGGTGGATATTGCCAACAAATACTCCGTCATTATGCGTGGCTCCTGAGCACTTACTGTCGCCAGTTGCATTAAGAAGCAACCTTTGTGGCGTCACATGCATGTTCTTACACTGACAAATATGAGAGCTCTTCTTGAAGAACATTTCGCACAATGGCTCCTTGATGTTGGAGACGGGATAAACTGAACACTTGTGACATTGCCTTCACATTGTTTTCCTTTTATTTCTGATCCTGTTCAACTATATGGTGACATCGACTTCTCAACTGTCACTGTGGAACAACTCCGCACGCGAGCTATATTAAGCATCACCAACGAAGACTTGCTACACCTTAACGAACAAGTGCTGAAAACTTATCCCTAACTAACGTTCACCAGCGTTGACTCCATCGTCAGACGATCCTGCAGATCAACTTTTATTAACCGAAGAATTTCATAGTCTTACTCCCACTGACATGCCTCCACAAACTCAAAATTAAAATTGAGTCAGTCATCATGCTTCTCAGAAACCTCCTGCCTGCAAAAAAGGTCTCTGATGGCACTAGACTGTTACCTGCATTCACCACAATGTACTGGAGTGCAAGACTATCGCAGCTGCTACCTCACAAACTGTCCTTATTCTCTGGATATCCCTGACCCCATCAGATTCAAAATTTGCCTTTTACATGCAGACAATTTCCTGTTTGTTAGATTGGCCTTTGCAACAATAAGGCACAGGGCCAAACTTTCAAAGATATGCCTGTATCTGCCAAAACCAGTTTTCAGTCATGGACAATTGTATGTTGCTCTCTCCAGAGCTCCATCTTTTCATTCACTTACAATCGTATCCTCAAACCCTCCCCATATGGACAACTGTGTCTTTCAAGAAGTGTTCAGCCATCAATAATTTGCCTCCAGCTAATTTGCTGGAACTATGGCATATGTTAAAGTTGATGGGGTGGTATCCCTGGGTCACATGTTCAATGCTTTCTTCAGTGAATTCAGACTGTTCTGCTAATTGAATCCATATTAGGCTGACGGGATATACAGACATGAAGGACGTTTGAAAGACAGTTATACAAGTTCACAGTATTAAGCATGTGTACACATGTATATAGGTTATCTTAAAATGTATACACACTTTAAAACTTGAGTCGTTAACATTATAAATCAATAAATTGTGGCATATGCTACGCTGCAGGTTGGCTAGTATGTATAATTGCAGCATTAATATTTTTAAGTTCACTCAACTCATTTAACAGTAGCACATCTGGTTTGTTCCCTTTGTACATAAATGCTTAAAAATAAGCAAATAGGCAACTACCCATTAGTCATTTCAATTGACAGTCAATTGCATTTATGGAATCCAGCGTGGATCTTGTAGTCTTAACTCCTATTGGGGAGACCAGAATACTTTAAGATCAGTTTGACTAATGTCTTAGATTTAGAGTCAGAAAAGGTAGATTTTATATAACCACTTTGGTTTGGAAAATCATTGACCGGTTAGGTTTGGGATAGAACATGACAGGGCCTGGGATAAAATTGTATGCCTTAAAAAGATACTGAATATAGATATTAGGGACTTTGTACCCAGATTGATTGAATGAAAATGAGCCTTTTTAAAGGATTTAAAGTTTTGACAGACACACATAGCCAGCTTGTTAAAATCAGGCATGTCCCTAGGTCAAGTGCTGATTCCCATCAATAAAGAAACAAGGTCCTAATGCTCAATGCTTATGTTATCTATATCTAAAAAGTTAATATTTAAAATGATCTAGATGCAAAAGTGGAAAACCAAAAGACTCTTTTAAAAAAAAAAGTATGAGCAGTAATTTAGACAACACACAAACCCCCAAAATAAAAAAATACTACAAAAGAACCCAGACACACTCACACTGACAATTACATCTAAATTTAGACAATTCTATTTACAAAGTCACCGGAGGGGATATTGTTTAAACTATATATACACCTGTAATCTACCCACAAAGAAAATGGGTTCTTAAAAAGGTGTAAAACCAGGGGCTGAGCTCGGGCAGATGTAGGATTAGATTAGGGGAACACTATGGCATGCTCTGGCACACTGACCCCCTTAGAAATATTTTTCCACCCAGAAAAAAAAAAAAAAAATCTAAAAAGCCTTTAAAAAGACTAATTTTCATTCAATCAATCTGGGTACAAAGTCCCTAATGTCTATTTTAGCAACCAACACAAGAATAACCCAGGTTAAGAATTGCAGTATTTTGCAGAGTTTTAAAATAGGGATATAGAAATAAAAGGATTTGAGGAAATTGTGAAAGGGAGATTAACCATATTATTTCCCTTTACCAATTTTACTTTCATTATTCTGATTAATGTATACACACCGACTCCTAAAATTATGCTAAAGTATTTGGAAATGTCAATGCAAATGAAATTGCGGTTGGCGATTTTAACTGTTCATGCCAACCACAGAAACAAGAACAAATGGATAGAATGTCCAATAAATTAAGAAAAAGATTTTCAAAGTGATGATAGGTGTTGAAAATTAAAAGATGGTAAAAAGGGTACTTGGAGGGGCAAGGAAAAAAAAAAA
>JANRMT010062807.1:33076231-33104721 GCA_026402145.1 Polypterus bichir lapradei
CACACACACACACACACCCCCCCCCAAACAAAAGACATGCAAGTTGCAGCCAGTCCTGGTGCTTTGTCTTGCTATATGGTTGCGAGACATGGATGCTATCCAGTGACCTGAGACGAAGACTGGACTCCTTTGGAACTGTGTCTCTCCGGAAAATCTTTGGGTACTGTTGGTTTGACTTTGTGTTGAATGAGCGGTTGCTCATGAGGTCCCAAATGAGGTACATTACCTGCATTGAGGGAGTGCCAGTTATGGCACTACAGCCATGTGATGCAACTCCTTGAGGGTGATCCGGCTCGTAAGATCCTCATTGTTAGAGACCCGAGTGGGTGGACCAGGCCAAGAGGTTGCCCACATATCCTCTATCTGCCACAGCCAGGTGTTCATTTCCAGAGTGTGGGACTGGACCGTGTCAGCCTGGGGGGTTGCAAACTGGGATCCGGAGTTGGAGTACTGGGTGCGGCAACACACTGTACCAGAGCATGCTCCCTGACCCAACAGGGTGCTGGAGATGGTAGTGCAAAAAAGGAAGTGCAGACAAGACAAGACTTCCTAAGGAAGTTAAATGTCAAAATGGACGACCAAAAACAAAAACCACAAACATAAGAGGACAACCTTAAGAATGGTGTGAGACAGTGGTGGGAGCTGAAGAAAAACAAAAAAAAAATCCACAAAAAGGGCAAAAAATGGAGTAGGATGGAAGAAAAAAAAAATGCAGGAAAGATGGTTGTATAGAATTGAGAAATATGAAACAAAGTGCTAGATTACTTAAAAAAAAAAAAAATAGAATTGATGGTTATGAATGCAAACATTAAAAAGGGGGTGGCACAGTGGTAGTGCTGCTGCCTCACAGTAAGGGGACCTGGGTTTGCTTCCCCATGTCCTCCCTGCGTGGAGTTTGTATGTTCTCTCCATGTCTGCGTGGGTTTCCTCCCACAGTCCAAAGACCTGCAGGTTAGGTGCATTGCCAATCCCAAGTTGTCCTTAGTGTGTGTGCGCATGTGCCTTGCACTGGCCGAGATTGGCTCCCCCACCCCAGTGGCCCCGTGTTAGGATATAGCAGGTTGGACAATGACTGACCAAAAAAGGAAATAGGAATCATAACTCATTACAAAGAAATTAAGATAATTGGTATATTGATGAAATAAAGGGGTTTTTTTTTTTGTTTTTTTTGTCAGTTTTATTATCTCGGCCATGTTCACGAGCCCAAACACACCCCACCCCCGCATCTGACATTGCTGTTTTCACATAGACGTGCTATAACAGAGGTAAACTTGGCTCCCTTCTACATCGCAGCAAGAATGCACATACCATTGTTTGCGTACTAAAGTGTCAGCAGGCACTTTTCGTGCCATTACACATTTTGAGCATGCCCTCTGCATGCTACTTGTGACTTAAGTAAATAAAGGTAAATAGTGTCATAAAATGATTTCTTCAAAACGTCACATATTTGTCTTTTTTTAAAAATGTGCGTTGATCACTGGCAGCATGTTGTAGCACACAGCATCTGGCCATCTGCATGTTCTTTCATGCACTAAATAAGAGACAAATATACAGTCTAACAGAGAATCAGACTGAAAAAAGCAAACATTTAGAAATGCCATTCTTTTACAGCTGATCGGACGCTGTTCATTTTCAAATATTGCATTTCTCTCTATGCTGTGGTTTCTATTACACACCTGAAAGAGACAATATGTGAAAACATCACACAAATGCAATATTATTTGAAAACAAACAGCATCTGATCAGCTGTAAAAGTATGGCATTTCTAATTGTTTGCTTTTTTCAGTCTGATTCTCTCAGACTGTATTTGTCTCTTTATTCATTGGACGAAACATCATGCAGGTGGCCAGATGCTGTGTGCTACAACATGCTGGCGGTGATCAACGCACATTTTAAAAAAGACAGACAAATGTGACTTTTGAAGAAATCATTTTATGACACGATTTACCTTTATTTACTTCCTAAAGCCTCAAGTCACAAGTAGTGTGCAGAGGGCATGCTCAAAAATGTGTGTAATGCCACAAAAAGTGCCTGCTGACACTTTAGTATGCAAGCAATGGTATGTGCATTCTTGCTCCAATGTAGAAGGGAGCCGAGTTTACCTCTGTTATAGCACGTCTATGTGAAAACAGCAGTATCAGATGCGGGGGTGGGGTGTGTTTGGGCTCATGAATGTGGCAGAGATAAAACTGACCAAAAAAAAAAAAAAAAAAAAAAAAAAAAAAAAACCACACACCACACAAAGCTAACCTTTACAAGTATCATAAATTACACTGGCTGTTAGACTGAAATTAAATGTATGTTTTTATTCTAAAATAGTAAGACTAAGAGCAGTTTACTTCTCAAAATGGAATGGTGCAGGATCAAACTCATGACCTTTTGATTCCCAGTCAGCAGCTGATTCTATTGTGCCATGGAGGCAGTCATAATAAATGGGGTCAATGTTGCATGTTAAAGGCGGCTTTTTGTTTCTGCAGTTATATTTTTGAATAAAAGCGCAATTGTTAGATTTGTACCTTCTGTGAAAGTATTTCTTTGATACTTCAGGCTTCATACATTATATAGATTATGCCTACATTTTGTCATCTACTACTAGATGATAAAACATTTCTGTTTTAACTGTGTTTACACAGATTACTGTAGAAGCAGAAAAGACATGAAATGCGTGTGTTCCAAACAACAATCTATTTCCACTCTAAAACTCCACTTAACTCCCAGAAAATCAATCAAGGCATGAGCTGGGAGAAGTTTGTGCACGTTCTAAGTCTGTGGGGGATGGAATAGCCGACTACTTGCAGCTTTTCTTTTATCAGCACATTTAGATTAACAAGAGACGCTGGCAAAGAGGCGAGAACAGTTTTAAGAAGCAATTTAAGGTGGGACGGATTTACAAGTTTTTTCGTAGACTCTGGTAATTCTAGTGTTAAACAGGGATTCATGGGAGGAAGGCGATCCCAAAATTTTTGGGGGGAAAAAAAAAGTGAATTAGCTCTGAGCACTCAGTCTGACAAATATGCCAACACTAAAATGATAGAGATAGATTAAATAAAATCAGGTCTAGGGAGCAGCCCATGGCCTTGGATCCGGGGCAGGGTATGTTGGCATGTCCACCATCTAGTTTCCTTCCCTTGGTGTGCAGCGAATTAAAATTCTAGAAGCAAGATGGCAGAAGCTTTTTAACCCAGCAGCTCAGCTGTCAGAACTGTTGAAGGAGCCATGGATTTGGAGTTAGAAAGAATCAAGAATTCAGAGTTTTCCCAGAGACCTGCATCACATATACCTGTGAATGGAAGAGGAGACACGTGGTCTGCTTTGAACCGAAGGAAGAAGCAATGGAGCAAGGGGACTTCAGCAAGGAGGTGCTGCAGAGGACTGTAAAATTTACTCTGGGTGAGATTGACTTGTTTTGCCTTTCTTGGTATAACCACTTTAAGTGGTATTTAAGAACAGATGTATGACAATTAGAGAGAAAAGAATGTTAGCCCAGTTTTGGGAATTTCTAATCTTACCTTTGAGTGACAGAGTGGACAAGAAAATAAATGTTAATGTATACAGAAGATACATTTGCAGGATACTTCTATCTAGTTATTACAACACTAATGTAAAACCAGTATGCAGATGACAGACGATGGATTAAACAATATTTTGTACTAATTTGATGTGGTGTTAAAGCTTACACAGAAAAGGATTCATTTGCCTCTGGTCATATAAATTGGGACAGTAAGAGGGCATGTTTTACCTGGGGCAACCACAAGTATGTAGGTGGTGTGGAAATGAGGGACAAAACTGGTAGAGTGAGAAAATGCAGAAACTGTAAAGGAGGGCCATAGTATGAAAGATTGCAGGAGGCGCAGGTCTTCAGGGACCATCTGGTCTTAGAAGAGGAGAAGGGAGAAAATGACTCTGGACTTTATGGAAGACAGGTACTCAGTGAAGAATGGAGCAGTGCTCACAAAATATTCTCTTCCACACTGAGGAAATCTTGGAAATCTTAAGCGGAACAGCAATCCTTTGTCAATCTCCTCAGCAGGTGATGGTGGAAAGTATTGGGCAGGAAGAAATAAAGGAACAAATGGGGATAATGCAAGTCAACCCAGGTCTACAAAGGAAATGCGGGCCAGATCCATTCTTGTCAGGTAGTTCTGGAAAAAATAGACAAAGTGGAGGAAAAGCACAGGAATGGGGGAACAACTCCCTCATATTTAGAGGGAAAGGATATGGAAGGGTTGGTTTCTGTGAAAGGGATGAAAGGGGTAGAAGAATCGAGAACAGAGAGAAAGCTGTCAAGAAACCAAAGAAACTTACTCCATTAACTAAAGGAAAAAAAACAAAACACTGCTACAAAGAAAAAAAATGAAAATTAAAATAATCACTTTGAATGTGAGAAGCATGGAGAAGATGGTATTCACCTTCCTGAGAGGTTTAAAAGTAGATTTGATATGCATATAAATGTGGTTTGCCATTTTTTTTTTTTTTTAAAATCCTATGAATATGTAGAGGACTGGAAAGACGGCAAATCCATTTTTTCAGGGACAAAAAAGGAAGATGCAGGGTTAGGAGTTCTAGTAAAGAATAAGGAAATAGAAATAAATGGATTTGATGAAACTGAAGTGGCGACTAATGAAAATCAAATTGGCAATTAGAAATATGGTCAACCTGATCAACATTTATGCACCAACAAATACCCTTCCAGAGGACGGAAGTGCTAAAATTGCTTGAAGTGGCAATGGCAGCAGAAAACTTAAATTTTCATGGGGGACTTTAATTGCTTGAGTGATCTAGAGCAGAAAGGCCAACAATTGGATGGAACTGCAAATATATTGAATTATAAATAAGTAAAATGACAGATGTGTTTTGAGAATAAAAGGCCAGGACAAAGGGTTTACCTGGAGAGGGGCAAGGGGAAAATCCATGATAGATTAGGTTTTGATAGATAAAAGTTATGAACCAATGACATGTAATTTATGGCCAGTATTCTTCTGACCATTGCATGCTAGAGGTGGAGGTTAAAAAAAAAAAAAAAAAGGAAATGGAGAAAAAAAAAGTCTTGCTTTGGAAGTTAAATGTGACTTTGTTAGTGGACAAAAGGATACACAATACTATAAGGGGTGGACAACTTTTACACAATTGTGCGGAAGCCAGAAAGAGGGGTGGAAGCTAAAGAACACATGAGAATTTTTCCAAAAGAAAGGCAAGGAAAGGAGTAGGAAAGAGAAAGTAGAAACACTGCAGGGTGAACTTGAACATTTGTACATGTTGGAGGACCAGAATGAAATAGAAACAGAAGAAAATAAAGTTGGAGAAAGTATTCCAGAAGAACAAAAGGTAAAATGCCAAAGCAGAGTTAGAATAAAGCAGAGAAATTGTCTTGTTACTTTTTCAAGAAAGTAAAGGAGGAGGGAAAAAAAGCCAATAGAGGGACTGGCGCATAAAAATGGAAATGTCCAAAAAGGGAATAAAGAAATCATGGAAATAGTAACATTACAAGCAGGTGTATGAGAAAAAACAGTGTATGCATTAAGGAAGTAGTGGACAATAGACCAGGAAACTAGAGAAATGCAGGAGGTGGAGAAAGCCAAAAAAATGTGCTGTAGGGACAACACTGGGAATCAGATTACCGATTGAATTTTGACCTTTTGGGATACATTAAAATATGATCTACTTCGTCTCTTTAGAAACCCTGAGGAAAGGAAAATGACAGGGTTAATGAAGAGGAGAATAACTACCCTGATTCCCAAATAGGAGGAAATATAGAAAATTAAGCCAGTAATGCTACTACTCCAGTATTATAAAATTTTAAGAGTCCTGGCAAACAGATTGAAGGACAAGATCGAACACGTAATTAAGGAAGAGCAAGACTGTGTGGTGCTGGGTAGGAGGGCAGCAGACAATGTGTACCAAGTACGAAGTTCAACTCACAAAGGTTCTCAGCACTTAGTGTTTATCTTGAAGTGAATTGTTCGGAGTGGTAGAGGGTAAATACATAGTCATTTGGAATACATTTAATGTATTGTGTCTACAACAATAGAAACACATCATTAAAACAAATTTTCATGTTTTAATAAATTGACAAAATGTAGACATGAAGTGTGTGAAGCCTGAAGTCCAAATATCAAATGAAAACTTTCACAAAAGGTCCAAGTACAAGTGCACTTTTATTCAAGAATATAACCAAATAAAAAGCAGGTTATGGTAGGCTGTTGATACGACAGCTTGCTTAGTGCAATGGTAAGAACTGCGGACTCTCAATCAAGAGAGATTGTGGTTTTGATATCAGCTGCTTCTCACATTTACCATTTTTAGAAGTGAGCTGCTCTTATTGTTCTTGTACAAGAAAAACAAATTTCATTTGTGTCTAACAGCCAGTGTTAATTTATAGTACTTGTTAAAAGTTACCATTTTTTCAGTTTTATTCTCGCCAACATTCGTGCTCCCACAACCCCAACAATTAGAGAATGATAAAGAACCCATTAAGGATTAAGACAAAGCTTGATCCAAGGTTATGTAAAAAAATCTCTAGCTTATTGAAAAGAAGAAACTGGCTCCTGTTCTACTACTGAATTGGAATTGTGAAGGAACAGATGGTTTAGAAATAGAAGGTAAAATAAACTAACCATTCCAATTTGGATTGGTTTGGCACCCTACTCATTTTTCCCCTCCAATTCACTAATTGCCACTCATCCATGAAAGGGCATCTATTGAAAGTCCAGATTAGCATAGGGCTGAGAGAGAACCTGCAACTCAAGAATACAGGAATCAGACAACAACTCACAAAGCATCATGATGATTCAGTCAATTTGTTACAATACCTTACCTTAGACTGCTTTTCTACCCGATTGGTATCGTTAATCAGATTTATCCTTTAAAATTATATAACAATTTTAAGTAATGCTTAAATAAGCTTTGCAAGTTTGATTGCAACCAATTAGTATTGTTTTAAATTTCATGTAAAAATAGCTTGGTTTCAGAGAAGCAGGTTTAATAAAAAGTTACTTTTTGGGAATGTTGAATCATTCCTTTTGGAATTTGAAGAAGTTTAATCACTTTATAAAGTGATTGCTAAATGATTGTAAAAGCCTGAAATACCTTTTATCCTATTGGAATATGCCCCCCCCTCCCCCTCTTGACTGGATAATGGGTTGAGAATCACAAATCAGAAGAGATATCCCCTTCTTGTTCTAAAGCAGAATATCAATTAGTTGATCAAGACCAAGATATTTAAATCATTAAAATTAACAAAGTTTAAAAAAAAAACACAAAAAAAAACCCTTAACCTTTAAGACAGTAAAGCTAATAAATAAAAAAAAAATCTTTTCTTACCGCAATCATTGCTGTTCTCAATTAGGTCCTAGAAAAGACCTCCCTTTTTCTGCCCATAGAACAACTTTAAAGCTTTCTCTATCAAGCCTGGAATTGTTTCTGGTACACAGAGAGCCGTCATAAGTAAAAAAAAACAAAAAACCCAGAGATCAGTTTACACAGTAGAGATGTTTTTGGTATTAAAAAAGTTACAACTAAGAGCACTGGCAAAAAAAAAAAAAAAGAAAATATATACTAACAGGATTTGGCAAAGGCAAAAACCTAAAATAAAATAAATAAAAAAGTTATTTATTTATTTATTTATATTTATATATATATATATATATATATATATATATATATATATATATATATTACTTCCTAAAGCTTCAATTTAACAAAAGTCTTCTTCAGAGGAACAGAATACCTGCCTCCAGAAGCTGCTTTTATCTCTGCTCCAATGTAATTAGGTCACAGATGGAAAACTAGGTCAGAGGTCAAAAAATTCAAAAATAAACACTGAATAATAAAGTTTATTCTGATCCCCGTTGTTTAAATACTTTATTGCAAAAAAGTTTTGTTAAAAATAAGTAATGAATCTGACCTTTAAAAAATAAACTTTTATTGTTAAAAAGTGACTACTAAACAACTAAACCAAAAAGATTTATTTCAGAGCAAAGGTCAAAGATCAAAAAAGAAAAAAAGATTTTTCAAAAATTGAGGGACTAACAAAAGTTTTTTATAAAAGGGAGTGTTTTCCAAAAGAAAATTCTAAAAATAAAAGTAATTTATCTAATGATGAATTATCAGTATAGTCTGTACTATGTCCCCTATTTGATTTTATTCTTCTGTTTAAAAATCTTAATTCTTTCATAAATTAGTCTACTTTGTTTTTAAGGGGATGAACACAATTACGGAACAGAGCTCGGGAAAAGTCAGGGGTAGGGTAGGGGAATGGCCGTCAAGGCATGCTCTGGCACACTAAGTTCCTAATTTAAAAATTTTAATATATTCTGTTTGATTCAACCCCCCACTAAAATCCTATAATTTAAATGTTTAAAAATGAATAAAAGATCTTTATCCTAAATAATAAATAATCCTTAATAACATTAATAATATTAATATCAATACAGTTAATATTAATAAAAGTAATAATCCATAAATAATAATCATCCCTAACATTTTGTCAAAAAGAATTTCATGAAATTAGCACCCCCTAAAATTTAATAGTGACCCCCCAAAATAATCTGATCATTAAATAATTAAATAAATGAAATAAATAATCCAAAAATAATTAATAATTGATAAAATGCAAATTTATTTTTCATTTAACCTCAATGGGAACCAGGTATTCAAGGATGTTATCTATTTATTTTCCACTTTTAATCTTTTTGTTTTATTCCAATTCCAATTGGTGCTCCAAACCAAACATTACTGGTTTATTACAGTCTAAAGCAAAATGTTTGTAACAGGCTGTATTTTTCTTTTGATTATAAATTAATCTAAGATGTTGTATGAACCGATCCCATAGTGATTTCTTGGTTTCCCCTATATAGGTCATCCCACAAGTGGAGCACTGAATACCATAAATGCAGTTTTTGGAATGAATTTGAAAAGTTTGAAAGATAGTCTCTCGTCCTTTGTTGGTTTATTAAAAATGTTTTTCTTTCTAACAAAAGAGATTTTCCAAGCTGTTTTGTTCTTATTTTTTGAAAGACATTTTGCATGAACCAAATTGTCCTTGAGATTCTTATTTCTCCTGTAGGCAGTAATTAATTGATAATTTTGTAGTGGGATATGAGTGCCCTGCGCTTCCATAAAATTAGAGTGCAAGACACTCATAGTATTTTTGGTCTGATTTGAATAAGTTATGACAACCAGAAATCTTTTGTTTTTGAACGGGAAAGGCAACTTGCTCCACCTGTGGGACCCCATCCAGTATTTGATCTCCATCTCCCAGCCCCTCTCTCTGCACAGGAATCCTAACATAGACATCCTCCTCCTCATCCTCACTCATTTCCCGATCTAGGATCCCCTCCCTATCCCGTCTACAACTATTTAGTTGTGTTCCCATTCTAATCCCCCCCCCCTTGTCCAATTCTCCTTGACCACAAATTACTCCTTCATTCAACTGCCCCCCTTACACTGTTTTAACATTAGGATTTCCTTTCCACCTTCTTTTAACCTCAGGGCTCCCCATAGATTTCATGCCCCCAAGGGTACTGTGGTTTTCCCTATGCCATAAAATCTCTACTAAATCTACAAGGGTTAAATTCTAAACCTTAGGGCTCCCTACTTTTTAAGGCAAGGGTTGGGTAGGTTTTGTCCATATTTAAAAATACCAAAGTTGAAATCCCAGTAATTGTCAATGATACTTAAGGGAATTTGATTTTTACATTAGAGCTACCTATCTCTAGGTTTTAAGGTAAGGGCTGGTTAGGGTATATCCATAATTAAAAACAAGCCCCAGGCCAAGCTTCAAATGTTTAACCCTAACCTTAGTTATTATGGATACTAATCAGTACATTATAGAAGCAGAACGTCAACTTCCTAACAGACAGCATTATTTACCACTTAAATCCTCCTTACAGGCTAAAAATAAAGTTCAGATTAAAGCGATTGTAGATAACATATTTCGATCAGGCTTTATTGATTATAAACAGAAAACTTATCTATTAGGACCAGCCACTCCCAGTATCCGTAAGTTTTATCTCCTTCCTAAAATTCACAAAGCACCAGAATCTTGGCCAATACCGTATCAAATACCAGCAGGTAGACCCATTGTATCAGACTGCAATTCGGAATCATATAGGATAGCAGAGTATATAGATCATTTTCTCAATCCATTGTCACAGTCACACAATAGTTATATTAAAGACACTTACCATTTCCTACAGGTTATCAAAAATCTTAAGGTTCCTCCTCATTCCTTCATGTTCACCATGGATGTGGAGTCATTATATACCAATATTGATACCACTATGGGATTGGAGGCGGTTGCCCGACTGTTTGCGGAGAATCCGGCTCCGGACAGACCGGATCAGGCCATTTTGGACCTCCTTGGCATCAGCTTATTAAATAACGATTTTGTTTTTAATGAAAAATTCTACCTCCAGGTGCACGGGACTGCCATGGGTAAAAAATTTGCTCCCGCTTATGCCAATATTTATATGGCTTGGTGGGAGCAAACAGCCTTTCGTAGGTGCCCCAGACTACCGTTTAGATATTTCAGGTATCTGGATGATATCTTCGGCATTTGGACCTTCCCACTCAAGGATTTCGACCAATTTGTCCGGATCTTAAACTCACATCATCCAGCCATTAAATTAGTTCCAACAGTAAGTCAGGTTGCTCTAACTTTTTTAGACACAGAAATCTATTTTGAAACAGGATCATCAACGTTCAAAACATTAAGCTCTCGGATTTACTTTAAACCCACGGACACCCATGCTTTACTATATAAATCCAGCTTCCATCCCAAACACACTTTTAGGAGTATAATTAAATCACAATTAATACGGTTTTATAGGATTAATACAAATTTAATAGATGCAGAATCAGCCACACAACTACTTTTTCATACATTACGGAAGAGAGGGTACACACGTCGGTTCCTCCGGGAGGTCTGGGCCGAGGTTAAAACCTCAATCTCCAGGTACCTGACAACAGCGGGGGCACCAGCGGATGCCAAGACGGGGGTACCACAGCTTCCCCCGCTCACTGATTGGAACATCTCCAGGCTGGCAGACGCTCTTTCAGTTTATTCTAATTCTTCTTCACAAATCTCGATCTATTTCTCTTCGAACTCTTCTTCCCCTAGTTTTGTTCTTCCGGAAGTTCCGGTGAATTCTTTAAATTCTTCTTGTACTTCTTTGAACGATTCTCTCAACCTTTCAGTATTCTTTGAGTTTCAGGTTCTTTCAGAACAAAGTTCACAGGATTTTCTCAGATCTGAAGGTTTTCGAATAGATTCTCTGGGGAGCAAGATAATAGATTATTCTTATCAATTTCAAAAATCATATAATATACTTACCTATTCTTACTTACCTTTTGGTCTTCTTTATTCTTCGGATTCTTCTCGCTCGATTCTCCATTTCTGTTCTTCATATTGGTCTTCCATTCTGGTCCGGGTTTGGAATCTCCAGTGGGCTTCCTGTTGGGGACAAAAAATCAAAAATGATCAATCAACCCCACCCAATTTTAACCTTGGTATCCTGGGGGTGGAGAACCCGAAGGTTAATAACCTTTTCCTGATGGGAGATCGTCTGGTCCTCCTGGACCCAGGGACTACAGATTTTATGGGGGCTACCCATGATTCTAAGACCCCTGTCCTTGGGGAATTGGCTTACCCTCCCCAGTCCTAAACCTAAACATCTTGGGGGGGGGCATCCCTAGGGTTAAGACCCTGGCTCCAGGTGGAGTGATAGATCAGCTGACCCTCCCCAACCCTAAACCTAAAAACTTAGGGGGAAACAGCCCTAATGTTAAGACCCTAGTCCCGGGCGGGGTGGAGGATTAACTTACCCTCCCCAACCCTAAACCTAAAAACTATGGGGGAAACAGCCCTGATGTTAAGACCCTAACCCCGAGCAGGGTGGGGGATCAACCAACCTTCCCCAACCCTAAACTTAAAAACTTAGAGAGGAACAACCCTAATGTTAAGATCCTAACCCCGGGTGGGGTGGAGGATCAACTAACCTTCCCCTACCCTAAAACTAAAAATTTAGAGGGAAACAACCCTAATGTTAAGATCCTAACCCCGGACGGGGTGGAGGATCAACTAACCCTCCCCAATCATAAACCTAAAAACAGCAGGGGGGGCAGCCCTCAGGTGGAAACCCTAGCCCCTGGTACAATGGAGGAAGGCCAACCAAACCTAGGGGTTGATAACCCTATAGGGGATGGATGGCCCGAACACCTGGAGGGGATTGGGACTCCGGATCGGTGGCGGGGCCGGGGGGAGCTTGGTCCCCTGCATGAGGAAGAACCACAGGGGAACTTATCAACCAATATTCATCACAAGCACAAAATCCCAGTCATTCTTACATATTCGCACCATTCTAGATCAGTCATGGGTGTCCTGCGCTCCCATTTTATGGGGGCACAGGGTACCCATCCACCACTCAGAAATTATCAACTGATTGCAGCTTACAGGAAAAATAAGAGTTTAAAGGATTATCTGGTTCATGCAAAGTGCCCCTCAAAGAAAAAATCCAATAAAACAGCTTGGAAAATCCCTTTTGCCAGGAAAAAGAACATTCATAATAAACTGGCAGAGGTGGATAAACCCATTTTTCAAAAATTTCAGCTGTATTCCAGAAATTTCATTTATGGGATACAATGTTCCACCTGTGGTTTGATTTATGTGGGGGAGACCAAGAATGCATTAAGGGACCGTTTTGTACAGCACCTCAGGCTCATCTCGAATCAAAAGAAACAAACTATTTTATATCAACATTTTGCAATAGAAGGGCATAAACCGGTCATGTTTGGTCTGGAGCAACAGAGTAACTGGAACAAGACCAGGAGACTAAGGGCAGAAAAGAGATGGACAACGAATTTAAATACCTTGGTCCCTTTGGGACTAAATGAGAAAGTAAATTAAAAGTTTTTTAGGAAAATAATTTGTGAGGATTTTTTTACCGGGGGATTTTTTAAGCGGGATCTAGGGGGTTAATATTTATTTATTAAATTATTTATCTACTTATTTATTGACTTAGGGAATTAGGGTTTATCTAGGGATCTGTTTATTTTATTTATTTATATCTTCAAAAATTGTAAATGTTCTTAGATGGGGGGGGGTAAATTGTAAAATTTTAGGGGGGACGAGTTTTTGGGTTGGTGGGATTATTAATTTTATCAATATTTCTAGGAATTTTGATTTTATTAATACCCCCAAAAATATCTTTTTTAGGCCTTGACTGATTTATTTATTAATCTTCTTTGATCTTAGACTTAGGATAGCTTAAGAATCTTTTATTCAATATTTAAAAAGCTTTTATAATATCTTGGGAGGGGGGGAGGAGGAAAAAACAAAGAAAAAATTAAAAGTTTTAAAATGGGACATGTGTACCAGTGCCTGCCAGTAATGGCCATATCCCCTACCCTAAGCCTAACCTTAGGGCTCCCTTCCCCTACGTTTTTAAGTTCGGGGTGGGTTGGGTTTGTCCATAATTAGAATTCAACCCTAGATCAGAATCCAAATGAATATCTAAAATGGCAATGGGGATTGAATTTTTAACAGTTTTTAAGGTTAGAATTAGGTAGGGTTCGTCCATAGCTAAAATTAATCCATATGCAAGAATCTAAGTAACTATCAGAAATGCCCGAAAGGACTGACTTTTAACTTTAGGGCTCAGGATCGTTAGATTTTTAACATAAGGACTGGGTTGGGATTGTTGATTAGTTAAAATCATAGGTAGTTTACTAACCATAAGTTCTTGTTCTACAGAAGAGAGCCATCGTATATCCCAAAGAGAAACCGGTTTGGAGAAGGAAGCAGAGAAAGATATAAAGTCTGTCCAAGGAAAAGAAGAGGAAGGTAAGTTGGAAAAGGTAAGTATATTATTACATTTAGTTTGTTTCAAAAACCGTTCCCCTATTATATAATTGTCCCTAATCTGTACAAGGTCCTCCTCTACTGCTAAGGCCAATCCATCCTCCTGAGTCTGAAAAGATAAATTGCTATCTAAATCTTCATCCTCATGGTTAGAAAATGAATATTCTAAATTTGGAATATTATAATAGTCCAAAAGAGGAAGCTGCAAAATCCCAGTTTTAGTATTATTAGAAGATGTATTTATTGTAAGAAATCTAGAAATCTACAATTTCACCTCTACCTGGATCTGGCGTAGAAATCTACGAGTATAGCCCTTTTTTCGCAAGGTTTGAAATAATAGATGAGTCGCATTTTCTGCATCTACCTGGTGAGTATTGATCTTATAGAACCTTATTAATTGAGACTTTATTACACTTCTAAATGTATGTTTCAGGTGAAAACTGGTTTTGTACAGTAGAGCATGTGTATCTATGGGTTTAAATAGATTAGTGAATATAAAGTTTTCTCTATTGTGGATTTTGACTGAAAATGGATTTCTGTATCTAAAAAATTCAACGAATTTTCACTAACTTTTGGAACTAATTTTATTGTTCTGTGATGTGAATTAAGAATCTGTACAAACTCATCAAATTCCTGTCTGGAGAAGGTTCATATCCAAATATCTAAAGTACCTATAAGGGAACCTGGGACATTTAAAGAAAGCAAACTGCTCCCACTCAGCCATGTAAATGCTGGCATATGCGGAGCAAATTTCTTGCCCATGGCCGTCCAATGCACCTGCAGATATAATTTGTCGTTAAAAACAATATCATTATTTGTCAAACTAATGCTCAGAAGGTCTAAGACAGCCTGATCCGGTCTATCCGGAGACGGGTTCTTTGCAAACAGACTGGCATCTGCCCTCAGTCCCAAGGTGCTATCAATTTTTGTGTATAATGACTCAAAATTCATAGTGAACAAGAAGGAATGAGAAGTGACTTTAAGTGTTTTGATAATCAGTAAAAAAAAATTATATGTATCTTTGATATACTGTAACTATTATGTAATTGAGATAAGAGATTTTAAAAATGATCAATATACTCTGCTATCCTATATAACTCTGAGTCGCAATCGGATACTATTGGCCTCAAATGAAACTGGCCAACTTTCCGGTGGTTTATGTATCTTCGGTGAGAGGTAAAATTTACGAAAACAAAAGAAGAAAAAGGAAAATGAAGAATTAATGATCCAACAGGAAAAACTGGAACATTTATATGAATTGCAAGGAAAAGATGAAGAAAAATAAATGAAAGAAGTCAAAAAACAGATAGAGAACATCTATCGAGAAAGAAGGGGAAAAATAAACTTCCTCAGGATTCAGGAAAAGGAAGAAAACAAAAAATGCATGAGATTTTTCTTCAGAAAATTTAAAGAACAAAAAAGGCAAAATTACATGAAAACTTGAAGTGAACAGAAGGAAGAAGAACAGAAGAGGAAGATCTTGGAATAATTCTATACACAGCTCTATAAGAAAGGTACCAGGGAAAAAAGGCAAAAGAAATATTTTGGGAGAGCTGTAAAAATAAGGTAAACAAAGTAAATAAAGACGGGCTGGAAATAGAAATCATCCTCGAAGAAATAAAAGAAGCCATAAAGAAGAACACAAAAAACAAATCACCAGGAATCGACAGATTGCCTATAGAATTTTATGAAACCTTCTGGGACTGCCTAAGCGAAGGGTTACTCAAACTTTACAAGGAAGTGAGCACAACATATAAAACTCCTGTTTATTTAATATGATGGTTTTATTCACATAATACAAAAAATGAGATTAATTTAACAAATTAATTAATTTATTCATTATGTATTTAGAGAGACGGCCGTGCTAGTGTAAGATCTTTTATGAAATTAATTTTAGTATTTTAGACTATATGTGCCAGAGCATACCTATAAGGCCATATCCCCTACCCTAAACCTGACCTTGCCCTAGTCCGGTCTAAAGATTTAAGTGGCCAGATGGTTTTTGGAAAAAAGCATCTTCTTTGTTTTTTCTTTTTAAAGTTTTATGTAGGCTGTTGTGGGAGGAATTGCTTTTAAAGCTTTCCGAGGCCCAAACACAGGGAAAGATATGCAGGTGGAGTTTAATTGAACTGTTCCCCTAAAACAATTAAAGATGCATTGTCCTAAGTAGATTTAGTATATACATTTTTTAACAGATACTTTTTAAGGGATAATTTAAGAATTAATTAGAATTCGGGTTTATTTTCTAACTATTTAATTTCTTTTTAACTATTTATTTTTCTACCCTTACAACAGAGTGAAGCAGCAGACCGCAATATCTCTGACGTCAGACACGGAATGCCTTCCATATCACGGAATGTCCGTCGCGTCATCACCCTCTGCAGTGACCAAAGCATGTGTGCCCTACCAGGACGTGATTCAGCCAGTGAAGATGGACACCAGACAGCTCCTGTGAGACATCTCAGGAAGGCATTGGTGAACTTGGCAATAAACAAAACGTGCTGTTCCCTCATCAATTCATCAGTGATTCTTACTGTACGAAATTTAAATAAGCTCACCATTTCCACAGCACTCCACAAAAACCAACCACAGCTTAATCCATCCTCTTAAGTCTATGACCTGCTCCTTAATTTTTAGACATTAAAGGTCAGATTGTCCTGTGACCGCTGAGTCAGCAAATAGACCTCTTGTCCATCCATTATCCAACCCACTATATCCTAACTACAGGGTCACGAGGGTCTGCTGGAGCCAATCCCAGCCAACACAGGGCACAAGGCAGGAAACAAACCCTAGGCAGGGTGCCAGCCCACCGCAGGGCACGCACACACACCCACACACCAAGCACACACTAGGGACAGTTTAGCATTGCCAATGCACCTAACCTGCATCCATCCATCCATTATCCAACCCGCTATAATTTTGAAAATATTGTAATCAATTGATATATTTAGGCAGGAGGCCATAAAGCAATACATTGCAATAGACAGGTAGTGATGAAAGTGTGAATGAGTGTTTCAGTATCCTTCACACCGAGGAATGAATGCAGATAAGCAATGTTACAGGGACGAAAAAAAAGCTATCTGTACTATTGAGCTAATGTGTGGTTGTAAAGTAAGAAACTGATCAAATATGCCACCCAAATTACAGACTAATGCCTAGGGTTCAACCAGGACCCCATCAATGTCAATTTTTAGCCTATGAAGAGTAATGAGGACAGATTTCATACCAACTAATAAGATTTCTGTTTTATCAGGATTAAGTAGTAAAAAATGACCTGTCATCCAATAATTGATTTCCCGAATTAAATTAGTCAGTGCAACAGGTGAAAATGTTGCAGTTGCATCAACTTACTGTATATCTATATATATGTATATATATATATATATATATATATATATATATATACAGTATATATAAATATATAAGGTAAAGTAATGCACTTTCTCCAAAAAAGCAACAACTGAGGAGTCAGTGATGTCAGGCTGGTGAATGAACGACAAGAGAGGGAAGAGACCATTCCCTGACCAGGAATCGAACCTGGGCCGTAGCGGTGTGAGCACCAAACCCTAACCTCTAAAACACCAGGGAGGAGATGCCTGCTGGCCTTCCAAAACTTCCTTCTTGGCCACGTCCCAGGTCCCCCTTTCCTCTCTGGACAGCCAAATCTTTCTCATTGCTTCTGTCCTCACTGTAGTTTTCTCTCTTCTCTCATAGAGCTGCTCGATCTCTCTCTCTCTCTCTGCCATCCCAGAGTCTTTTCCAGAGCCTGTCCATCACTGGCACAAAGATACTGCCACGTGTCCAGGAGCAGTCCATGGGACACACCCAACCCACTAACAACCATTTGCAAAAGAGCTGGGAGGCCTGCACTGCATAGTCACAACTACATTTCCCCATGCAGAACACCAGGCCACCCGGTGGCATCTTACTTGAGTGGAGTCAGGGCTTTGCCTTGGGACAGGAGGCCAATATTAGAGTGATAGTCTGGACACCAAACCAATTGTACCCACAGAACAATAAAGTTCCACCCACATTTAAACTTAGATTGCTGGATTCAAAGTCCAGAGTTCTAATCATTACACCAAGGAACCAAGACATAGTGCTTCATCTCGGTACAGAGCTATGAAGTGAACGAAATTGGTCTGGTGTGCAGATGTGGAAGAGATGAGAAGCAAAAGCAAAAGACCACCTTTGCCTCACTGGAAATCAAACCCGGGCCATGGTAGTGAGAGCACCAAATCCTAACAACTGGACTACCATGGACATGAAACAAGCCAAAACTCCTTTTACATTAGGGGAATGAGTTTGTGTGGCAGTCTTGTTAAATGTATCTAGGTGATGCAGTGTCTATGCAAAACATGTCATGTAGCAGGAAGGTTCCACCGAGATTTGAACTTGGATCGCTGGATTTAAAGTCCAGAGTGCTAACCATTACACCATGGAACCAAGATGTGCTGTTTTGTCTCGGTAGGGGGTCATGAAGTGAATGAAACTGGTCTGGTGTAGGATAGCAGAGAAGCAAATGAAAAAGACCACCTTTTCCTTAATGAGAATCAAACCCGGGCCGTGATGGTGAGAGAGCCAAGCCCTAAGCACTGGACTACAAGGGACATGAAAGAATCCAACACTTCTTTTACATTAGGGGGATGAGTTTGTGTGGCAGTGTTGTTAAGTGTATGTAGGTGATGCAGTGTCTATGCAAAACAAGTCACACAGCAAGAAGGTTCCACCGAGATTTGAACTCGGATCGCTGGATTCAGAGTCCAGAGTTACACCATGGAACCAGGACGCGAGATAAACACCCCAGGGGGATACTGGAAATCCTTAGCGACTCACCTTGTAGTGTCTCCTGTTGTCTTCTCATATATTCATTTCAAAGGTCAAATGGATGGAACAGTGGGCAGAGCTTCCAAGAGACAGCCTGCAAAGTTCCTAAGGAGTACATCTGGAATATACATATATATATATTAACATATATATACAGATATGTATTATATATATTGTGACAGATAGGGGGCGCTATCGCTCCCTTGAACCCTCGGACAATACGTCAGACACCAGATAAAAGTCCACATGTTGACTTTATTATTAACAAACAGTGCACAAAGCACCCTCCTCTCCACAATACTCATATACCAATAAACAATAATCACTAATAAACAATCCTCCACTCCCAGATGTGTTGCCACCCTTCCACCCAGCTCAGCTCAACGTCTGGGGATTTCCCACAGTCCTTTATAGTCCTCGACCCGGAAGTGTTTCGCCCTCTCTGTCCACGTGACTAGGAACACTTCCAGGTCAGATAAAAATCCTTTTTCTTCACCCCGGAAGCACGTCGTTCCCCTTGTCCATGTGACTCGGGCGTACTTCCGGGACGTAGGGCAAATAATATTCTTTGCTCCTCCCTGAAACTCCATCTAGCGGCCCCTGTGGTATCCAGCAGGGCTCTGGATGAAAACTCCATTGTCCAGGAATCCCTGCCGGTCTTCGGGGCACCTCCATTCTGCAGGGAGGGCTCCATCTGGTGGCCTGGGGGTATTGGCCGGGATAAACGACCGGCCATATGCCACAATATACATATATACAGTGCATCCAGAAAGAATTCACAGCGCATCACTTTTTCCACATTTTGTTATGTTACAGCCTTATTCCAAAATGGATTAAATTCATTTTTTTCCTGAGAATTCTACACACAACACCCCATAATGACAACGTGGAAAAAGTTTACTTAAGGTTTTTGCAAATTTATTAAAAATAACAAAACTGAGAAATCACATGTACATAAGTATTCACAGCCTTTGCTCAATACTTTGTCGATGCACCTTTGGCAGCAATTACAGCCTCAAGTCTTTTTGAATATGATGCCACAAGCTTGGCACACCTATCCTTGGCCAGTTTCGCCCATTCCTCTTTGCAGCACCTCTCAAGCTCCATCAGGTTGGATGGGAAGCGTCGGTGCACAGCCATTTTAAGATCTCTCCAGAGATGTTCAATTGGATTCAAGTCTGGGCTCTGGCTGGGCCACTCAAGGACATTCACAGAGTTGTCCTGAAGCCACTCCTTTGATATCTTGGCTGTGTGCTTAGGGTCGTTGTCCTGCTGAAAGATGAACCGTCGCCCTAGTCTGAGGTCAAGAGCGCTCTGGAGCAGGTTTTCATCCAGGATGTCTCTGTACATTGCTGCAGTCATCTTTCCCTTTATCCTGACTAGTCTCCCAGTTCCTGCTGCTAAAATGCTTTTTTTTTTCTTGCTAGTAAGAATTTAAACGAATCCTTCGGTGAAGTGCTAAATACATGCATTAAACTAGTTAATTGGATAAAGTGCAGACCGTTGAATGGACAACTGTTTGCTGCACTGTGCGAAGAAAGCGGCTCAGATCATCGACATCTGCTGCTACACACAGAGGTTCGCTGGTTGTCACGCGGAAAGGTACTTCAACGCGTCTTCGAGCTTCGCAGTGAACTGGCATCATTTTTGATGGATAAAAAACTCAGAGCTGGTAAAGTTTGTTTCAGATAATGTATGGCTTGCAAAATTGGCTTACCTGGCTGATAGCTTTTGTCAACTTAATGCACTTAACACATCACTGCAAGGCAGAGATTCAAGCGTGTTGAAAACAACAGACAAGATAACTGCCTTCAAGAAAAAGTTGAGAATATGGAAGACACGAGTACAAAATAAAAGCTGTGATATGTTTGAACTGTTAACTGAATTTCTGAATGAAAACAATATGGCCATTGATAACTTGGCAACAGATATCTTTGACCATTTGGCGACGATGGAAGAATACTTTGACAGGTACTTTCCAACAGATAACATTGCAGATTATGACTGGATCAGAAATCCATTCAGTTTTCAACTTACCGAATTGACCGGGAAGGAAGAAGAACAGTTGGCTGAATTGTCTAGTGACAGAAGTCTCAAATTTAAATTTCAAAAACAAACATTGACTGCGTTTTGGTGCAACGTTAGGAACGAATATACGCTTTTAGCTGAGAGAGCATTGACTGCGCTGGTCCCATTTGCAACTACCTACCAGTGTGAAGCATCGTTCTCAGCATTAGCTGTGATAAAAATCTAAGTGTAGATCACGTGTCCAGGTGGAAGATGACATTCGAGTGTGTCTATCAAAAATCTCACCAAGGATAGACCTTTTCGGCCAACAAAAGCAAGCCCACACATCTCATTAGTTTCTATGAGTATTAGACTCTAATGTAATTGTATTTGTAATACATTTGAATGTATTGAATAATTAAAACGTTTACCACTGGTAGGTAGCCATAAAATTAATAGTCTTACTCTTTATTTTTAAATGAACAATGTTGTATTGTAGTTATGCAGTATGGGTATTAAGCATTAAATATTGTAGTTGTAGTTGTTTTGCATTTTTTGTTTTTGCTAAGCAGGCTTTAGTCCTGTGACTGTCGTATGACACTGTATCATTGACTGTCAATAGTTAGTGTTGTTATGATATGACTACAAAGAATGATTTATTTTATAAAGTCGACTTCAGATAAAAGAAGTTTACACTTTATGCCTGTGGCTATGCTATTATAATTTGGGTTGACAAATCAGGCCGCATCAGGGGTCCGCGAATATCATATGGCTTATAAAGGGGTCCCAGGACTAAAAAAGTTTGAGAACCGCTGTCCTAAGGAGTACATCTGCAATATAGATATGTATTATATATATATTTATATATATATAAATATACACATAAGGTAAAGTAATGCACTTTCACCTCTAAAGCATCTTACTTGAGTGGAGTCAGGGCTTTGTCTTGGGACAGGAGGCCAATATTAGCATGAAGGTCTGAACACCAAACCAGTTGCGCCAACAGAACAACAAGGTTCCACCCAGATTTGAACTTGGTGTAGATGTGGAAAAGCTGAGAAGCAAACGCAAAAGACCACCTTTTCCTGACCGGTAATCGATCCCGGGCCATGGGAGTGCCAAATCCTAACCACTGGACATCCAGGGACGTGAAACAAGCCAAGGCTCCTTTTACATTAGGGGGATGAGTTTGTGTGTCAGTCTTGTTAAGTGTATGTAGGTGATGCAGTGACTATACAAAACATGTCACGTAGCAAGAAGGTTCCACCAAGATTTAAACTGAGTTCACTGGATTCAGAGTACTAACCATTACACCATGGAACCCAGACACGAGACATAGAGATATTAGGGGGATTCTGGAATGCCTTAGCGACTCACCTTGTTGTGCCTCCTGTTGTCTTCTCATATACTCATTTGAGGGGTCAGATAGATGGAACACAGGAGTACATCTAGAATATATAAATATATATATTGTAATAAAGACACAAGATAGCGATCAAGGTTTGGGGTTTTAGCCCCATATACTGCAACAAAAAATTCGTCAAGCGTTTCATACAAAAACTTCAAGACACTGAAGGAAGAAAGGATGGACATTTTATGGAGGCGGACTGGACATTGATGTGAGGAATGCTGGGAAAGTTGTGATGGATTCTGGGAGTGTGACGTCATCAAGGGTCAACAGAGGGATAGAATAGACCCGGAAGTGTGTGCTTCCTATTGCCGTCCGGGCATTGTTTACGGCTATGGCGTTTCGATCTTTCTAAGCAAGGAAGGAAAGACAGGTTAGTACACCGCCATCGACCCCTCGCGGGACGTTTTCCGAAGCAAACCGGGTCGATCCGCTGTTCCCCAAACACTCGTGCGTGACAATATATATCTATACTAATAAACGGCAAAGCCCTCACTGACTCACTCACTCACTCACTCACTCACTCACTCACTCACTCACTCACTCACTCACTCACTCACTGACTCATCACTAATTCTCCAACTTCCCGTGTAGGTAGAACGCCTCCCACGTAATCACGCGGTACGTAGAAAACCAGGAAGAGGCCCAAAAAGCGCTGAAGAAAACATGCATTATATAATTGAGAAGGCAGCGAAACAATAAGAAGCGAGCGAGTGACATATACAACCATATTCATGAGTTTTGCTACTTCGGAAACAAAGCACGATGTAAACCTAAACTTTAAATTAAGTTCATAGACAGGCTGCCGCTGGCGTTTGTAATTTAGTGCCTGCCCATATAAGGCCGTCCGTCAGCGGCAATCCAATAGCAAACTGCCATGGGTAAATATTCACGGGTGAAAGACTGTGCTTATGCAGAGGAAGATGAGATGGTCAGGGTGGTGTTTGGCACAAACTCAGCGAAACTGCGAGAGAAAGTTTTAAGTGCCGGGACTTCGGTAACATTAGATACAGCCATGGACATAGCACGACATGGCACCAGCACAGCTGGGAAACTTCGATGCATGTACACCGAGCGGCTCACGTGAACTGACGCAGTGCACAGACAAAAAGCAACAGTTCCAAAAAGCGCTGAACAAAAACCGAATTACACAATTGAAAAGGCAGCAAAAAAATATGAAGCGTCTGATACATACAAGCATATTCATAAATCCAGCTACTGCAGAAACAAAGCACACGGTGGAAAAAGTCAATGTCCCGCTAAAGGAAGACAGTGTAAAAAAAAACCCGTGCATGCAGTGTGTCAGGTCTCAGATAAAGAAGAAGACGAGCTGTTTATTGATGCAGTAAGAAACGAATCGATGAATGAAACCTGTCATCTTTACAACGATTGACAAACACGGAATGTAACTTGAACACAACACATCCTACAAATACGAACCTGATTGAAAGAGATAATGATAATCAAATCCTTGATGACAGCAACACTCAGTAAAACTCACAAAACAATTACTGTATATTGACAGTCATGTTACGTTATTTTTAAAATGTTCCCTTTTCTTTTTCATAGATTCTTTAACACACTACGTCTCCGCTGCGATACGCGGGTATATATATATGTATATATATACCCCGATCGACATACTCGAATAATGGATACTTTATTCGCCATCAATGATTGTTTTGGTAAAGCCATACTCAGTGTATTCATTAGACGAACGGTAAAAAAGTAAGAGCGAGGGGAGGATGACTTATTGAGGCACGCAGGCAAAACCACAATAGCACGCGGGCTCGATGTACGAAAAAATATATCTTTTCAAGTTCTATTTAGTCCATATGTGTCAAACTCAAGGCCCACAGGCCACATCCGGCCCGGCGTGTAATTATATCCGGCCCGCGATATCATTTTATATACTGTATTATTGTTATTAATGGCCCGGGGATATGAAGCGCTGGTAACACAATAAACTACAGATCCCATAATGCAGCGCTTCAGCTGCCTTGCCGAACACTTACCGCGTTAATCAAGTCTAGCTTATGATGCTGCAAGTTATTGTGAAGCTAGCCCACACGATGCCGAACAGAAAAGGTGATTCTGAACATAGAGCCTTTAAAAACCGATGGGAGGCTTTCTATATGTTTACTGACATTGCCGGTAAACCCGTGTGTCTCATTTCTGGAGCAAATGTGGGTGTAATTACAGAATTTAATCTAAAACGGCACTATGAGACAAAACATCAGGATAACCTGAAAGACCTGAATGCAATGCACAAGATACAGAAAGCAGAAGAGTTAAAGAAGAATCTGACACTTCGGCAGACGTTTTTACCCGTGCAAAATCACAAAGTGATTTCAAGTGAAGCTACTTTTATGGGAGACACAAATGCACCAGTGCAACTTGCACCACTGTCCCTGATGCCAAGTAATGTTGAACCAAGTCGACACTACGGTGTTCCCAAATACGCACTTTGTTCATAAACTGAGCGCACTGAGTTCGCACGGCGCTTTGGTGACTTTGAAGAACAAAAAAAGAATTTTGTGTTGTTTCGCAACCCATTTGCTGTTGATGTGGAAACTGCTCCTGTGCAGATTCAGATGGAGGTGATTGAGCTGCAGTGTAATGGCACACTGAAGGCAAAGTACGATACTGCACGGCCCGCACAGTTTATTCACTACATTCCCGCACAAATGCTCCAGCTCCGTCTACATGCGGCTCGAACCTTGTGCATGTTTGGTAGCACATATCTGTGTGAGAAGCTCTTCTCAGTCATGAAGACTAACAAAACTGCAAACAGGAGTCGCCTCACTGATGAGCACCTGCAGTCCATCCTAAGAATCTCCACAACACAGAACCTCACACCAAACATAAACTAACTTGTTGCCAAAAAAAGATGCCAGGCTTACAAATCTGATAAAATGACATAAGAGCAAAGACAACTGAATGATTTGATTTGTTATTGCTGAAAAAAACAAATTTTATTTATGTTTCCAGGTTTTGTTATGCACCATGTTCATATTTGAATTTGTATAATTTTGACAGGATATATTTTTATGGAGAGCAAAATCTTTTGGGATATTTAAAATGTAAGTTTATTTTTTATATAAAATTACATAAGAGTAAAGAAATTTGAATGTTTGTTCTTTTAACATTTACTTTATTTCTAACTTGTATAATTTAGACAGGATATATTTTTATGGAGAGCAAAATATTATAAGTTATTTAAGGCTTGAGTTGATTTATTCCGGAATAATATTCTGTCGACTAAATAAAAATTCCTTCTATTTAAAATTTAAATAGAACTTCAACATATACGATAGTTGTGTGTGTGTGTGTGTATGTATATATGTAGATATGTACAGTATGTATATATATGTTTATATATGTGTGTGTGTATGTATATATATATGTATTTGTGTGTATATATGTGTGTGTATGTATATGTATGTGTGTATATGTAGATATATATTGTGGTCCCCGGCCGGGACGCCCAGGAGGACGTGAGGAGGGCTTGTGCCTCCTCCAGACCGTGAGGGGGCGTCCGTCCTGGTTCTGTTGGGGACCGCGGGTCGAGGGCATGGCGCGCCCCGATGCCGGTTTATCCCATTTTGTCCTCGGCCGGGGCTGGAGCCCGGTTGGGACGCCTTGGAGGACCGGAGGAGAGCGTGTGCCTCCTCCAGACCGAGTGGGGGTGTCCGTCCTGGTTATGCAGGGGGCCTCGGGTACAGGGTTTGGAAGCCCAGCCCTGTAGGGACCCTTGGCCACCGCCAGGCGGTGCCCCAGTGCCTAATTATCCCGGGAGCCCGGCACTTCCGCCACACCAGGAAGTGCCGGGGGGAAGACGACAAGGGACACACGGATGGCTTCCGGGTGCACAGCCGGCACTTCCGCCACACAGGGGTGTGGCCAGCGCTAAGTGCCGGGAAGCAGCTGGAGCCCATCCGGGTTCCCATAAAAGAGGCCGCCTCTCTCCAGTCAGGAGGTGGAAGTCGGGAGGCAGCAGACTGAACTGGAGAGAGAGGACGGGAGGCGGCCAGGAAGGCACAGAGACTGTGGGCCCTGGACATTGGGGAAATCGGTGTGGAAGGCACTGGGGTTCGTGAGTGCACGTGATTTGGACATATGTAAATATTGTATAGTGTAAATAAACAGTGTGTGGGGTGAAAAAATGTTGTCCGTCTGTCTGTGCCGGGGCCAGCGTTCACAGTGGCGTAGCCGGCAGGATGCTCCGCCTGGTGCAAGGCGGGGACCTGCATCAAGAACAAAATATTCTGTGAACGGCCCGGCGCAGCAGCAGACCCCACACACTGGCCGCAGGAGCGGCCCGTGCACAACCCCGCGGGAGCGGTTCGCCCCAGAGACCGTCGCCGGAACGCAGAATGGCCATCCCCGGGTGCGGGGGAAGAACAGCCGTTGCCAGAGTGCAGCGGGCTCTGAGGGTCGCGCTGTCAGGACGGACAGCCAGGCCGGCGGTGCGACGCAGAAGGCCACACCGAGGCAGGGGCCTCGGCATGACGGGATCCGGGAGGTAAGTGCCCTGCCCTGCAGTAATCGGCCCTTCGGGGTCGCACTTACCTTTTCTACAGGGAGGGACGATCCGGATCTGCGTCCGTGGCAGGAGCACGCCGGGCCACGTGCTGTCAGCAGCGTGACGGTGGCAGCAGAGGAAGCTGCGAATTCGGAGCCGCTGCGGCTCAAAGAATCACCGCAGCTGTGGAGCTGCGAGGAGGCACGTCTCCGCACCCAAAGCAGGGGAGACAAGATGGTCGCGGGCCGGATGTCCCGCCCGCTGACAGGCACGGGATTGGTTGGTGTGTCTGGTGTGCCCGCCGAGGATTGGATGGAGGCGGGACCTAGGAACGCCAGTCTCGTGCCAAACCGAGACCCGATTGGGCCAGAGGGAGTGGCCCAGAGGAGGCAGGCGTCGCGTGGAGCTGATGGACAGGTAAGCTCACCGTCGTCTGTCTCTCTCTTTCCACCAGCGGCTCGGCGCGTGTCGGAGGACTCCCTTCGGCCCACCGAGCCGTCGTTTGCAGAATTGCCGAGTGTTCTCGCCGCTCAGTGTGAGCAGCTGACGGCGAAGGCGGCCGCGTCGGGAGAGACGCCGCCGGAGACAGAGGATCGGCGCGGCGCTGGAACCGGAGGCCGGCAGAGCACGACGAGGGGGGTGAGTATTACCGTCCCCGTAAAGCAAGTGGGGGGGTTCGCCGAACACGGCTGTGACCTTTTATGGGACGATCAGCTTCGAGTAGGCAACTTCCCGACAGCGGACGCGGCGGTGCAGACGGCTAGCGAAGCGAGGAGGTCAAAAACGCAGGGGCTGGTAGGATCGGGGCTGCTGAGTGCCCTGGGTCCTAGCGCCCTGCGCTCCAAGCCCGCAGCTGTCTCCTGTCGCTCTGCCTGGACGCAGACGGGGCTGGATTTGAGCTTTTGCTGTGCTCAGACCCAGACCGTCAGGCCGTCCAAGAGAAGAAGGAGAAACCGAAGGGAGAATGCCGGTTCCTCCGATAGGAGAGGACGCGGCGCTGGGTGCGTGCGTCCAGAGAAGGGCCATCCTCTGCGCAGGCAGAGGAAATCCCCTGGGCGGCTGGGCGAACTGCCTGCGAGAGCGGTGCCGCGGACATCGAGCGGAGGGGCATGGAACCTGCGGCGGAGGACTTCAGCAGGCAAGTTAGGGGCTGTCGGAGGGGGGCAGGAGCACTGTCGGTACGGAGACCGACGGGCCGCTCGGGGTGAGTATCCTGGCAGTGCTTCTGGCCCTCTGTTTCCTTTTTCCACAGGCCCGAAGCCCCGAAGACCGCTGAAGCCGACGTCGTCAGGGACCTGCCCTCCTGGAACGGGCCGCTCCGCGGGAGATCTCCACGCCGGGAGGCCTACAGTGACCCCGCTGCGGGGAACAGCGGGGCCGAGAGCGGCACAGACCAGAGGGGCACGTTTGCGCCGGAGGGGGTGCCGAAGACGGATGTCCCAGGGTGCCGTGTTGGACCCTGGGGACATAGTAGGACCCTCACCGGGGACGTGCTGCCCTTTCGGGTTGTGCCGTTCGGACCCACGTGTCCTCGCTAGCGGCGGGGCAGTGTGGTCCCCGGGGGGCCCGTGGTCACCGCCAGGCGGCGCCCCGATGCCGGTTTATCCCATCTGGTCCTCGGCCGGGGCTGGAGCCCGGTTGGGACGCCTTGAAGGACCGGAGGAGGGCGTGTGCCTCCTCCAGACCGAGTGGGGGTGTCCGTCCTGGTTATGCAGGGGGCCTCGGGTACAGGGCTTGGAAGCCCAGCCCTGTAGGGACCCTTGGCCACCGCCAGGCGGCGCCCCAGTGCCTAATTATCCCGGGAGCCCGGCACTTCCACCACACCAGGAAGTGCCGGGGGGAAGACGACAAGGGACACACGGATG
>JANRMT010062807.1:33119721-33199937 GCA_026402145.1 Polypterus bichir lapradei
TTTATATATACTGTATATATATATATATATATATATATATATATATACATATATATATATATATATACATATATATAGAGAGAGAGAGAGAGATATGATATCAACACTCATATCAATGACAAAACAATTACATTAACGATCATGTTACGTTATTTTTAAAATATTTCCTTTTCTTTTTCATAACTTCTTTAACACACTACTTCTCCGCTGCGAAGCGCGGGTATTCTGCTATATATAGATATAAGAACAACACTCATATCAATGACAAAACAATTACATTAACATTCAAGTTACGTTATTTTTTAAATTTTTCATTTTCTTTTTCATACCTTCTTTAACACACTACTTCTCCGCTGCGAAGCGCGGGTATTCTGCTAGTATATATATATATCAGCGCTTCCCGATTCATTTTACTATTATGAACTATCGTATCTGTTCAAGTTCTACTTAAATTTTAAATATAAGTAATTTTTATTTAGTCGACAGAAATATGTTTAGTAAGAAGTTAAATTTAATCATCATTGCATAAATTTTTCTTCATCATAGAAATTTAAAGACTAAATCCAACTTCCATTACTACAAAAGATATTTCTGGCGGCTAAATAGAACCTACTTATATCCAAAATCGAGCTATTGAGCTGTCACCTGCCTGCCTGAATAAGTCACCCTCGCTTCGCTCTTACTTTTTTACCTTTCTTTTATTCATGGCTAGTCGCGGAAAAATTATAACATGGAAGGAGGATTAAACTGAGTATGGCTTTACCAAAACAATTATTGATGGCGAAAAAAGTATCAATTATTCATAAAACTTCAATTGGTGATCTTTTTTTCTGCGTTAACCTCATATTTTTTCATACTTCTACTCAAACTAAGGGGGTGCGAGGGTAAAATGAATCGGAAAGCGGTGATATATATATATTGAATATATTGAAATATTTTTACTGTGAAATAATGCAAACAGTACGTGGCACGTGCTTCGCCCTAATATATATATAACTTTTGAGAATGCAACGTATAGTTTTGTCCAGGAGGAAAGCAATCTTGCCTCAAATCAATGGCAACCTTTTGTAGGGTGTGTCCCTGAGACTTATTAATTGTCATCGCGGATCAGAGCCTTACTGGAAATTTGAGGCATTTCAATTGAAATGGGAGATCAGAGGGTATAATGGTGACGTGAGGAATACATTGAGTGTGGAGAAACTCTAGAGACAGCGTGTGTATTAACTTGTGGATTTTTCTGTGAGTATTTGGTGGCAGTGTGACGAAGTTGCTTCGGAAGACGGTGTTAGCCACGGTGCTCAGCTCAGAGCGAAATGAGGTGAATGGGAGGGGAGAAGATGACGTCACTCCTCCACCCGCCTTAACTGTCAATCCCCCCACAAACACAGTCTCTCAGAATTTGCATAAGCACAGCCTCTCCCCATCAATTTGAACTTAGTTACAAAGTGATCAAAACTGTCGTTTATACCCTGCGTCCTCTCATTAAACTTGTATCCCGCATTAGCTGTGGGCATGACAAACGCCAGCGGCAGCCTGTCTATGAACTTAATTTAAACTTTATAGGTTTACACCGTGCTTTGTTTCCGCAGTAGCTGCACTTATGAATATGCATTGGCCTCGCTCACTGAGTGCAAGGGAAAAAAAATAAAATGTAGTCTATAAGTTATTAAAAGTAAAACATTAACGTTTTGTTCAGTTTCTTGCTACAGCAATTTTAACTCCATTAGAAAGTGATCCAAAGTCTCGTTTATACCTTGTGTCTTCTCAGTAAACTTGTATCTCGCGAATAGCGTCATTCGCCGTAGGCATGTCAAACGGCAGCGGGAGTGTGTCTATAAACTTAATATAAACTTACGGTTCACGCCGTGCTTTGTTTCCGCAGTAGCTGTACTTATGAATATGTCAGTCGCTCGCTTCTTATTGTTTTGCTGCCTTCTCAATTATATAATGCATGTTTTCTTCAGCGCGTTTTGGAGCTCTTCCTGGTTTTCTACGTACTGCGTTGACAGTCAGTTCACATAATTACGTGGGAGGCGTGATGATGTCACACGAAAATTCGCCCCCCACGGCTTTCGAGCTCAACTCCATTACAGTATATGCAGAAAAATAGCTTCCAGTTATGACCATTACGCGTAGAATTTCGAAATGAAACCTGACGAACTTTTGTAAGGAAGCTGTAAGGAATGAGCCTGCCAAATTTCAGCCTTCTACCTACACAGGAAGTTGGAGAATTAGTGATGAGTCAGTGAGTCAGTCAGTGAGGGCTTTGCCTTTTATTAGTATAGATAGATATACAGTGGTGTGAAAAACTATTTGCCCCCTTCCTGATTTCTTATTCTTTTGCATGTTTGTCACACAAAATGTTTCTGATCATCAAACACATGTAACCATTAGTCAAATATAACACAAGTAAACACAAAAAGCAGTTTTTAAATGATGGTTTTTATTATTTAGGGAGAAAAAAAATCCAAACCTACATGGCCCTGTGTGAAAAAGTAATTGCCCCCTTGTTAAAAAATAACCTAACTGTGGTGTATCACACCTGAGTTCAATTTCCGTAGCCACCCCCAGGCCTGATTACTGCCACACCTGTTTCAATCAAGAAATCACTTAAATAGGAGCTGCCTGACACAGAGAAGTAGACCAAAAGCACCTCAAAAGCTAGACATCATGCCAAGATCCAAAGAAATTCAGGAACAAATGAGAACAGAAGTAATTGAGATCTATCAGTCTGGTAAAGGTTATAAAGCCATTTCTAAAGCTTTGGGACTCCAGCGAACCACAGTGAGAGCCATTATCCACAAATGGCAAAAACATGGAACAGTGGTGAACCTTCCCAGGAGTGGCCGGCCGACCAAATTACCCCAAGAGCGCAGAGACAACTCATCCGAGAGGTCACAAAAGACCCCAGGACAACGTCTAAAGAACTGCAGGCCTCACTTGCCTCAATTAAGGTCAGTGTTCACGACTCCACCATAAGAAAGAGACTGGGCAAAAACGGCCTGCATGGCAGATTTCCAAGATGCAAACCACTGTTAAGCAAAAAGAACATTAGGGCTCGTCTCAATTTTGCTAAGAAACATCTCAATGATTGCCAAGACTTTTGGGAAAATACCTTGTGGACTGATGAGACAAAAGTTGAACTTTTTAGAAGGCAAATGTCCCGTAACATCTGACGTAAAAGGAACACAGCATTTCAGAAAAAGAACATCATACCAACAGTATAATATGGTGGTGGTAGTGTGATGGTCTGGGGTTGTTTTGCTGCTTCAGGACCTGGAAGGCTTGCTGTGATAGATGGAACCATGAATTCTACTGTCTACCAAAAAATCCTGAAGGAGAATGTCCGGTCATCTGTTCGTCAACTCAAGCTGAAGCGATCTTGGGTGCTGCAACAGGACAATGACCCAAAACACATCAGCAAATCCACCTCTGAATGGCTGAAGAAAAACAAAATGAAGACTTTGGAGTGGCCTAGTTAAAGTCCTGACCTGAATCCAATTGAGATGCTATGGCATGACCTTAAAAAGGCGGTTCATGCTAGAAAACCCTCAAATAAAGCTGAATTACAACAATTCTGCAAAGATGAGTGGGCCAAAATTCCTCCAGAGCGCTGTAAAAGACTCATTGCAAGTTATCACAAACGCTTGATTGCAGTTATTGCTGCTAATGGTGGCCCAACAAGTTATTAGGTTCAGGGGGCAATTACTTTTTCACACAGGGCCATGTAGGTTTGGATTTTTTTTCTCCCTAAATAATAAAAACCATCATTTAAAAACTGCATTTTGTGTTTACTTGTGTTATATTTGACTAATGGTTAAATGTGTTTGATGATCAGAAACATTTTGTGTAACAAACATGCAAAAGAATAAGAAATCAGGAAGGGGGCAAATAGTTTTTCACACCACTGTATATATGCCAGCAACACTCATGACAATGACAAAACAATTACATTGTCAATCATGTTACGTTATTATTAAAATGTTTCCTTTTCTTTTTCATTACTTCTTTAACACACTACTTCTCCGCTGCGAAGCGTGGGTATTTTGCTAGTATACTAATAAAGGGCAAAGCCCTCACTGACTGACTCACTGACTCACTCACTCACTTACTCACTCACTCATCACTAATTCTCTAACTTCCCGTGTAGGTAGAAGGCTGAAATTTGGCAGGCTCATTCCTTACAGCTTACTTACAACAGTTAAGCAGGTTTCATTTCGAAATTCTATACGTAACGGTCATAATGGTCGACAACTTCCTCCATGTTGAACTTTCTTATTTATGGCCCCATCTTCACGAAATTTGGTAGGCGGCTTCCCTGCGCTAACCGAAACTGATGTACATACTTATTTCGGTGGTATGATGCCATTGTCGGCCACCATGTTGAACTTTCCAACGTCACTAATTCTCCAACTTTCCGTGTAAGTAGAAGGCTGAAATTTGGCAGGCTCATTCCTTACAGCTTACTTACAAAAGTTAAGCAGGTTTCATTTCGAAATTCTACACGTAATGGTCATAACAGTCGACAACGTCCGCCATGTTAAACTTGTTGAATTGTTTGGTTGTCGCTTTGAAGTGTACCGAAATGGCCAAATATTTTACACCTTTGGAGAACCACCAATGCCTCTTAAACATCTTAGAGTCACAGGTGACTATTTCAGTAGTGGACACTTTGATGTTTATGAATGTTTAAACTCTCAAAAGCTGGATGCGAAGTTATCGATGAAACCGGTTGTATGCTTACAACGCTTGACAGATGCCGAATGTCACTTCAACACAACAAGTTCCAACTGTACGTTGCATGCTTAAGAGTAAGCTCAGCGCACAGCTTGGTCATATTACAACCGGAGGGCCGAACTGACAACGTGGTATACAAAGAGATCCTTAACAAATAATTATTGGTATATTTTCCCTCAGTTTAAAAAGGTTTACTTTTTTTCTCAATAAAAATTTTAAGGCAGTACTTCGCCGCTGCAAACCCCGGCCGGGCATTTTGCTAGTATATATATATAGGCCAATATTAGTGTGAAGGTCTGAACACCAAACCAATTGCACCAACAGAGCAACAAGGTTCCACCCAGATTTGAACTTGGATCGCTGGATTCAAAGTCCAGAGTTCTAATCATTACACTATGGAACCAAAACATGGTGCTTTATCTCGGTATGCAGCCATGATGTGAACAATATCGGTCTGGTGTGCCGATGTGGAAGAGTTGAGAAGCAAACGCAAAAGACCACTTTTCCCTCAACGGGAATCAAACCCGGGCCGTGGTTTGTCTACCAGGGGCATGAAACAAGCCAAGGCTCCTTTTACATTAGGGGGATGAGTTTGTGTGGCAGTCTTGTTAAGGGTATGTAGGCGATGCAGTGTCTATGCAAAACGTGTCACGTAGCAAGAAGATTCCACTGATATTTGAACTCGGATCGCTGGATTCAGATTCCAGATGCTAACCATTACACCATGGAATCAAGACGAAGTGCTCCTTCTAGCTATGGAGCCATGAAGTGAACGAAATCGGTCTGTTTTGCCGATGTGGGAGAGCTGAAAACCAAACGCAAAGAAAACCAAGACCCTGCCTTAGTGTGCATTAGCATGCAGCCTCTCTGTCAACGTTATTTTAAAATTATCACTGTAGCAATGTTTTCTGAGAAGATTGACATTGAAGACAATAAAACACGGCTAAGGCAAAGGTGTATGGTGTTAAAAGAAATAATAAGAAAAGATGAGAATGGGATAAAATACATTCCATGTTCGCCTAAAAGTTAGAATGATGTCTTGATACATTTCTCCCCAACCATTCAGATTAGAGGTGATCGAGGTCTTGAGTTTTATGCTGGCCAGCCTAAGAACTGTCGCAAGTGTGGCGAGGTGGGCCATTTTGCAGCAGAATGTACAAATAAAACATGCCGCAAATGTAAGGGTATACGGTAGGTCATACTGGTGAAAAGGTTCGTTAAGAAATAATCTGTAATTTGTGTGGGAAAAACACCCATATTTTCAAGAATTGTCCAGAATCCTATGTAAACAAAATGAAAAACACAAGTAAGAACATAGTAGTTCAAATCAAAAACAAAGAGAATGAAGAGGAGGAAGAGGACAAAGAAAATGAAAATAGTCTGATCCACTTCTAAACCCACCTGGTGGAAGAAAACAAAGTGAAATCAACAAGAAAAGAAAACAGTTGGGAAATATTCCAAATGGGAACGGAGGAAACCAGGGAAAATAGAAGTGAAGACAAGGTAACAGATGGCATGCAGAAAGCAGCCATCTGGGATAAAAAAACAAAACAGTGACTTCAATCAATGTATAAACAAGTGGAAGAAGTACAGAAAATACTAGAAAGTGCGCCAACCATTTTTGAAGAAATTTAGACAGCAATGTAGAAGGACAACCTGGAATGCAAAAAATAATTGAATGGTCAGAGGTTTTTACTGAGGAAGACTACGAAGAAACAGATGTGCTCAAAAATAAAGTCGAGAAAGAAAAATATACATTTTCTAAAGAGTGAAGCTTTGGAAGAGTTTTCTAAAATTGTACATATGAAGGAATACCACGGAAAAGAACAAACAATCGGAGTTTGAAGAAAGAAGAAATGGAAGCAAGGAGGTAGAGAATCCCTTTTAGAACATCATGAAAGTGTCATCAATTAACGTAAGAATCATTCAGAACAAGAGTAAAAGAGAGATTATATATTGTTCTGTGAAACAAACTGATACAAACATAATATGCCTACAGGAACGCACCATCCCCTTCGCCGATTCATATAAATACCTAGAAAGTGGTTGGGATGAAGAAAAAGCCTTCTTCTTAGGCACTAACGAAAACAGAAATGCAGAGATTGGTTTTATAATGAAAGGAAGCCACTTGAAAGTAAAGAACTATGAAAAAAATCATAAAGGGAAGAATATAATATAAGATCGGTTAAAGACCAAAGTGTGCAATGAGAAAGTCATAGTAATGCAGGTCAAACTGAAAGAGTAAAAATCAAGGTTTTAAAAAAATTGATAGTGGATTTTAAAAGTGAAGTAAATAATAAAACCAGATTGACAAAAAAAAAAGTAGTACTCCCAGGTCAAGTGTAGGGAGCGCCTCACGGCCTTGCATTCAGGGCAGGATAGGACGGCTCATCCACCATCCTGTTTTGTTGTTTCATATGGTGCGTGGCGATTTAAATTTCATATGAGCAAGATGGCGAAATCAATCATTTCTGGAAGATCCAGTGGAAGAATGGAGTTTGAAAGCAGAAGAGAAGATTGACATAAACCTAGTGGAGAAGGGAGACCGGCATCACATATACCAATCGATGGAAGGGAGAGTAGGAATGTGGTTCGGTTCAAATTAACAGAAGAACAGATGAAGTGTGGAGATTTTAACAAGGAGGTTCTGCAGAAGACTATGAAATCATCCTGGGTGAGATTGAATTCCTTTTTTGCCTTTCCAGGGAAAACTACATTTGAAGTAGTATTAAAGAACAGATTCTTATATGACAAATGTGTGTGAACTGTAGAGAAAGAGGAGGATGTTAAACCGATTTTGGGAAAATTCTTGGTCTTATCCTTGAGTGACAGACTAGACAAAAAAGTCAACGTAATTATGTACACGGAGAAAGTAAAAATATGGGATATTTCTATGTGGTTAGTGCATTTTTTTGATGTCAAAAGTAGTATACAAATGACTGAGGAAGGCAAGATTAAGAATGGATTGTATACATTTGATGTCACTTTGAAGAGGGAGAGTGCTACAGATAAGGTAATACACCTGCTCCCAGTAATAAAAATTGGGGCAGTAAGGGAACATGTATTTTATCCTGGCCAACCCCAAGTATGTAGGAGGTGCGATAAGAAGGACCACAAGGTAATGGAATGTGAAATCATAAAATGTAGCAATTGCAGAGAGGAAAAGCACAGCATCAGGGAGTACATGAAACCAATAATTTGCAATTTATGTGCACAAGAGGCAAGGATTGCCCCATCTCCTATGCAAATATTGTAAAAACTAATAATATGGACAAAGTCATAGCTCTTCTAGACAAGGTTTCAGAAGAGGAAAAGGAAGAAATGCAGAGACAAGGAATGCCAGGAGATGAAATGAGGGCCTATGGTGAAATATTATCAGTACTGACCGAAGGAAAGGACGAAAGGAGATATGAAAATAAAGAAAAGAGAAAGAGTAGTGGAGAAAGTGATATTGTACCTTTCATAGAAGACAAATAAGTCAAAGAAAATGCAGAGAGAAGAATGGAACAGTGTTCCCAAAATTTACTTTTCTATACAGAAGAGATAATGGAAATTTTGAGTGGAACACAATCCTATGCCAATCACTACAGCAGGCTATGTCAGAAAACACAGGGCAAGCGGAGATAAAAGAAAATATGGGGAAAACGCAAGTCAACCCCATTTTACAATGGAAACAGAGCCCTGATTTGCAATCACAAGGTAATTCTTGAAATCTAAGGACATGGAAGGGTTTCGTTCAACAACCGGAATGAAACATGTTGAGGAGTGGAAAACTGAGAGGAAAGCTGCCAAAAAAGCAAAGAAAAATGTAGTTGCACTAAATAGGGGGAAACCAGGAAGAGAGGTAGAATAAACTACTGGATAGAAAAAATAACAATAGCAACAATAAATGTGAGGAATATCCAGAGAAAAGAGAGTAGAAGAATAGTTTTCTCCTTTCTGAAGGACATTATGGTGGATATAATTTGTTTACAGAAATGTAGTTTACCGTATGAAAAATCCTATGAGATATATGAGAATGACTGGAAAGAAGGAATGATATGTACATGGGAAGCTCTGCACTTGTGACTTTATGCTGTAGGAAGTAAGTAAATCAACAACAACATCAACATTTATTTATATAGCACATTTTCATACAGATAATGTAGCTCAAAGTGCTTTACATGATGAAGAAAACAGAAAAAAAAGACAAAGTAAGAATTAAAATAAGATGGCAGTATTTGCGGAAACAAACGAAAATAAAAATGCCGGTCTAGGGATTTTAATAAAAAATCATGTTATAAAAATAAAAGAGTTCGAAGAAATAGTAAAAGGGAGACTAATAAAAGTTAAACTGGTAAAGGGAAATGAGAAAGTTTATGTAATTAACATTTACGCACCTAAATTACGATGGCAAATGAAAATAACTTGCTTGTGGCGGGAGATTTTAAATGTTCAAGCGAACCACAAAAAGATCAGCAAAGGGAAAGAACGTCCAAAACTTCCCGAATAGATTATATTTGCATAGACAAGACCTATGAACCAAAGAAATGTAATTTGCAGCCAGTGTTTTTAATTGGACCACAACATATTACAGGTGGAACTGCAAAAAAGGAGCAAAGAAGAGCCAAAAGATGTTGTATGGAAGTTGAATATAAAATTTTTAAAAAATAAAGGAGAGGAGCAAAAAGGCAAAAATAGAAGAATTGAAGGATAAAAATGGAAATTTTGAAAAAGGGAATGTCAAAATAATAAAAATAGTCAACTCATTACAAAAAAACCAGTAATGGCACACTGCACAATAACGTGCAGTGAATACACTTGACTTGAGCATTCAGTTTTCAAACTCTTTCTCTGTACATTTAGCATTCATTTGCTCAGAGGTTGATGCGCTTGCTGCTTCCTGAGCAGCTCTTTTCTCCACCCTAGCAACCCGCTTCTTCTCTTATTTCGTCGTCATTTTTTCTCATTAAAATTAATTATATCAGTGTTTGTGTTGCAATAACTTAGTACATTTTCCTTAATTTTTCACTTAAGCTGACACTTAAGTCTTTAATTTGCCTGAAGAATGATTTAAGATATGAAGAGGTAGGGAAGTGACTACAAAGGTGGTAGGGAATGAGAACGGTGCCCGTACACATGCGCAACACGACCACCCTGCTAGTGACAGTTGATTCTACAATAAAATAAAAAGAGGAATAACCTTGGAGGTCAATCATCACCCCGAACGAGGATAGCAGACATCACATAGTATATGTTTACCAAATTCCAGGTCAATAAGTCAAGCGGTTTGCGAGCTACAGGTGATTTAAAATCCTGGACAGACAAACGGACAGCCACGGTAGCGTATGATGTATAGGAAGAAAGATATCAGCAATGGGTATATCAACTAAATAGAAAAGATGTCAGGAAAAAGAAATCAAAGGAGTGGAATCAGCTGTAAAAATGTGCAGCAGTACGTGCCACATTTTACAGCATTAAATGTCGCTTATGGAAAGCCGAGGTCTCTTGTATCCTGACAAAATGAAAGTGGACAAAGGCAAGTTCTATATTTTTATAGATTTTATTTATATTTTACTTGCTTGTAAGGAATGTTATTTGCTTTTAATAATTTCAATAAAATGTTATAAAAAAATTAAAATTGCTAAAGGATCAAAAGTTATTAACTTTATCAATATATATGCACCAATGATACCTAACCAGAGAGGGGAGATCTTTAAATTGCTACAAATTTATATGGCAAATGAAATGTGGTGGGTAATTTTAATTGCCCCATAGAAACACAGCAAACGGAGCAACAATTAGATAAAGCATCAAATAAATTAAAATAAAGACAGATGGAAATGTGGGGAGGTGTAAGAAAATAATCTGCCCAAATAGACTATATTTTCATCGCTATGAACCCAAAGGGTGTTGATTTTTTCTTTTTTTCAGAACTGCTAGACATTGAAGTGCTAAAAAGAATGAAGAGGAGATGAAATTTGGTTTAATGGAAATTAAACACGACAATGTTAGAGGATAAAATAATAGAAGAGTATCAAGAATTCTATGATGGTTGGACAACCCTGAAAGTTTGGTGTGGTTGCCAAAAGGAATGGTGGGAGTTAATGAAAGAATTAACAAAGGAATCTTTTCAGAAAAAAGACAAAGAAAACAATATACAAGAGAAAGAAGAAATTAACACGTTGGTGGAAAGGTTTGAACAGCTCTATGAATTGGAGAAACAACATGAAAGAACAGAAAAAGCATTAAGAACAGCAAAAGAGGAATTAGCAGATGTTTGTAAGAATGAGAGAATTAGAGGAAAGAGAACAGTACTCTTGATTTTTTTTCTAGAAATTGAAAGAGTGGAAGAAAAAAGTAAACACTGAACTGAAAGATGAAGACAGAAACATAAAGAAATGAAATAACGAAATAATGAACACTTTTACCTCTTATTACAGAAAAATGTATCGAAAAAAGAGGCAGACAATGCACATATTATAGAATTAGGATGACGGATAGACTAACATTTTACAGGTGATCAATTAGAAGAATTTCACTGAGAAATAGAAACAGAAAGAACAGTAAAAATGTGCAGTAAAGGAATGCTCCTGGCTGTGATGGCCTACCAGTAGAATTTTATTTAACCTTCTGAGCTGTTATAAAAAATTATATGTTGAGCATCTTTAAAGAACTTAAGAAGAAAGGAGAGATGACAGAGACAATGAAGATGGGAATAATCAAGCTCATCCCAAAAAAAGAAGAGAACGTAAATATTAAAGACTGGTGGCTGTTGGCTCCTTTTATAAGGCACCCAGAAGTGCTCCAGGTGCTTGATGATTAATTTCCGGCAGCACTTCTGGGTGTGGTGGAAGAACTGCCCATAAGGGCTCAGCACCTCCTGCTGCAGCACCCCCTGGTAGTACCTGCGGGTCCCAACAGGGTTGCACCAATCTTCAGCTCCCATGAAGCACTGCAGGAGTCCGAGGACTCAGGAAAAGTAACACTCTGGCCACGCTTGCTCCCCCGGTCCTCCCAGCATGGAGACGTCCTAGCCGGGTAAGGGCCCTGGCCACACGCTACATAAGTATTGTTACTATTTTTAAATTCTTTTGACAGTAGAGAGGAGCAATAAGTGATGTGAAAAGAGAAAAGAGGAGACAAGTAGAGCTAAAAGCAGTTTATTTCTTTCTTTCATTCTTCATTCCTTCTCATGAACTTTTTTCTGATTTCAAGCTGCTTTACTTGGTACAAAGTAGAAAAAAAGAAGAAGATGGGAGAAGGTGATCCCTACTGGCAGAAAGACAAAAGCTTACAGCACTCGGTATTCCCAGGCAGTCTCCTGTTCAAGTAGTAACTGAGCCCGACCCTGCTTAGCCTCAGAAATCAGATGAGATCGGGCGTATTCAGGGTGTATGGGTGTCCAGATAAATGCAAAGCAAGAAGGTCTCTTCTCTAAACCACAGCCTTATGATTTTTTTACTTCAATTGGAATGTTCTTTTCCTTCATGCTGCTGCCCTTTTCTCGGCTCCCTCTCTGTCACCTCCCTCTGTCTGACTTTCTTGCTGGATCAGTAGATTCAAAGGCAGAGACAGGGGCAACTTTGACATTACATTTGGATCTTGCCATTTTTTTCCCCACTTTTCTCTCTGCTTCTTTTTTTTAATCCCATCAAAACCCACAGCACAGCACTGGCTCCCCTGGTTGGCCGAGGGAGAGGCAGCACTCCACAGAGGCCATGTATTGCACCAGTCCTTTCAACACAAATGGGATACTCGAGGGTTGCTGCTGCTGCGGAGGTTCACAGGAAAGCCGTCTGTTAAAGGCTGGATGAGATGATCATGTTAGGGGAGCAGACTAGGGGGATTCATCCTTTGGATACACCGACAGGTAAAGGACGGACAATAATGCTTAAGGTGGGACATCTCCAACTCAATCCTCACAGGGCAGCAGGGTATTTTTTCCCATCAACTCCTGTTTCGAACTGAACTCCAATCCTAATTTAGGAACCTATTCATTTCCTATTTCCACACTTTAAGGTCTACGATGGATGGATGGAAATGTCCTGATGCAAATAACAAGGGTAATATCTGACACTAATCAAGACTGTTCATCAAGCTGTTATATAGGGACTTGGTGCCACCTTTTACAACTGGATGTTGGTGTTTTTACAGGAAATGGCAGACCCTAGCATGTGCTCACTGGCAGCATGACTTCCTCCACATTAATGCACAACACAGAAATCTCTCAGGGTTGTGTGTGATGCTGTCTTCTACACTCTTTGGTCACTTATGATACCTACTTCTTCTTCTTTTTCTTTCGGCTGCTCCTGTTAGGGGTTGCGACAGCGGATCATCTTCTTCCATATCTTTCTGTCCTCTGCATCTTGTTCTGTTACACCCATCACCTGCATGTCCTCTCTCACCACATCTATAAACCTTCTCTTAGGCTTTCCTCCTTATCTCTTGCCTGGTAGCTCTATCCTTCGCACCCTTCTCCCAATATACTCAGCATCTCTCCTCTGCACATGTCCAAACCAACGCAATCTCACTTCTCTGACTTTGTCTCCCAATCGTCCAACCTGATCTGAACCTCTAATGTACTCATTTCTAATCCTGTTCATCCTCGTCACACCCAATGCAAATCTTAGCATCTTTAACTCTGCCACCTCCAGTTCTGTCTCCTGCTTCCTGTTCAGTGCCACCGTCTCCAACCCATATAACATAGCTGGTCTCACTATCGTCCTGTAGACCTTCCCTTTCACTCTTGCTGATATCCGTCTGTCACAAATCACTCCTGACAATCTTCGCCACCCATTCCACCCTGCCTGCACTCTTTTTTTCACCTCTCTTCCACAATCTCCATTACTCTGTACTGTTGATCTCAAGTATTTAAACTCATCCACCTTCGCCAACTCTTCTCCTTGCATCCTCACTATTCCACTGACATCCCTCTCATTTACACACATGTATTCTGTCTTGTTCCTACTGACCTTCATTCCTCTCCTCTCTAAAGCATATCTCTACCTCTCCAGGGTCTCCTCAACCTGCTCACTACTATCGCTACAGATCACAATGTCATCAGCAAACATCATAGTCCACGGGGACTCCTGTCTAATCTTATCTGTCAACCTGTCCATCACCATTGCAAATAAGAAAGGACTCAGAGCCGATCCCTGATGTAATCCCATCTACACCATGAATGGCTCCGTCACTCCTACCACAGACCTCACCGCAGTCACACTTCCCTCGTACATATCCTGTACAACTCTTACACACTTCTCTGCCACTCCCGACTTCCTCATACAATACCACAACTCCTCTTGAGGCATCCTGTCATATGCTTTCTCTAGGTGAACAAGGACACAATGCAACTCCTTCTGGCATTCTCTATACTTATCCATCAACACCCTCAGAGCAAACATCACATCTGTGGTGCTCTTTCTTGGCATGAAACCATACTGATGCTCACTGATCATCAGCTCACTTCTTAACCTAGCTTCCACTACTCTTTCCCATAACTTCATGCTGTGGCTCATCAGTTTTATCCCCCTGTAGTTAACTACAGTCCTGCACATCCCCCTTATTCTTAAATATCGGCACCAGTACATTTCTTCTCCACTTCTCAGGCATCCTCTCACTTTCTAAGATTCCATTAAACAATCTGGTTAAAAACTCCACTGCCATCTCGCATAAACACCTTCATGCAGGTATGTCATCTGGACCAACGGCTTTTCCATTATTCATCCTCGTCATAGCTGTACTTAATTCTTCCTTGCTAATCCGTTGCACTTCCTGATTCACTATCTCCACATCATCCAACCTCTTCTCTCTCTTGTTATCTTCATTCATAAGCCTCTCAAAGTACTCTTTCCATCTGCTCAACACACTCTCCTCACTTGTGAGTACATTTCCATCTTTATTACCCTAACCTGCTGCACATCTTTCCCACCTCGGTCCCTCTGTCTAGCCAATCGGTACAGGTCCTTTTCTCCCTCCTTAGCGTCCAACCTCTCATACAACTCATTATATGCTTTTTCTTTAGCCTTCATCACCTCTCTCTTCACCTTGCGCCTTATCTCCTTGTACTCTTGTCTACTTTCTGCATCTCTCTGACTATCCCACTTCTTCTTTGCCATCCTCTTTCTCTGTATACTCTCCTGTATTTCCCCATTCCACCACCAGGTTTCCTTTTCCTCCTTCCTCTGTCCAGATGTCAATCCAAGCAAACTTCTTGCTGTAACCCTTACTACATCTGCTGCAGTTGCCCAGCTGTCTGGTAACTCTTCACTACCACCCAGTGCCTGTCACACCTTCTCCCTAAACTCAATCTTGCAGTCTTCCTTTTTCAATTTCCACCATTTGATACTTGGCTCTGCCCTCACTCTCTTCCTCTTCTTGATCTCCAATGTCATCGTACAGACCACCATCCTATGCTGCTTAACTACACTTTCCCCTGCCACTGCTTTGCAGTCTTCAATCTCCTTCAGATTGACTCTTCTGCATAGGATGTAATCTACCTGTGTGCATCTTCCTCCACTCTTGTACATCACCCTATGTTCCTCCCTCTTCTTAAAATACGTATTCACCACAGCCATGTCTATCCTTTTGGCAAATCCACTATACTTTAACCTTCTTCATTCCTCTCCTTGACACCATACCTACCCATAACCTCCTCATCTCCTCTGTTCCCTTCACCAACATGTCCATTGAAATCCGCTCCAATCACCACTTTCTGTTCCTTGGGTACGCTATTCATCACTTCATCCAACTCACTCCAGAAATCTTCTTTCTCATCCATTGCACATCCAACTTTCGGGGAATATGTACTAACAGCATTCATCATTACACCTCCAATCCAATTTCCAGCTTCATAATCATTACTCAGTCTGACACTCTTTTCACTTCCAGAACACTCTTGACATACTGTTCCTTCAGAATAACCCCCTACTCCATTTCTCTTCCTATCCACACCCTGATATAAAAATTGGAATCCACATCCAATCCACCTGGCCTCCACATCCGATCCACCTGGCCTTACTCCCCTTCCATTTAGTCTCTTGCACACACAATATATCAACCTTCCTTCTCTCCATTAAATATCGGCTGACTCTCTCCCCTTACCAGTCATACTGCCAACATTCAAAGTTCCTACCCTCAGTTCCACTCTCTTTACCTTCCTCCTCTCCTCCTGCCTCCGGACACGTCTCCAACCTCTTCTTCTCCTTCTTCTTCTTTGGCCAACAGTAGCCCAATTCCCGCCATCATCCTGTTGACTAACAGTACTGGTGGCATTCGTTGTTAACCTGGGGCTCGACTGATCCGGTATGGAAATTTGTATTGTTGTCTGCATATTGATTTGGCAAAATTTTACACCAGATGCCCTTCCTGACGTAACCCTCCCCATTTATCCGGGCTTGGGACTGGCATGAAGAAACACACTGCTTTGTGCATCCCCTGTGGCTGGGTTACTTATGATACCTACTTCTAATGTTAACAAATTTGCTTAAGGCTTTTTAGGATCAGTATTATCCTTGTAACACTGCAAAGAGGACAAACATCTCTTCCTTAATGTCACCAAACCAGTAATATCCCTATTCTGCATTGATGGAGAAGCTATAGCAAGGGTTATAGGCTTGATTTTTTTTCCACTCATCATTCCTGATGTCCTGAGATAGGCACAGCAAATGGAAATTTTCAGCATATAAGTTCAACAACTGGGCGGCACGGTGGCGCAGTGGTAGCGCTGCTGCCTCGCAGTTAGGAAACCTGGGTTCGCTTCCCGGGTCCTCCCTGCGTGGAGTTTGCATGTTCTCCCCGTGTCTGCGTGGGTTTCCTCCGGGCGCTCCGGTTTCCTCCCACAGTCCAAAGACATGCAGGTTAGGTGGATTGGCAATTCTAAATTGGCCGTAGTGTGTGCTTGGTGTGTGGGTGTGTTTGTGTGTGTCCTGCGGTGGGTTGGCACCCTGCCCAGGATTGGTTCCTGCCTTGTGCCCTGTGTTGGCTGGGATTGGCTCCGGCAGACCCCCGTGACCCTGTTCGGATTCAGCGGGTTGGATAATGGATGGATGGAAGTTCAACAACTTCATTATGTTCTTAGACATCTGACGAAAACCCAAATTTCTTCATCTATATGTACCACCCTCTACAGGCCCATGGTAGTGTTCATCCTTTTACTAACAGCATTATATTGATGGACAGTTTTTCTTCTTATGTCGCAATGATGCGTAACAGTTGCCACTTATTAACAACATAATCATATGCATAAATGTTTGAAGCAGTGGTAGGATATATTTGGAAATCTTACAGGTGAGATTGTTCCTAAAGTAATCATCAGGACTTACCCTAATCAAAAACCATGGGTGAATAAAATCATTTGTGATGTACAAAATACATGCACCACTGCATACAACTTAGAGCTTGGGTCTGGGAATATGGATGATTATGAAGTTGCCTCATACAAACTAATGAGAGCTTTGAATGCTGCTTATCCATTCAGGTTTATCCATTCCTGGGAATTCGTTGATCCTGCATGTCATTCCCGGGAATCCCAGGCGCCCAGGGATGACACAGTGCATGGGCATCTCACATGTGAACGGTTTTAGAACGACCGACACTTATTTTTAATAAAACTACTGCAATATGTTGACATCAATAAAAGACTAACCTTATCTACAAGCAGTTCATGCTGTCATATAAGTACATGTATCTAGTTAGTTGTGGTATTAAGAGCGTAGAAAGCACAACGTGTCCAGCGTGTGGTCGTTTAGGCGAGAGCGCACATTCGTGCAGAGTAAGCCAGCCGCTGAGAAAGCATGCTCTGCCTCCACTGAAGTAGGCGGCACAGTCATCAGATACTGATACACTTGTTCTAAACAACGTCCCGTGCTTGCCGTTGCTCTGAAACACCACCATTTCAGCTTTTATTGATGCATCCAGTTTCTTGTCATCATTCTGTGATGGCAAGTTTCTTGGCACAGATAACGCGGATGCAACAGACTGATGCATTGCAATTTCAAGTTGCTGTTCAAAACTGTTGTCTGACAGACGTCAATGAAGCCTGCCCCATCCCGGCAATCGTGAGCTGCAGAGTGCAGACTCCTCCCAGTCCACTGTGCTCAGTCTTAGTGGGAGCCGGGAGACTGACTGCTGCTGGTCTGTTGTTCACTGAATTAATTGGCAACACACTACACCGTGGGCCAAAAAACCGTGCCACTTAATTATTTTCAACTATAACTCTGTTATTTCTTGATTCATTTTTACACTTTTACACGCTATATATGCGAGCTTGGCTGTTTCCGGTTTCCCAGGAATTACAGCAGTTTAAATCCCAGGAATGTGGTAATCGGGAGCCCGGGAATGGATTCCCTACTGCTAAGTGATGATAAGGGGAGAATGTAAAATAAAAATTTGAACAAACTCATCCTAGGTGCATGTGGCAATGTCTAAAGACAATAATGGACTAAAGTGACTACCCCACCATGGTGAGTGCCAACACCTCTCTGGCAGATAAATGTAATAATTTTTATGTATGTTTCGATGTGAATGCTGCTAAGAACAACCAGCGGTACAGTACATCAGAAGCAGGAGTTCAGTCCAGCTAAGAAAAAGTGTTCACTTTGATTTGATTCGATTAGATTAGATAAGATTAGACAAATTTTATTAATACCTTGGGGAAATGTGGATGCATAGAGCAGCAGAAGCATAAAAAATAAGGATACAATCTCACAGGACAGATAATACAGCCAATCAATCAATCAATCAATCAAATGATATATAATTAAATAAAAACAAACTTAAAAAGTACATCGGGTGGAAGCATTGAATTGCCTGATAGCAATGGGCAGAAAAGACCCCCAGAGGGACTTCATCGTACACCATGGTGGAGTGAGCTTGTGGCTAAAAGTGCTCCAAAAAAACACCTCCTGGAGGCATTAAAGGGAGTTTTTCATGATGGCATCCAATTTTGCCACAATCCTGTTTTCCAGAACAGCTTTCAGTGTGTCCAGGGTTTGCCCTGTGATGGAGTAGTCTTTCCTGATACTTTTGTTCAGACAATGTGCATCTTTTAAGCCTAGATTGCTTCCCCAGGTGCCTGCAGCATAGAACACTACACTAGCTATTATGGACTGGTAGAACATTTCTAGTAGCTTGCTGCAAACATTAAAAGATCTTAGTCTCCTGAGCAAGTCCAGTCTGCTCTGGCCCTTCTTGTACAGTGCCACTGTTGCCAGACCTGCGCAGTTTGATGTTTGTGTGAACCTCCAGGTATTTGTAGCTCTGCGGCATTTCTGCATCCTCCCCCAAATGGTGACTGGTCACAGAGGCTTCTTAACATGCTGGAAGTCCACCATCAGCTCTTTTGTCTTGCTGATGTTGATTTGCAGGTTGCTGTGCCTGTACCATAAAACAAACTCCTACACAAACTTCCTGTACTCTCACTCATCTCCATTATTAAAGCAGCCTATGATGAACGAGTCATCTGAATATTTCTCTATGTAGCACGTTCTGGTATTGTGATGTAAGTCATTTATGTAGAGAGTAAACAGGAACAGAGATAGGACAATTCCCTAAGGTGCTCCAGTATTACACATCTCCATCACAGTCCCCTAGCTTCACAAACTATTGTCTGATAGTCAGGTAGTCCATAATCCAGGAATTTGGGGGAGAGATCATTTTTCAAAGCCTTGAGCATTTTCCTCAGTTGGTTAGGCAGAATAATGTTAAAAGAGCTGGATAGGTCAAAGAATCTTATCTTGACTGTGGTACCAGTTTTGTTCAAGTAGGAGTAGGCTCTTGGAGGAAGTAGATCAGAGCATCTACCACACCTTTATGTGTCGGATAGGCAAACTGAACAGGATCCAGATGTTTTGGAACCAGGTGTTGTAGCTCTTTTAGAACCAGTCTCAATGACGGATCTTCAAGATGTATGAAGTAAGAGCAACTGGTCTGAAATCCTTGTGATCACAGGAATGCCCTTTCTTTGGCACTGGGACCACACAGGATGTTTTCCACAGCTGGAGAACCCTCTGCAAATTTAGGGAAAGGGAGAACATGTGCTGAAGGACCCTGCACAGCTGGCTGGCACATATTTCCTGCACTCTGGGACTGATTCCATCTGGCCATAAAGCCTTATTTATGCAGAATATTCCAGTTTTCCCCTAACTTGATCAGCAGAGACACACAGTCCAGGAAGTGGAGGGGGGCTGGAGACGACAGGTGTGATGTCATTGTAGGGGAAGGTCATGCAGGGTGCAGATGGCAGTGGGGATTTCCATAGCTTGCACACAGAGGCTAGCAGTGTTAGGGGAGTGCTGTACTAACAAGAATCATTTAATCCTGTTTAAGAATTCCTTCAGTTCATTAGCTCTCTTCTTGTTTCATTTCCCTGCATGTTTTACATTTAATGAAACATGATGTCAGAAGAGTGAACACCAAGAATGTAGCAGGTCTGAATGTCATTCCAGGGCTTTTTTAGATCTGTGACAATGAACTTGTACCAGTGTTCCTAGTAATATTTAATCTCTCCTTAACCATGTTTGTCATACCATCTATATATATATAATTCACTAAGGCAAGACACCCATGGAAAGCATGCTGGAAGGGGCGTGGATTCACTAAGCCGCCGACAAGTAATACACCTATGGTGCACGCAGGAAGGAGCCACGGGCACCAACTCCAAGACCATTGGATACGACGACAACTCGCAGAGCCATGCCCACCAACTCGGACGCGACGACACAGGAAAAACGGCATCATTTATATTCATCTGTCGTAGAGGCCACATGCACCTCTGAGCGACATTGACTGTTCATAGAGGCATGTTTCTCGCGGAGGTAAATCGCCATTTGTAGCGTGTAAAACGGTTTGCGAGGGGTATCCCATGGGATCCTTAAAACAATCCTTTACAACTGAGGTTAAAACACAATGAAGTAAGCAGTCATTAAAAACTGAGTTTTCGGTTATGACGCATGACCGCATGCACCATAGCAAAGTGTTTTACACGCTACATACAGCAATTCGCATCCGCGACAAACATGCGTCTTCTTCACTCACGGACAATTATATGTTGCTCTCTCCAGAGTTCCATCTTTTCATTTACTTACTGTTGTATTCTCACACCAACCCATTTTAGACAACCGTGTCTTTCCAGAAGTGTTTAGCATTCAATAAGTAATTATGCATGAGATTGAGCGTGTGTCTACCCGGTGCAGAGAGGCGTGGGTAAGCCGTTGAACCCCATTCGGGCTGCAAACCATGGAATTCCCACTAAGTGCGACTCATACGCTCCCACTGGTTACGTCCCTACCCTTTGTACACACCCCCCTCCCACCTCGCTACTACCGTGGTCGGGTGTCTTGATGGATTATATATAGAAAAGCAGCCAAAACCGCACAGAGCAATGAAAAGTCTACGTGAGTCACAGGTGCATCTGGACTGTGGAAAGACGACAACGACTCAAGTGACGAGTTGAAGGTGGGCACATGAGCAGGCAGTGCATACTGAACGAGAAATCAGCAGACTAGCATGACGGACGGAGCGGAATGGACGTCCTTCTCCTCTCCTCCCGTTCCACCCTCTGCGCCTAAGCGCCGTGCACCCCCATCCCTCCGTCTGGCAGGAGAAGGCGCGATGGCGGTCCGCCAGTTTTCAGTCACGGACGATTGTGTGTTGGTTCGTTCCGTGCATTGTTACAATGTTGCTTTTCTTGCTGATTTATTACATTACCGATTTTTCAAATGTTAATTTTCTCCCTGTGCTTAAAAATCATTAAAATACCGGCCTGATTATGCGGCGTATGGTACGCCGCGGGTTGGCTAGTATACTTTAAAAGATCCACGATTGTGGATTCCAATGCTCCTTTATTCAACATGACTTTTCTATATGCAGAAAGGCAGCCTGACAGCAGAGCAGTGGCACCAAGTGTCACATCAGGATACCGAGAATAGAAACAGAATAGTGGAGAGTTAGTAATAGTTTATATATGTTTTATTACTCATATTTCTGTACAAATAACTAACAAACAGAAATGAAGTATATACAGCTAATCAGCCGCTGTAGGCAGTGTATGACAGACTAAAATAGTGAGTCTTCAGCCTGGATTTAACAGCTGAAACTAAAGGAGCATCTCTTATATTAGCAGGCAGACCATTCCAGCTTTGGGACCCTGTAACTAAAAGCTCAACCTCCCAGTGTTATTTTAGGAATTCTTCAGATCTTAAGTAGGCCGGCATCTCAAGATCTCAAAGTGCGCTCTGGTTTGTAAGAAATGACAAGTTCAGTTAAATAAGCAGAGCCTTAGTCATTTATGGCTTTGTGTGTTCAAAGGATGAAATCGGCCCTAAGGTTACCTGGGAGCCTGTGTAAGGACTTGAGAACTGTAGTTATGTGTTCATACTTTATCCTTCTTTTAACAATTCTTGCATCAGAATGTTGAATTAATTGAAAGCTGTATAAAGAACGAATAGAACAGCCAGTGAAAAACACATTGCTGTAGTCAGTCCTACTAGATATAATTGCATGAATTAATTTTTCAGAACCTTTAAGATTAAGAAAGCATCTTAATCTTAAAAAAATGTTTAAGAAAAAAAGTTAAAGAGTTTTGTAAAGCGTGTTTTAGATGACATTATAGTGTCAAAGAAAACACCTAAACTGGTTTTGGTTCAGTACAACTAATGGTGACTGCAAATGAGTTAAAGAGTGACAATTATCAGAGGAAATGATGATGATCACAACAATATTTTAACATTTTTTGTTTTTATTTATTCAAAGACAAGTAGTTCTCATCAATCCATTCCTTTAACTTGCTGACCAATTATTTAAGGACAGCATTGGAGAAATATCATTTGGTTTAAAATAAAGCATACTTTGGTGTCATCTGTTAAAATAAACGTTATGTTTTCTAATGATAGTTCCCAATGGAAGCATGTAAAGGTCCCAGTACTGAGCTCTGTAGGACACCATATTAAATCTGAGTACAATGACAGAGTGCTGTCAGCACATTTCTGTATGTATAGATTTCATAAATAAGAACTAAACCAGGCAAGGACTGTGCCTGTGAGCCCAATGCCATTTTTCAGCCTGTGTAGTAAAATAGAATGGATAATGGTGTCATATGCTACATTTAAGTGGTGTCAAATGCTACCCTTAATTCTAACAACATAATTACAATGGAATTTTCTTCCTCAGAAAATGTTAGAATACTGCATACAACACATGTTAGTGCAGTTTTTAAACTATGACCTGTGTAGAAGCCAGACTGGAATTTCTCAAATACTGTAAATTGTGATGTGTAAGGTGAGACTGAAGCTGATTGACAACTACTGTTACTGTTTCACTGTAGTATTTTAGACAGAAAGGGCAAATCTGAAATGGGTCTATAATTATTATGTGTATGTTGGTCTAGTTCTGGCTTTTTAAGTAATGGTCTGATAACTGACATTTTTAGTTTGTCAGGAACTGTGCCGATTAGTAACAAACTATTGATGATACTAAGACTGGGTGCTGCTAAAACATCTATTGAGCTTTTTACTAGTTTAGCTGGGACAGGGTCTAAGGATCAAGTAGTAGGTTTCATTTTAGAAATTATACTTATGACTTTATATTCTATTACCACATTAAAATTACTAAAGTGGTATGCGCAGGACGAGACAGGGTTTGCTAATCTAGCATTACGTTTACAAGGTTATGTTGAAATCTAGGATCTTACACTTTCAATTCTCTCAATAAAGAAGTTCACAAAGTGTGCACTGCTAATGTCTTCACCAGCCCTCCATCTCAACACAGGTGCTCCACAGGGCTAGTGTCCTGAGTCCTCTGCTATACTTCCTCTGTAGCAGGGGTGGCCTACTCCAATCCTGGAGAGCTGCAATAGCTGCAGGTTTTTGTTCCAACCCACTTGCTTAATTAGAAGCCAATCCTCACCAATAACAGTACTTATTAAATTGTATGGCATGTTAGTGTTTTAACTGTATCATATCCATTCATTCTTAAATTATAGGTTTTTTTTTCCTTTCTAATGATACATGTATCATCCAAGTGATGTGAAGCCTTTCTTTTCAATTTCCTTCTGAGTACTTAATTAAACCAAATACTGAATGATGAATACACACGGGTGGGAATGGAGACACGCTAGATGTAGAATTGCTGGTTTCTTTGTCATTTGCATCATGTTGCTAATAAGGAGCAGTTAAAACAATGAACACAGTTGTTTAATTCTAAAATAAGCAATTAAATGTTCAAAATCATAACGAGTGAGACAACTAAAATAAAGCAGAAGAAAAGTCACTTGAGGAATAAGTGTTTCATCAGCGATGAATGATTTCTCATGAAACAATTAGGTTGGAACAAAAACCTGAAGCCACTGCGGCCCTCCAAGACCAACATTGCTCAGCCCTGATTTAAATGGTATGAGTCTTTAATAGCAAATAAATTAAATGAAGTTAACTAGTAGAAAAAACTTGTCACTAATTAAGAAAATGGTAAGAATGAAAACCTGTAGCCACTGTGGCTCCCCAGGATCAGAATTGGCCACCACTGCTCTGTACCTATGCCTGCATGAATGCACATGACTCTGACATCATTGTCAAGTTTGCTGATGACACAGCTGTGGTGGGCCTGATCTTTAACAATGAAAAGCATGCTTACTTGGATGAAGTGGAGAGTTTGTCACACTACTGTCAGGGCAACAGTCCTCTCCTGAATGTCAGTAAGAGAAGGGACCTAATTGTGGACTTTCGGCAAAAACGCAAGAGGTTCTAACATCCCCTCAGTATTAAAAGCACTCAGGTGGAGGGAGGTGGACAGTTTCAGATACCTCTGTATCCACATTATAGAGGACCTGACCTGGTCCAAGCACATCAACACCTTGTTGAAGAATGCACAACAACGTCTTTAACACCTCAGACGTCTCAGGGAATTTCAGGACGCCTTCCCAATTACTGAAGAACTTTTACATATCCACCAATGAAAGTAGCCTGACAGATTAGTATTACTGTGTGGTTTACAAACACTGTGGCTCTGCAGCTGAATGCATCATTGGGTGTACACACTCCAGCTTCCAGGACATCTATATTAAATAATGTTGGACCTGGACAATGTTGGACAATTATCGAACATTCCAGCCATCAACAAGAATTGGCTGTTCTCTGTGCTATGGTCATAAAAATGGTACCACTGCCTAAAGACCAGTTCAAAAAGAATGAGAAGAAGCTTCTCTCCTCAGTCCACCATGAGAAAAGTGCCTAGAGCTACATGATGCCCAGTGTAAATTCTTTTGTATTATTTTTAATTTATTAATAGCTTATTTATTTATTTACCACACATTTTATAATTCTTATATAATGTGTAGTATTGCTGTCATTTAACAATGATTGTATTAATACTTCTCAAAAAATTGTGTTTTACTGTTTATTTCCATTTCATGTTCTTCTTTAACACAGTCTTGAAGTTCGGCAATTAAGCATTTCACTACATATTGTAATGTATCTAGAATTATATGTGATCACTAAACCAGGCAAGGACTGTGCCTGTGAGCCCAATGCCATTTTTCAGCCTGTGTAGTAAAACAGAATGGATAAAAAATGGAGGCAGCATAAAGAAGAAGGACGCCTCACACCTGGACAGACTTGTTAGGAAGGCAGGCTCTATTGTAGGAATGAAGCTGGACAGCAAGCTCTTGTCAATCACGGAGAATCCACTGCATCCACTGAACAGGATCATCTCCAGACAGAGGAGCAGCTTCAGTGACAGACTGCTGTCACCGTCCTGCTCCACTGACAGACTGAGGAGATCGTTCCTCCCCCACACTATGCAACTCTTCAATTCCACGCTAACATTATTCAAAGTTATTGTCTGTTTTTATATGCATTTTTATTACTCTTTAATGTAATTTTTTTTTTGTATCAGTATACTGCTGCTGGATTATGTAAACTTCCCCCTGGGATTAATAAAGTATCTATCTATCTATCTATCTATCAATAAATTTGATTTGAACACAATCACAGGATGTTATATTTAATGTTTGGTCTTGCGTTTATTGTCTGTGCAAGACATATAAAGGGTATCCACGTGACAATAAATTTGAACTTGAATCATATTCCATCTAGGGTTAGTTCCTGCCATGCACCAAGATATAGGCTCAAACTCCCATGCCCATAATACAAATGCTCTGAAACTGATTAAGTGCTTCTGGTAATTTTACACAGTCAAGTCACACTCTGTCAATAGCACTCATTGTGCATAATGTTTTGAACAATAAACAAATATTTGGATTTTTTTTTAAGTTAACGATAAACAGTTGTAATAAAGGTTCCACATTATGACATTCTGAATGTTAAATTGACCACTTGGGAGAAGCTATGGATATCCTTTCGTACACAATGTTGTTTAACCGAATTCAGCTTTCACAATTGAATTGCATTGTAAGTGAAAGAAACTCCTAACTTTCTTCGAAAAAGCGTGGAAAGGGCGCCCTCTTATGAAGTGAGTTCAACGCGTGCGCAGAGTTAGACTAGGCGTCACCATTATTGTGCTAGTTCGGGGGAGTCTTTGTTAGAAAAAATACCACATTTCAAAAATTTAAGGAACCGCGTAATTTTCAAGTCGAGAAAAATGCAACAGAATTAAATTATTCTTAAGCGTTGGTCTATAACTTCACAGATTCGCAAGGATGGCAATGTAAGTAATTTAACATCGAGATACAACAGAAAGGTACGTGCCAATCTCATCGTTTTGGCGCAGCGCGAGGTCGCGGGTCACGGCCTTTTCTTTGGGTCATACTCGCCTAATATGGCCATATCGTTGTACTGTAACTTGTGTGGTATTTGTGAATAGCCGGGAGTTTTAAATCAAGTTAATAAAAATTAAAGGTATTGCCTTTGTCTTCTGGAATCAATACGTTAGCTTATTCCGTGAACCTTCATCGCTATTGTTGTCTCTTTTCACATTTAGAATCCGTTGGTTTTTTTCCTCCTGTCGCTTCACAGGGTACTTGTTTTACTTTAGCCTCGCTCAGGTACTCCGGTTTCAACATTCTTTGCTTTTCCGTTTTGTAGTCCTCTGGGAGCAACGCTGGACGTTGAGGCTTAAATTTAAAGATGGCTAAAGAGAGAGCGACTTTTTTCAACGTTGCGGAACAAGAGTTGTTAATGCAGTGTTACGAAGATGAGCGATTTACCATAGCCGCTAAAAGCAACACTGCAGCATCAGCTAAGGAGAAAGAGGAAGCATGGAAACGGATCGCGGATAGAATTAATGCGTAAGTGGGGCTTTAAGTGAACGGTTAAATAATACAAAGCATTTATTAAGTACATTTGACAGTTTTTGGTAATCCAGTGCCAAATAGCTAAACTGTCACCATATCTTTAGCCGTACATGGATGTGCTTCATGTGATTGGGGAGTGGAGGGTTATTTCAAATACTGTTTTCTAGTCCCAATAATACTTAGTGCAATTCCCTTGCAGTTAAAGGAGGACATAGGCGATGGATAATTGTTTTGATACATTAAAGCACCATTTGCTAGAAACCTTGCTGATCTTACAAATTAAATGCATACATGATGAGTGAGAATTGGTTAAGTGATTTCACTAATCTCATTTTTCAGCAGTTACTATCCTCAGATCTCAATAAGATTAAACATTAAAACAGCACACTGTCATTTTTGTCCACATAGCTGCAACACTAGAGGGGTAAAAAGAAGTTGGCAACAAGTAAAGACAAAATATAAGAATATTCTTCAAAGAGGTATGTATGACTGCTGTTTAAACGTTTGTACTCTGCAAGTTTTATAAGTTAATATAAATTCTTCTGTAACTTAGCTAACAAGAAGATGATGGAGAAATGGAAGGTGGGAGGTGATGCTGTCCCTCCACGGCTAACTGTAGCAGAGGAGCTAGTGCTTATTCAGAACCAGGGTTGGCATGTGATGGAAGAAATATCCGGGGGCAGTTCCTCTGAGCAGGTTGGCCCAATTATCAGAAGCCCTTTTGTTAAAGGTGGGTAATGGCACTTGCTGTGGTTTGTGCATGGACTGTCGTTAAATTAACAAGACTTTTTTTTCCCCCTCCTCCTCCAGCTCCTTCACTGTCCATAGCACTTGTAGACCCGCTTCTTGCAGTTGAGTGTTTGGAGGAACATTCAAGTGATGTAAGTTTTATATTGATAAAGTGTGAAGAGCTATGGAGAAATATATTTTTATCTTGTCTTGCATCTTATCACTTAAAATACCAAGTTTGCACAGCCTTAAAGTAATTGTTTTTAATGCCCTATTCTTTCTCTTAGACAGATGATAATGATGAAGACGCCTCAACCATGTCTTCACTTCCTATAGAGGTAATACCTGCAAAAAGTGTTAAATAGCCCAAACTGAAAGATAGTATTCTCTGTCCTTTTTAATGGCAACTGAATTTTCAGTAATCCATGGAAGATTCAAATCCACACTGTCCTTTCCCCTAGTTTGGCCACTTTATCTCAGTTGCATTAGAATGTTGTTAGGGATGCTCCAATCAGGTGTTTTTTGGGTTTTTTCTTTTTCTTTTAGGGCCAATACTGATTACTAAGGTCATGTTACTGGATCAGCCAATTTCATTTTTTTCTTTTACAAACTTTTTACTCTAAGCTATTGTGTAACCAGGTGTGGAGAAGCTTTATTTTCTTTATTAAATGGTTAACTTTGGTATTTTTTTTATATCTAATCTATGGACCACAGTGGTACCTGTTAATTTTTCATTAAACAATTAAATTCAGTAGGATCATTGTTCAGTGATTATAAAACTACTAAAATAAATACACTTGCCTTAAAGTACATACTTTTTTAAGTGATCTAAAATATATGGAGAAAATATTTATCCAATATGCATATGGCATTAAAGAAAATCGAAATGCTTCTCATAACTACAAGCTGTCATATTGTTTAATTTCCTCTGTGGTGCACTTATCTGAAACAAACTTTAATTTAAAAAAAAACAAAAAAACATTTTAATATATTTTGATACATTAATTCAGTGAATTGATATTGGCAGTTAAACACTGCTTAAATTTAAATATACATGCACTTATAGGCTTTAATCATTAATTGCACTTTAGTTCTTTTTGCTGTAAAAATATGCATTAACTATATTTATGCAGGAGTTTATTTTTTCCAGTGTACTATTTACAGTTTTGTGGTATAAATGTAAATGTGGATTACCATTTTCATTTATGCTTAGCCTGTTTCTTACAGAAGCATATACAGTATGACATACGCCAACAATGTCAAGTTATTTATAGAGGATATTTAAAAAGGCCTTAGCAATGCTGTAGCCAAAGTGCTTAACATTAAAAAAAAAAAATAGTAAAACCAGAAGTAAATTGAAAACAAAGAAATGACTAAGAGGAGGGCATCATCAGTATCACTGAAGGTCACAGAAAGCTAGAGAAGTGAATTGCATTGCATGTTCAGTCTAATTTAATCAGTTCAATTGAATGTGACTTCTGAATCTAATAAGGTAAAGAATTACACAGATGAGGTACAGCAACTACAAAAGTCCTGTCCCCCCTTAAGTTTTGCACTTAGTATGAGGGACCACAACTGACCGGTATATCTAAGCTCTCTGGATGGCTGGTGTATAATGCAACATTCAGATAAATAGGCGTGAGCATACCTATGTAGTGATTTAAAAAACCAGCAGTAAAATTTTTAAAACCAGTTCTACTACTAACAGGCAGCCAGTGTGAGGCTAAAATTGGAGATACAGAGGTAAACGTTTTGCCCCAACAAAAAAAATAAGCAGCAACATTCTGACCCAACTGCAACCTGAGTATCAGGGCTTTACTTATTCCAGAATATGATCAGTTATAGTAATCAAGCCGAGAAAAGATAAAAGCATGAGTAACTTTCTCAAGATGTGTAAGAAATAAAGAGGCTTTACCTTTGCTAAAAGAGGAAGCTGGAAAAACCAACTCTTGGTTACAGAATTAATCTGTTTCTCAAAAGAGAGGTTACTGTCAAAAATAACCTTAAGATTCTGAACTTGAGGTTTGCAAAAGTCCACAAAACCAAATAATAAACACAGTACAGTCCTTTAATAAAGCAACAAAGCTATCAAATGTTCATAAGATGTTAAGCATGTTTGTCTTGTATCTTCTTGATAAACAAGTTTACAAGTAAGCTAGATCCATTTTGCTGTTAAGCTAACAAGCCTTTTGTTTACTAGGCAGCATCTTCAAACTCTTCTTTATCGCTTCTTATTCTAATTGAATATGTAAGCCTGTCGCACTTAACACAAGCTTGCTCACTGTTCCAACCCACAAAAGCAGTGTACATTTTCATTAAAGGGCAAAACAAAGTACCTATATCTTAAAGTAGCTTTTCTTGCTGTGTGTCTAATTGAACAGAACAACTCTTCTGATTCCTTTTTCTCAGTTTCTTATTGCACTTTTTTTTAATGTAAAGGCTAATATTACAACACTAGCTGAAGCCCGCCGTAGCATATGGCGGTGTAAGAATAGGAACAGAAAACGGTGAGAGAGGAATTCAGTATAACAAAGGCTTAGGAAACCACCGTCGCAGTATAACGAAAATAGCAAGGAGCGAAACCAATGCCAATGGTCGAGAGAGTACCTTCCTGTAGCAGGCTACGGAAAACATAGACCTATATAGGTAGACGCCGCATTCACTGTGTTCCCCAGTCGACATGATAAGTCAGCGTGTCCACCCTATTGCGAGTGGTAAAAGTGCCATTTAAACTAATACAAGTAGACGTGGAAACTGGGTTTTCTGATGAAAAAACAATAACGTTTTAAACAGTATCGTTTACATACAACAGATTTTGGCGAATCGTTTACATGCAATTATTTATATCCATTTATACACTAATAATGGCAATTATTAAATAATAATAATTAATGCCTCCCGTATAAGTAACATTTCTCAGACTGCTTTCTTCCATCTCTGAAACATTTCTATACTTCGTCCTATTCTTGCACAACACAGTACTAAAGTATTGGTTAATGCACGAGTCACCTCACGTATAGATTACTGTAATAGTATTCTATCTGTTATCCCACAAAACCGTATCCATCGCTTGCAATTTATTCAAAATTCTGCTGCCAGGATAATAACCTGCTGTTCTAAATCCACTGAACATGCTACACCTATTCTCTCTCAACTTCACTGGCTCCCTGTTAACTACAGAATACAATACTAAATACCGCTCTTAACATTTAAAGCTCGCCACAACCTCACTGATCTACAGACTGACGCTTGTCTCGCTCACTCTGATTCTCATCTGCAGCTGTACTTTCTGTACCACACATCAAACTCTGTACTATGGGAGCTTGAGCGTCTCTCATAGTGCTCCTCAACTCTGGAATTCTCTTCTCTCTCATATACATAAGCATGATTCAATAACACATTTTAAAACTACCCTCATAACTTATTTCAAATTGGCATACCAATTGTGAATTTTACACTGTTACTGCCAGTTATCTTTGTTTGTTTGCTAATTATTGCTGTTTGATCAAGAGCGACAGTGGACGTGGAAGTAGGATTAGAGATGGTGGGCGGGCTCTGTCGTGTGTATCCCATGGTCTTAGAGTTGGTGGGCGGGGCTCTGTCTTGCGTGCGCTCTCTGTCTTGCGTGCGCTCTCTGTCTTGCGTGCCCTTAGTGAATTATATATATAGACTAGCCGAAGCCTGCCGTAGCATATGGCGGTGTAAGAATAGGAACGGAAAACGGTGAGAAAGGAATTCAGTATAACAAAGGCTTAGGAAACCACCGTCGCAGTATAACGAAAATAGCAAGGAGCGAAACCAATGCCAGTGGTCAAGAGAGTACCTTCCTGTAGCAGGCTACGGAAAACATAGACCAGGAGTGCCCAGTGCGTCGATCGCGATCGACCGGTAGATCGCAAAGGTAGTGCAGGTAGATCACGTTGCATTCAAAAATTTTTTTTTAAATGTTAGTCTATCATATATCCTACCTATGGCATTTGCCACTTGATTGACATACAGAGCGGCCAATCTGAGATCTCTTTTCTTCTTCCCGCACGCACGATCAAATGCACGAGCTACTGCAAAACACCGGCTGTGATCTAGTTAGCCTTCCAATTTTATATCGACTAAAGAAGGGATTTAAAAAAAAAAAAAAAATTGTTTGGGCAGGGTATGGGCTGTATATGAAATTGGAAGAGGATTTTTTTCTCACAATCTCACAATCGAAGTGCGTTTTGTCTGATCGGTATCATTGCTATTCCAAAGAAGGAAAATGTGGAAGGGCATTTTCGAACTGTTCATAAAAACTATGAAACTGACGTCCTTCCAAAAAGAGATCTGAGAAAAAGAAAGGAGAGAGAACTAAAACCGCAGTTAATCGGACAGCCGTCATTTTTCACTCAGCTGAATTCAAAAGCTCCTTGACTGCATTATCTGGCTCTACTTATTTATGCGAGTCAGCCTTTCCCCACATGACGATTATTAAATCCAAATAGAGTAGTGACCATAAATGTATTGAATTGTTATTGTGCCCTAAAGGTTATTCAGTTATGCATGGTACAACAACATACATTTTATGTATAAAGTATACTCTGTATATACACTGGAACCTCGGTTCACGACCATAATTCGTTCCAAAACTGGTCGTAAACCAATTTGGTCGTAAACTGAGGCAATTTCCACCATAGGATTGTATGTAAATACAATTAATCCATTCCAGACCGTACGAACTGTATGTAAATATATATTTTTTTTAGTTTTTAAGCACAAATATAGTTAATTATACCATAGAATGCACAGCGTAATAGTAAACTAAATGTAAAAACATTGAATAACACTGAGAGAACCTTGAACAGAGAAAACTAACACTGCAATAGTTCACGCTATAGTGCTCAAGTGTCTCTCATAGTGCTCCTCAACTCGGGAATTCTCTTCTCTCTCATATACATCAGCTCGATTCAATAACACATTTTTAAAACTACCCTCAAAACGTATCTTTTCAAACTGGCATACCAATTGTGAATTTTGCACTGTTACTGCTAGTTATCTTTGTTTGCTAATTATTGCTGTTTGATTTAACCTTTTCTTTAGCCTCGGGAGCGATGGTGGACGCGGAAGGAGGATTAGAGATGGTGGGCGGGGCTCTGTCGTGCGTTCCCCATGATGCGGGAGGAGGGTTAGAGTGGGCAGGCAGGGCTCTGTCGTGCATACCCCATGGTCGGGTGACTTGGTCTATTTATATATATATAATATATATATATATATATATAGAAAAGCAGCTGGAATCGAAAAGAACAATGAAAAGTCAACGTGGCTCTGAGGTTCATATGGACTGTAGCAGAGACGAAAGCGACTGAGGCTGTGTTTGGTGAGGTGTTCCGTGTGGGCACATGAGCAGGCAGTACGCATGCCTCGAGAGCGAGGGTGGATGCGGCAGGAGAGTTAGAGTTGGTGGGCAGGGCTCTGTCGTGCGTATCCCATGACGCGGGAGGGTTAGAGTTGGCGGGCAGGGCTCTGTCATGCGTATCCCATGGTCTTAGAGTTGGTGGGCGCGGCTCTCTGTCTTGTGCTCACTGTCTTGCGTGCCCTTAGTGAATTATATATATATAGATTTGTTCTCTCTTGTAAAATCTGCTTTGCTGCTCTCTGTTTACAGGAGGTTCATGGCAAGAAAAGAGATGTACTAGCTCAACTATTATAATATCTTGCATAAAGGAGCACCACAACTAAATTACTGAAAAATCCTAGGAAAGCAGATCCTGACAAAAATCAATTTTTTGAACATACAATTTATTGATTGGCTGATTTTTCAGTCCATAAGATTAAATTTGGTTGTTATTTGTTTCACTTATCTGTAACTTCATGGAGACATTTAGTAAGCAAGAGATATTTTCAATTTTATCTTTCAGGGGGAAAAATGGTCAAAAAGCCCGGGTGATGGTTGTATCCAGAAAACCTATAAGCGGTACCTGGAGGAAGAAATGGAATACCGCAGATTAAAAAAGAGGTTGCTTGAAAAACAAACAAGGAAGTTAGACTTGGAAATACAACTTCTAGAAAAACAGTTAGTGGTAAGTTTTCTTTGTTCATAGAAAATTGTAAGTGATTCTGTTTATACTATTTATAGGACATACCATAAATGGAAAAATATTTTTTCCCTTTTTTTTTTTTTTTTAATTTCAATGGGGAAAGTTGAGAAACTTTGATCTGTGGCTGGTAAATTGTGGCCTGCTCTGGATTTACAGAGGTGCCTATCTGATTACTCATCTTAAGCACACTGCACAACTTTTTTGGCCATTTTCCACGGTAGCCTTTTTTTATATAAACCTAGTGAGTTGTGGATAGTTGCAGCACATTAATAAAACAGATTTCACTTTGTTTCCCTCGGGCAGTGTGGTGTAGTGGTTAAAGCTTTGCACTTTCTGAGGCTGTGGATTCCAATCCCACTACTGGCACTGTGTGACCATGAGCAAGTCACTTGACCTGCCAGTTGGAAAGTCAAAAGAAATGTCACCAATTGTATCATAAATATTGTAAGTTGCCTTGGATAAAGGCATCAGCCAAATAAGTAAATGTAAGTGTTGCAAGTTGTAGGGATGAGCTGAAAGGGGTTTTCCTATTTTTGTATTCCCCACTCCTTCCATATTCCAAAGACTCATTCTGTCTCCCTCCTAGTCAGATACAGAACCTGCTTATGCCCCACTCACATGATTCAAATTTTGTTCAGACTAGTTATCCTGTGAGACTCCTGTATAAATGTATGCCTTACTTTGTTAATCAAATGCTGTTGAAATTCAGCAGAACCAGAAACACCATTAAATTTTCAGATATCCAGGTGAATAAAATCAACTTGTTTTTCAATTCCCTGTCACTTCTTTAGTTACTGTGAATGACAGTTCTTCATTCTTTAACAGTGGTGTGTCAGAAGTGATGGCTTGCAGTACTTGACTTGTGTCTATTCTGTGCTAAAGTCTTTTAACATTAATTTTAGTAGGCAGATGTCATCTGTTTTACTTTTTGTATCAATGCAAATAGCTAATATAACTGGTTATCGTTTTGTTATTGTAATGGGTTTGAAACCACCATTTTGAGAGCTTTCCAAAGCAGATTGTGCTCCTCAACTGGCTCACACTACCTTGTAGTTTTACACTGATTTTGCTGTTGTAGTGACCATTAGGAGGGTTTTGTTTTAATGCTGTCGGCACATACAATCTAAAACAGGCTGTAGTTTTAAGATTTTTTTTTTTTTTTAGAGACTTGAATAATTTCATTCTGTTATCTTAAATCCTTAACCACCCTCTCTCTCTTGCAGTACTTAATTCTTTGCAACGTTAAATGAAAATTTAAGTCCAGTGGGAATACTAGTATCTACTGGCAAGCAGACATTTTAGTGAATGGCTTTTATTTTAATTTTTCCAGAAGGTCCTGTAGTGGAAAATCTTTAGTTAACAGTTTTTGTCTGTTAAGCTTTTCAGTTATATTGTCTTTTGTCTAACTGTTCTCAGTAGGAGTAGGAGTTGATCTTTAGTATGCAGCCCCTAGCTAGCTTCTGACGTTCAGCATGAAGTATCTGGTATCTCTTTAAGCAACCTAATACAAGATGACCCAGTGTCCCATATATGGATTTAATATGTTAATCTAACAGAACTATCACCTGTATGCCAACTATACTATACAATACAAAGGGTTTGTCTCACAAAGGACTGCCAGCATAACCTTGATTACTGTCTAAGTTTGAAGTGTTCTACAAAGATATCTTTGTTTAAATAAATTTCCTATACTTACCTATTGCTAAAGTCTGAAGAACCTTTTAAGAGTGTGTTGGAGTAAGTGGTTTGCTGAACTTGGTGCTTTGCTAAGTTTTGCTTTTCATCCCACTCCTGGCACCAATGAAGCACCAGCGCAGAGTGCCACAATGGATCCTTTGTTCTTTACACGACTCTTTTTAGGTGGCTCGCTATCCTTTAAAGGACTGCTCACCATTGTAGGTTTGCTTTTTTCATAGGCACCTCTGCCTCTCTTGATGTTACCTAACTCGTATAATGGATGCTTCTTCCTGGGCTGATACAGCTAGTCAATGCTGTTACAGTATTAGGAATTGAGAATTTTATTTCCAATACAATAAATCGAAACAGTGTTAAAGCTTGACATGTTTAAAAACTAATCGTACAGTATGTTTGTCTATACTGAATCAGTGGCATTGCTGCCGAAACTGCTGTAAGAATCTAATTTTCCTATTACTTAAATTTTACATTTTGTCTAACTTTGTATTTTATCTTTGAGCTTTAATAAATACTCTAAACACTTTTTAATATTAAAAAAAAAAAAAAAAAAAAAAAAAAAAAAAAGTGTGTGTTGGAGTAGAACCATGGGTCAAGATTTTGCCGGGACATTCTTTTACTTAACAAGTTTAGCACTCCTTTAGTTAGCTGTTGGAGTGTATTGTATAAATGTTGGTACTAGGATGATATTAGGTGACTGTTAAGATATTAGGTGGTGAGCTGTACAGGATTGAAAAACAAAGAACATTATCTGAATTAAATTCACTGAACTATTTAAGTATTGCAGAGGTATGTGCTTGTATTAAATAATACAGCATTTTTATTTATGTTACTTTAGCAAATTTGGCATTGTAATTGAATTGCAGTACATCTTGTATGTTATGTATCTGATAAAATGGAGTACTGACACCGTTATTTGTCTTGAGTATCACTCATGTTTATTCATTTTCCCAAAGCATTGATGTCTGAGATGTGTGAAATGGTAACAAGTATAATAATGTTAATATGACTGCTAGCACAACCTTTGCATTATTTTGTAATTTTAGGGTATTAGAAAAAATACCTTTTAAGGTAATTTCACCTGGTACACATTTAAGTTTACTTGTAGGTGTCTACATTTACAAACCAAAGAAAGCCTTAGTCAACTACTATTTTTAGCATGTAATTTCCAGTCTAATTCAGACATTTGTTCCTTGGTGACCCAAAGCCGTACACCAAAAAGAAATCTGAATCAAGGTTTGCAGCCAAGATGTTACAACAGTTCTTCACTTCATTATCCACTTAAAAAAAAAAAAAACAAAAAAAAACTTAGTTGTCAATGATTTGCAAGGGAAATCAAGTTGCCTTATTTTTGTACCATCCATACACAGTATTGCAGCATACAGTGGCACGAAATAACATTCCCCAGGACCACAGTGCAACATATACATGAACACAGGACAAGCACAAGTTATGTAAAGAAGTATACTATAAATAGCTAAACATGTAAATAATAGGTAAGTGAATAGATAGTAATAAATATAACAATGGCTAATAATAAAAAACAACAATAATAACAAGTGTCACAAATGTACTGCGTATAAATAAGCTACTAGCAGCAGGTCTGAGGGCAGTGGGGTAGCACAGAGTTCAAAGTCCAGACAGGTGGAAGCTGTTGCAGAACTGGTTTGGATGCTACATTTCCTTCTGCCTGATGAAAGTGGGACAAAGTGGCTCTGGAAGCAGCCTTTGACAATGCTGTAGGCTTTGTAGATGCCTTCCTTTATAAAGATGTCTTTAATGGAGGGCAGAGAGTTCCTAATGATCTTTTCTGATGTGTGCTCTATTCTTTCTAGGGCAATGCAGTCAGAGACACTGCAATTCCCAAACCAGGCAGTGACTCAGCTGGTCAGAATGCTCTCGATGGTGCCCCTGTAGAATGTGGTGAGAATAGGGCCTGGTAGGCTTTCCTTCTTCAGCCGCCGAAGAAAGTGGAGATGCTGCTGTGGCTTCTTGGTCAGTTAACACCACCTCTGTATCTAAGAAAGGTCAGCTTCTAGGTGCATACCAAGGAATTTGGTGCTCTTGACCAATTCCACCACAGTGCCGTTAATGTAAGATGACTCATCCCTATAGCTGATGAGACCCACCACACTTTTGTGTCAATTGCAAACGTAATGTTAGTGGTAGAAGTGTACATAGCCATGCAGTTTTTAGTGAAGAGAAGTGGGCTGAGTACACAGCCCTGGGGGACACCAGTGCTCAGTGTGATGGTACTGGAGGTGGTGTTTCTGACACAGGCTGTCTAGGGCGCCTCTGTCAAGGGTTCAGTTACATGGGGAGGTGTTTTAGCTTGTCAGACTCGGCTTCTTTATAGGTTTTCTGGGAGATGATGGTGTTGAAAGCTGAACTGAAGTCTATGATAAGCTTTCTAACATAAGTTTCTCTCTTGTCAAAATGGGATAAAGCCAGATAAAGTTTAGATGATATGTCATCTTTGGTGGAACAGTTCAGGCAATGCACATTCTGGAGAGGGGGTCAAGTCTGGCTTTCATGTGAACACTAGGCTCTCAGATCACTTTTTGATGACACTTCAGTGACTGGTATTGGTGATAGTCATTGAGGCAAGAGATAGGAGACTCTTTCGGCATGTGTTTGATGGTGGTGGTGGTGGTTGAAGCACTTGGGGATGACTGCCAGCTTCAGGGAAATGTTATCCATCATCTGGTTTGCACATTACGAGCACTCAACCAGGTATGTTGTTTGATAGCTTTGTATGGATTTTCGTTCAACAAAGTCCTCGTCAAACAAGTTCTTTAAAGGATTAAAGAAATAGACCTAACTTGGTGCAGCGTCCAAGCTGTGTGGTGGATGGTAATTTTACCATGAAAGAGTCCCACAGTGACCCTATTATCATTTTCAGGCGGTCCTGCTGGGTAGACTTTAATGTCCCAAACTTTTATCTATTGTCTTAATATGCTGAGTCTCTCAGGCTTGCTGTAGCTGCAATGTACTGTCAAAGTTGATTTGTTCTGTGTCTAAATAATTCTTATGGGACAAGCTAGTGCACCAAAACAAGCAGGAGAACAGGTTTAAATGTTATTCATGTACTTTGTAATAGTCAGTCTCTGATGTGATGTGGTCTTTGGATGGATTTGTTGTCTTGAGACACTAGCCTTCTGTACAATCACCTTTTTTGGTGATCTTGTGCTTCTCTGCTACACAGCTTGTACCATTTAGAAGCTGTAGTTTAGGGGCCAATTCCCCTGTCTTCTCCAGGCCTCATGCCCCTGAACTGATCCTGGCTAGGCCTGTCTTTTATGCTTTGGTCAAAAATCCAGTATGTCATTCATAAGCCTCAGTCCCATGTGTGTGCACTCCTCTGATTTTTATGGAAATATTTATTTAAAACCTTTTTAGCAAAAACTCATGCAATTTGCCTATTCTGAAGGTGTGGTTTATGCTCCACAAGTAACATAAGATTTTTTTTTCATGGATGTTTGTATATTGTTTGCACTGTTCCTGCATTGGTCACCATATACATCTATTCTATCAAAAAGTTTATCTCCATGAAAACATGAAAATTATATTTTTTTTCTCAGCCATCACTTCATATTACTTTGGGGGTAAGTAACATAAATGAATACTCGATCTAAAAAGATTTTTTTATTTTTTTTTTATGTGGAGTATGACATTAACACCTTAGTGTGTGGTTTATGGTACGCAGTGTCGCATAACAAACCAGGATAGACCAGATTTCTCTTTACTCTTCAAGCAATTCCATCATCTCTTGAGAATTTCCAAGTTCTCATTGGCTAGGATTACCTTTTACTGCACTCTACATAATAATCTTCTAGCGATATCTTTATTAGATGCTCAAAGCCACTGGAGTTAATTTCTTTCAGTCCTCTGCAGGAAAGGCAGTACAAGGAGGTCTCCCTAGACTGCAAGGTTCCTTCCCCACAAATACTAAGCCAAGCATCTTACCTTGAAACCCATTTTCTATTACTTGTACCATTGTTACAGTACAATAATGCTGTGGAAAGGTGTTTCACCTAATATACAAGTAATTTTTGTTGGAAAGTATGCAATAGTATAGGCACATCCATAGGAAATGGATAGGGTTATGCATATCAATATTTATGGCAATATTTAATAAAAAAATAATTTTTTGTATGTGCTGGAGTGGAGACTCCTTCAGTCTCTAAATGTGTTTATATATATATATATATATATATATATATATATATATATATATATATATATATATATATACTATGGATACCTGAATATTTTCCTCACTAGCAGGGGTGGAATAAAGTGCAGGTGCGATTACTAAATAAATTTTGTAAAGCGAAAACTTTTGTCTCCAAACCAAAATTTCACTGCACAAACTCGCAACTAGGAGAAAAATTACATACTGGTGCCAAGAACCAAAAATGTCTCCTGGGGCCAAGCGCAGGTATGGCCAGTAAATAAAGTTTCCCAAGGGGAAACATTTTAGAATGAAACATAATCTGTTCTCTTCCACTGTACAAATATGTGGACACTGTACAGTAGAGAGGTTCTGGATTTGCATTCTGGACATGTACAAATTTCATCTTAATTTGTTAGGTTTGATCCTAATTATTTTCATAATGTACATGTTCCTTGGAAGGCTCTTCTTTATAACTATCCCTTTATGATAAAGACAGGATTTTTTTTTTTTTTTTTTTTTACATTTAAAGCAGTATTATATAGGGGGCTATTTAAGGGTTCTGCAACTCTGTACTACTGTGTAATAATTGTTATTTTTGCACAGTTACAGGGCACACTTCCTGAAATGCAGTGGCTTGACATTAAACAGGAGCCATCTGAGTCTCCACACAGGCTTTCAGAAATGGGCAGTAGTGAAGGGGAGCCAATGTTTGAAGACAGTGCCTACCACACTGGTAAGGATGAGGAGGATGATGCTAACCTTGACTCAGATCCAACTGTAGAGGATTGTGAGGAGCAAAAATGTGTCGAAGTTAAGGAGGAAGTGTTGGAACAGTCACCTGTCTCCATTAAAGAAGAGGTGTGTGATCCTCCCCAAGATGTCATTAAATAATGTATTTGTCAGTCTGGACAAATTTATTAAACATTGTGTTTTGTAAACTTCATTATGTACTCATTAAACAGGTTCTTAGTGAATCTCCAGCCCATTCCTTTCCAGAAGAACTTTGTCTTCATGATCCTGTAATTAAATTGGAGGACTGTGATCTTTTACAAGAACACACCACTGGACACATTTTACAGGAAGAAAATATTGAGGAGGACTACTTTCCAGTTCTGAATGAGACTACTAATATTAGGTACACAGAGAAGAGATGCTGCTCTACCAATATGCATAAATCAATGGATCAGGGAAACGTGAACAAAGAGGAGGATTGTATTTCTACAGAGATAAGGAGGGAGAACCAATAGCGTATTTGGCCAGTCCATCTAAAAGAAGTAAGTTCATTTACTGTCCAATTGAAAAGAGCTTAATTATTTGTTTCTGGAATATTTTTAAGTTTTATATTTTTTTTTCCACTTTTGCACAGGTATAATATATATTGTACAGTGGCATGCAAATGTTTGGGAACCCTTGCTTAAAATGTCTGTTACTGTGAATAATTAAGTGAGCAGAAGATGAACTGTGACCAAATGCCTTGAACGTGAGAAAGGTGCTATATAAATAAAATGTATTATTATTATTAAGCCATAGTCCTAACAAGCCAATTAAGGTCTGCAACCTTGGGAAAAGTGCAGACCAAAATGGTGGTCCTTTCATTTTTTTCACTGTTTAATTGTACAAGACAAAAACAATACACTAATCTTTTATAAAATGCTGAAAAGAAGTGTCATTAACTTTATTCCTTTTGGTGATCAGTGAAATGTACAATCCACCGTCACATTTGATACAATAGTAGCGTGAATCCTTGTAGTTTTTCTTTCCAGACTGATCAGCACATATATTATTGACAAGAGCATCACTTCTGGATTCATCAGAATCACTTTCGATTTCACTATCAGTTTCAGTTTGACTTCCTGAAGACAGATTCACTTCGTCGTCACCGCTCGTATCACTGTCAAGAGCATGCAATACCTGGGCTGCTGAAAAACGTTTCTTACAAGATGCTATTATGACGCTAGGAGTTTGCATCATTGCCCAGGTAACACGTGGGCGTATTGCTTTTGCAAGACACGCCTACTGTATATAGTTTACTGAGCAATGCTTGGGACTAACTCTGTTGGTACTTTTACAGCCCAAGTAATCTTCAGGCATAACGCTTGTGTGAAAAGCATCTATACAATTGTGACACTCGGGACTAACACTTTTAGCACTGTATTTGCAGACTTGAGGGTCAAGGAGGTTAACCAGCTTTTAGAAAAATTGTACTTTTTGTATCCCATCTTCCACCGCTAATTTAAAAGCTAAAGGAATAAAAATAATTGAATCAATAGTTTTATGGTGATTTTTGGAAATAGTAATGCTTGTTTAAAAATTTGGGGAGGTAATAGGTAATAGAGGCTGCCGCTTCTTCGTAGTGACTAAACAGCAACAAACATTATTAAAAAATCCGTGGTGGTCAAGCCAGGAAAACTTCCCATTAACTTTTATTTACGTAGCTAATGCTTTTCATCTAAACCACTTTGGTCTGATACAGTGCTCATGTACTTGTACTCCTGTTTGTAAAAATGCATTGTGCCTATAACAAGTACTATTAACATGCAACACATGTCTGTGATGTGGAAGTTTTCTTATAATTAAACCCTGGTGGACTGTGAAAGTAAACACAAGAATTATCACGGTGAAATTGCCTCTGGTGGTGCACAGCATCAGCCAACCTTGCGGCAGACTGTAGCAAGTAGAGAAAAAATGTCAAATGAAAACCTGCGGGCAGTGAAAAATGACAGAAGCGCTTACCCAATATATTGTTTTTGACAGTCAACCAACCACTGTCAGTTGATGATAACCTAGGATTTCAGCTCCTTCTAAATGCATTAGAACCCAAGTACCAAATTCCAAATCGTGCCCGTGTTACAGAGATCATCTTACCAAGGAGGCTCAAGTTTGTAAAGCAGCTGTCAGCTTTGCCACTGACATTTGGAGCAGCAGTGTACATCCAATGTCTATCATCACCTTAACTGCACAGTGGATAGATGAGAATTTTGTTTTTTAGCGGGTAATGTTGCATGTAAAGGAGTTTCAAGGTACCCATCACAGGTCACGCAATAGCAGATGTGTTTCAGTAAATGCTTGACACTTGGGCCATTCTGAAAAGTTATGTACACATGGTCCACAACAAAGCCAAAAATATGATAAAAAGGCATTGATGATGCTAGAGTTCCAAGGCTGGCAAGTAGCGAAGTGTTGCAGACGCTGTGACAGTTGGGCATAAAAATTAGTTGGCCATTTTTAAGCATTCTGACATAGCGTACTTCTGCTTCAAGGATATTCAACTTCGCCACCCCACTCATCCAAGGTATCCTCATTTAATAAGCTATGTGATGCATTTTAGTTAGAAGCAGCACATGTGGATGTGCCATGATTTGCTTCTTCAAAGTCACATACTGTGTTTTTAACTAAATGATAAATGCTAACATGGCTTACTTAAAATTAACAAAATATATATTTCACTGTTTAAACTAATTATTTTATTAATTTGGAAACATTTTATTACCTTCTAAGCTTTTTGTATTTAGTTTGTTTAGCCATGATAAATGCCCAGTTGTCATTTTGTGTTTTAATCAATGAAATGCTTAAGGGTCACTTCATAACATGCACATTTTGACAGATAATATTATAAGAAAATGTGTGTTTTATAGATGTGAAGAGTGTTTTATTTTTCAAAACACAGTATCCAATGCATCTGATATGAAACAGAACACGACAGAATAGAATCGATGCCATGCTTCATTATTGTTTCCTAGTGTGAAGTATTATTGGTGTAGACTTTTGTTATTTACTGCAGAACACTGCAAACAAGTACTGAACATAACTTTTGTTTGTTTTATTGGTTATGGGTGTCCGCATCAATATTGATGACTCTGCATTCAAATTAGTTTACTGGATCAGTGCTATTTTTGCTTTTGTCCAAGTACAGTGACATTTTCTATCCCAATTCATTATTTTAATGTTCCATATACTCACTATTAAAAATTTGTTCAATGGAATATATTTCATTCTAACTCCGATAGATACATTGTCATTTGAAACTGCATGTGTTAGCAATAGATTTTCACAAATTTGTGTCCTGAACACGACTGTGTGTAAATAAATTTGAAGAATTTATTATTAATTACTTATCTAGGGTGGCTAATTTAAAAAAAAAAATGTTAAATTTTTAAATATTTAAAATATGTAGCCTTTTGGAACAATCTCTTCAATTATGTAATATGTCTAACTGTCAAAAATTGTCTATTGATTGGACATAAAACTGACATGCATATAATCAGGAAAAAAGTTTTCCTGTTTTAGATACGAGTCCATTCTTTTTAAATATCTATACAGCCAAGGAAGCCAAAGAGATGGCGTTGCTAGAGCTGCAGGAATCGTGTGGCCCGGAAACAGCTGAACAGGATTACGCAACATTGCCTGCCAGTAGTCCTTAGAAGGACCAGCCAAGTAGCAGTTTGAAGCATAAGTTTAATGAGATTGTAGATGAACATGCAGCGGCATCAGTGAGCTGTGTTCCATAAGCTGCTGCCATACAGCTGGAAACATACATGGGACATACCACAGATTCTCATACAGACAGACCACTTAACTACTGGTCAGTTAAAGTGCGGTTTCTCACTTTGTCTCAGATGGCAAGGAAATACCTTTCAGCCCCATGCAGTAGTTTATAAAGTGATAGATTATTTAGTTGACTGTCAGATATTATTAATGAAACCAGGAACAAGCTTACAGCTAAACATACAGAGATTCTTCTGTTCATCAAAAGGAATATGCCACTTACTCTCCCAAAAGAGTTGTAGACCTATCCAAGTGGCAGGTGTTCCTCAACGATTTTTGACCTGTGCATGTGCACTGAGCTAGCCATCACAAAAATGTTCGTTATGTTTAGCCATATTCGTATTAACACTGCGTTGTTACGTTCTAGGCTGAAAGACTTTAAACACTGTTGGTTTGGTTTACATACATTAATTGCATGTGATTTTTTTTTTTTTTTTGCTTTTTTTTCTGTAAAATTTGAACTATTTTTAAAATGGTGTTGTAATCTATTCTATATAATGTAACCTTCTTTGAGTTACTTGTTCAATTTTTTATTACTTTATTCCAGTTATCAGTCTTATATTTGATGTTAACACTGACGTTGACAGTTGATGGACATAAACAAATACTATCTTTTAGCCGCCTTACAATGATATCAGTATCTGCAAATACTTAAAACAAGCACCAGTAGTCGTATTTGGTCTGAGAAAAATGGTATGGTTGTGTTTGGTACAATTGTCCCCATATTTCTGTCATTGAAATTCAGAGAGCACATCTTTGTAGGAACCTCAACCTAAAAAGAAAAGACAAAAGAATTACTGTAGTTCATGTTCAGAGATAACTAGTGTTCTACCATTGCTAACACCAAGTTTTGACTGATGTCTGAAACTGTACAACTGTGATCATATAGCATGAGTGTTCAAAAGTTGCAAAAGTTGTTGCAAATCTCAAATATCTTTTTGTTTGAAATTGTTGAAAAACAGTACTCACGACAAGAAGCAGAAAAAATGTATAACACAAAAATGCATCATCTTAAACAGAATGTGTATTTTTGTAATATTTATGTTGTACAAAACATTTTTATTAACAATCTTTTAATTTGGTGTCTGTTTAAGCTAAAGACGTAGTTATAGAATATCACAAATCTCTTGATTTTTCTGATGATCAACCTCCAGTGTACTGTGATGATGTGAAAGTCATGGCATAGATTAGTTAATGCTGATTAATTTGGCATTTGAAAGGCAAAATATAGGAACCCAGAATGATCAGTGTTACCAGGGATAACTTCTCCAGTGTGATCAAACTCTTGCGGTTTTACATTCCAGCTTTGACACCAAACAAAAGTGCATACTGTAATCTGTTCGTTCTTGAACACTTAACTAAAAAAATTTGGACATGAATGTCAATAGGCTTATAAACTATTGTATAACATTTCAGTAATTATTTACCGCTCTGGTGCTGATTTTTCTGATTGTAAAATAGGTCATTACGATAGCAATTGACGATAAAAATTCATAATTAATTGCAGAATTACAGTATTTGAAGGTTCCTCTAGACTTTTATTTCTCTTGCACAATTTGACTCAAAAACTAATCGGCACATTGTCAGCTCATAGCAGGCTTAAGTTTCGAAATTGGTATTTTTCCGTCAAGCCGTTTTAGCATTGGACCATCCTCAAGAAACTATGGCACACAGCCAGACACACACCCATCACCAAGATATCAATGTTTTTAGTATTGGGGACCCTAAAACGTCGCAATCCATCAAAAACGGGGGGGGGGGGGGGTTATAATTATAATATTATACAAAATTATTGTCTGTCTGTTATACCTTTATTGCTATCACTCTTTAATTTAATTGTTCTTTATCAGTATGCTGCTGCTGGAGTATGTGAATTTTCTCTTGAGATTAATAAAGTATCTATCTGTCTCTATCTATCTCTGTCTATCTATATCTCTCTATCCTCAAAAGCGATATAATAAGATGTGATACTTGTAATTTTCATGTTGTAAGCAATTAATATTAATCAGTTGCACAGCGATTTAATGGTATCACTATTGTCAAAATGATTTAACAGTTGTGAATGTATTACAGTGGTACCTCGGTATACATCTGCTTTGGAATAAGTCCAACATGGTATACGTCTTGTTTGGACACGAAAAATTTTGCTTGGTATATGACATTTGTTTGGAATACAACTCGCGTCAGTGTGCCAGTTGCTAGCATTCAGTGAACAACCCGCGCTATAACTGTCTGTGAATTTTCACATGTGTGGTATAGCGGGTCCACAGCTCCTGTCAAAGGCCAGTTTCAAAATAAATAATCACCGCGCTCGCAGCTTGGTGAGGGGGCGTGGTGGTTATGTGGCTGAAGGTTCTCCGGGCGATTCGCGATTTAGGCGTTTCTCACCTAAGTGCACAGGTGAGAGACCATCTGCATTTGTGATTGTTCCTGGGGCTGCTTATCTTGATAAAAAGAAGCGCGAGTTGGCTAGAAGGGGAGGAAAAAGAAAGGATGGACGGATGGACAGGAGAGAGAGAGCGCGCGCGCATGAAGTAGGCAGAATAAAGGTCAGCTGCAATTAGGGTGACTCCCCTGCTGGGAAGCAGGGGGGCCGCCAGGTAAAAAGGCACCAGGCGGCTTCGTTTTTTTTTTTTATTTATTATTATTTTTTATTATAAAGAATGCTTCCTGCTCTATTTTAACCTTGTTTTTAAGAAGACTTTTTTCTAATGTTTTTAACCTCCACGTTTCACTTCTCATTTTATGGATTATTTATTGGAACTTTGGAGACTGCACTTTAATTTGAACACCTTGTTTTGTTGATTGTTTTAATAAAAGCACTTTGCACTTTTTCACCATCCCCTTGCTTTGTTGTTACCGATGAGCTTAGCAGTGAGGCACATTACCAATGGTGTAGGGTTCAATGGCTTCCCGACAACAGATGGGAGCATACAGCAAACCCGCATCGTCATAACGTAATTTTGTGTTTTTTCATGTAAATTTGAATTGATTGTTGAAAAGTATGAAGGTGGCAAGCGTATCCGGGACATGGCTGTTGCATACCATTTGCCGAGAACGATGGTATCTACGATTGTGAAAAACAGACGTTATTAAAAAGTAAAGTGAGGTTAAATTTTCATTTATTTCATCTAATTGCTTTTGTATTTATGTATTTTAGTATTAAGCAGTGTTTAAATTATTTTATACAACCCCATCAATGTATAATATGCCAATAACAATAGGATTTTTTTTCATGGGAACGGATTAATCATTTTCCCATTATTTCTTATGGGAATAATTAGTTTGGTATCCGTCCTGTTTGGTATAAGTCCAAGGACCTGAAACAGATTAAGGACGTATACCGAGGTACCACTGTATTTCTGTTTTAAATTTCCACCATGTTCCTAAATAGTGATGCAAAATTATATTTTGCATTTTTTTATACTGTACTTGTTGTTAATTTATATATATATATATATATTTTTTAATTTATTTACAATGGCGAACATGAAATTTAGGCAGGTCTTCATTGGTGAACATTTTGATATTGGTAAACCTATATTGTTAACACGGCATACCATTTACACCAAAAGCTGATCATATTTTATACCCCATCGAAAAAGGAAGCACTGAGGCTTTCCAAAGGGTCACAAGAGCAGGAAACCATACAAGGATAAGTGTTGGAGAAAAGTGTTTGAGGCTTTAAACAATGTATTGTTGTAATTTGCATCATTATGGATGGTAATTACTGACCAGATATCACAGAATCTGTGAATGTCAAACATATTGATAGATTTTTTTTTTTTTGAAGATGAAAAAATAAACAAGACAGGTAATGCTAAAAAAACCAAACTATTTTTAAATTTAGTATAGGGTGGTGCAAGGAAACAGGAAATTGTGACATTCAATGCATGAATAAACACATTACAAAATACATTTAGTGATGAAATATATTGTACAGGATATGCAATTAATGATGGTAATGAATATTCATTCAATATTCATTTTATGTTTTAAATAAAACATCATGAAGGTGTTGTCCATTCCTCTGTACACATTCTGACAGCCTGTTGTGGAAAAATCTGCATGGCTCAACATAACATGTCAAGAGGAATGCCAGCGATTTCCTCTTCAATTCTTCTTTTTAGTTCAGCACGTTTGCGGTACACTTGGCTTTTAAGATGTCCCCACAGAAAATAAATCACAAACCTGAGATCTAGGATCTCGGAGGCCATGGAATGTCACCATTGCGTGAAATGATGCGCCTTCCAAACAATCGTCAAATAGCTGACATCGATTATCGGGCAGTATGTGAAGTGGCTCCTCCAGGGGACTACTTCTTTTTTTTTTTTTTGCTTTTTTTTTTTTTTTTTAAGGCTGAACCCATTTCTTCGAAATTACGCACCCATGTTGTAATCGCATGAACAGATGGGACACGATCATGACATCCTAACTGGTAATGACTCCAGAATTCCCTTTGTGCAGCACTCACACTATCACCATTCTTATAAAAGGCTTTTACAGTAAATGCTCGTTGTACACCACTCCACTGCTCCAATATAACTAATAGCAAGGGGTTCTAAACAAGGTCGCATTGGTCCTAAACAACTTCTGATGCCCAGGGTTGCCAACACCTAGTTCCAAAATTTCCCGTTTCCCAGTGCCTCCCTGTATACAGGAGTTACTCGAAAAATGTTTTTTAATCCTTTCAATGTCTTTGGGCCAAATGTGGCCTGTTTTTGTGTTTGAAATCGGTAAAAACACCCTAAATCAACTAAATTTGAAGAAAGGTAGAAAATGTCACAAAATATCACCCTGAACAAACATGAAAAAAATGTTGAAAAGTTTTTTTTTTTTTTTTTTCCTGTTTGTTGTTCCTTGTTGCAGTACTGTTTAAGTATAATACAAGTTGTTAATCAAGCGGGGCCCTATGTTGAAGTTTTGTCATGGTGTTGTAAATTTATTGTGACAATGTTTGTTTTGGCAAAGCAGTTTTTGCAGCACTGATAAATTGTATTAGGTGAGTGGACTGTTAAAACTGTGGCATTCTGATATTCTTTAGTTATTTATCGGGACTGTCCCCGTCACCAGGATGTGTGGTCACCATGGTAAATTATACTGTCAGCAAAATAGTCCTGCCACAGGATACTTTATGTCTAGATAGTGTTTTGCTTTCCTTGCTTGTATTTTATAATTTTATTAGCCGATTCCCCTCCGGTGTAAGAATAGGAACGGAAAACTGTGAGAACGGAATTCAGAAATCAAGAAGAAAGAAATACTTCTTGAAAGACGCAGTTGTGAATAGGTGTTTTGCTGGAGATGACAGATTATGAGTCGAGAGATCTAATCTCGGAAAGAGCTTGAATTTCAGCTTTACCACCATAAACTTCAGATGATGCCCTGTATTGATAGTACCACCATATATACATATAATATATATAATATATATTGCATAGTTTACTGTCAAATAATGCAAAGAGTATGTGACAAGTGTTTCGCCCTCATTTGGGCTCATCAGGTGTACACACTCTACTGCTCCCCTCTCGGCTGTCAAATAAACGAACCACACGCTGTGGCACAGTGTAAAGGGGCTTTTTCTCTGATGCTGATGTCAGAGGTTCGATCCCCGAGAGGGGAGCAGTAGATGTACTGATGAGGGCGAAACACGTGTCAAGTACTCTTTGCATTTTTTGACAGTAAACTATGCAACATTCCATGATCTACTTCTTTTATAACTGATAGGTAACCACCCACACAATTCAGGTCGGGACTCGGACTACAAATGCATATTAGTGTGTGTGTCTGTGCATATATAATTATTATTTACAAACATGTAAATAAACATCAATAAGAATAAAAATATACTACTTTATAAATCTTGATTTTATGTTCATTACAGCATAATATCCTAATGGTCAAGAGGGAAACAAAACACTCTAATTATGCAATTTTCATTATGCTATAACTTAAGTTTATTACATAGAAAGTCACCCGGAGCCGTCATTACTCAGTTTGCCAATAGATGTCAGAACGACGGATGCCAAAACCGAACTGCCCAAAGATAGATTTCAACACACCAAGCAAATGGCGATACATTCTAAATTACTTATGCTTCCAGAGCTGTCAAAGGGTCTAGGTCAGTCGACGATGTTAGTCTTGGAAAGTACACCCCACCAAACCAACGTTCCAAAAACCAACTGAACGTACTTTTATCTGCTCGAACCAACACCGACTTACTATACTCAGCCGTCCAGCGGTGTCACTGTAGCATTCAAACATTCTTAGCCAATCATTCAGTGCTGCATCGGCGTTTGCTACGTTATGTTCAAACTACAGAGGCAGAGTCCCATTGCATGGTTCTAACTTGTATTGAGTCGAGGTATTGATGCAAACACCATACATACGCGGTATTTACGCAAACACCGTACATACGGATAGTATCAAATTATATATAAGGATGGTTAGGAACATCACTTAAGTATGAGTTATTTTCAACATTTTTGAAAAGTAGACTACTTTTAATTTAAAAGAATCTCTTTATGGGCGTGTGTTTTTGAGCAGCTCGATCAATTAACAATACATAGAAGAGCAGGTTGCTACTTCTCTTCCATTTTGTGGTCTAGCCGCTGGAAAGACTTCCTAAAGCAGAAACTATGCGCTGTTGGAAAGGTTTCCGCTTGCATCCAGCTTGACTTGTAGATGCTGGATTGACTGCCCAACTACCCACACAAACATCCAGTGACCGCAAGTAAATTTCTACCTGCGCACCCAGTCTGCTGGTGTTTAATTAACTTGTATTAACTGTTTACCTTTAGTGGTTGCTATCAGAGGTGAAAAAGAGGAAAATATGCAAAGTAAACCAGTGGGTGCAACAGCTGTCGTGGTTGCTGTCAGAGGTGAAAAAGAGGAAAATATGCAAAATAAACCAGTTGGTGCAACAGCTGTCAATGTAAAATTGAAGCAACAATCTCATTTGTAGTTTATGACTTACAAAATATTTCTCTATTTTAAGGTAGAGTTTGCAGATTTTCCAGTGCTTTCCAATGAGACATGAGTACAATCTGTTCGAGATATTTCAATGAAAATTGTACAGTCTTGACAAATTTCCTTAAAGAATAAGTGTGCCATATTTCAACATAATTGGTCCCCTGGGGGCCGAGTTATTTCATGCAGACAGACATGGGCTACCGCAATAGGTGCTTCACACATTAAATGCAAATGACTAAAAACCACCGAAATGCCTTCCTTTCAGCTCAGAGAATTCAGGATGTTTAATAAAATAACTAATCTACTAAAAGCAAAAAAAATAATTTCCAAATGTCACATTTCCGTATAGCTCCTACACATTTTGAATTCTGCCATGCCCTTCAAGTCAATTTTTACCCAGCATATTTCGCGAGCTTCTGTAAAAGCTAAAATAAGGTACTGTCTATGCATTGTATGTATCTGCTTTAGTGGATTTTGCTCGCCACTGAGGTTACTGTCTGCGTATATCCTATAAAAACATTGTAAATATCTTCTGTCCTAAAACTTCAGATCAGTGCTACTACAGGTGGTGGTCAGTCAGTGTAAAATAGTTTTAGGGTGAAAAATCTCATGTCCAGTGCACCTACAAAGGGGCGCCAGAATTGGGTCAAAAAAAGACACAACATTGAGTCAGTATTTAAAGACATTAGGGTTAAAGAGGCATACATTTTTCTTAGGTATCATATTTATTGACATTCCTAAAGTTAAGCTTGCAACAGCAATGAAAATTCTTTTTCTATTACTAGATAGTTTAAGTTCATAAGTTTTCATCTTCCACAGCTTGCAGTTTTCCCCGTGAATAGGTAGATGCCACATGCATAAACCATTTACTGTTTAGCTCTGTTTGGAAAAAGTAAAGAACTTGTCTAATACCAAACATAAATAAATATTTAACTTTTTAACCTGGGTAATTAATACAAGAAAATGAGCATCACAACTCGCTATATCTCTTCTCATTTTTAGGGCTACCTGTTAAGAAGATCACTACAACAGTGACCATCATACCTGATGTAGGATGCAATCATATTGTGTCTGTGTATACAAAGTGGAAGATGGTGAAAGAGACAGACGTCGTAGGCCTCAGTTGATGAACTGATCAAATTGGTTGTATCTTTGGATCATTACGTCATCAAATCCACTACTTCCAGGCCTGAACTGTCATTCAAAGAAAAAAAACTTCACTGAAGCAACAAACAAATGTAAGCACCCAGAATTTTTTCAGTGGTGTTGGTATTTGGACAAGAAATCTCATTCCTCTTGTTAAAGGTGGTAATGGAAGTTTGGTACAGTGGAGCTATTTTGATTAGACAATGGGTAAGTTCATCAGTATTATGAATTCAGCCAAGTGTTAGGATAACTTTTCCAAAAAAATCTATTCCAAAAATCCCCATGTGTTACATTAATATCCACTAAGACTCGGTTAATTGGTCGCAAAGTTACACTTTTGTAGGCCACACCAGTGTTATGACTTGAGGCACTTTAGAAACGGTTTAAATTAGACTGAACAATATTAAAAACAACATACAGTGCGATATCCAGGATCTGGGATTATGCTGTATGGAAAATGGTGTAAGATGCCTCTTAATGTATTTTTGAATCTAATTCAAAAGAGTTTTTTGCTGAAAGCAGAGAGGCAAATACATGTGATTAGTGTTTTCGAAACAAATGTATAATTGGAGACGTGTGTAATTATCTTGATTACTTTTAAGTAAATGTGAAATAAAGTCCACATGTTGGAAAAGTCCAATAGATCTTAGAACAAGCATTTTAATTGGACTTTTTTAGAAAGTGTCAGGTTTTTGTACTAAATTTCGTTTAAGTAACATAGATAACCACCTTGTATTTATATATGTATCTTTGTATTTTATGTTGTATTTTATATTTATAATTATTATATTATGTTCCTTATTTCAAAAAAACATTTCTGCCTGTGTTTCTTATTGGCATTGTACAGAGCCTCTGAAACATATTTACCTTTTGGAAGTTTTCACAATTTATTGTTGGACAGCGTTGACACACAGAAGATTTAATTTGACTTTTTTGACAACAGAACAACTCTTTAATGTCAAAGTGAAAACAGGTCTCTGCAAAGTGGTGTAAATTTAATTATAAATAGAAAACAGCAAAATAATAGATCACATAAATATTCACCCCCTTTAATTTGACACTCCTAATGCATCACTGGTGAAGCCCATTTGCAGAGTTAGTTCAGTGGAGTTTCAGTTAACTGCAGTCTAAATGCACCTGACTGTATGTGGAAAGACCAACTTGTGGTGAGTCTGTATATTAGTCTAACCTACACAATGTATGAAATGCAACAGTCAGGGGGATGGAGATAAGAAAATATCCAAGTGACAGAATATCCCTTGGTGTCCTGTTAAATCAATTATTAAGAAATGGAAGGAGTGTGGTGCAGCTGTAATTCTGCTTAGAGCTGGTTCTCCACAAAAATTGAGTTATTACGCAAGAGGGTGACTTGTGAGAGAGGCCACCAAGATGACGTGTAAGAACTCTAAAGGAGTTACAAGCCACAGTGGTTGAGATTAGAGAGATTGTGTAGAACAATTGCTGTCTGGCATTTGCAGGTTTATGGAAGAGTGGCAAAAAGAATTGCACAGGGTATCTTGGTAAGAGTTTGCCAGACGGCACATGAGTAGTGTGATGGCCCAAAGCTTCCAGCTGGCTTCAGAATCAAACACCATGTTATTCTACACGTTATCAAAAACACATCATCCCTACCAATAGGCATGGTGGTGGCAGCATCAGCTGTGGTGATATGTCTGCAGACCCTGGTACGCTTGTGACGGTACAGGACAAAGTGAATGCAGTTAAATACAGGGAAATCCTGATGCAGTCCACAAGATGCCTGCACACTTGGGAGAAGATTTGTTTTCCAGCAAGACAACAATAAAAAGCATAAAGCCAAAGCTACACAGGAATAGCTTGACAACAACAATGTTCATGTCCTCAAGTGGCTAAATCGGAGTTAACAGACTTCACTCAACCTGGTTGAAAATTTGTGGCTGGACTTAAAAATGCTGTTCAATCATGACTAACATGGCAGCCGCCAGAGCTGGAACAGTTTAGCAAAGATAAAATGGTGAAACAAATCTGATTGAGAGAGAGAGAGAGAGAGACAGGCTTATATACAGAGACTCAAGGCTTTCACATGGCTTCGCAATAAAATGTAAAAAAAACTTCCAACATAGTGAATACTTCTAAGGCGCTGTTTTCTTTTTCTTTTCTTTTCTTTTTTTTTTTAAAGGGCCGATTGATTGAAGTTGCCTTGAACAGGGATATTTTTTTATATAAATTTCTTAAAAATTTGAAAACCATACCCATGCTTGTTTTTTCATTAGGTATAAGTATAGTATTAAGTATAATAGGATACAAAGTGGAGAAAAAACCCAAGAATGAACACCAGTCCATCACAAAGTAAACATACTGTGGATTCAGAAAGTATTCAGACCCCTTCACACTTTTAAATTGATAACTTTGCCATTTTTGCCATCAGTCTACACTTAAAACCCATAATAGTTAACTAAGTGAAAGCATGTTCTCAGAACAGTTTGCAAAGTTATAAAAAAAATAAATAAATAATAATCAAAAACTGAACTCTTGTTCCTTTAAATTTTCAGACACTTAAAGTACTCTGTAGAAGCCTACTTGAATGCAGCTCCAGCATTCCGTCATCTTGGTTTGTCTTTGCATTCCTGGATTTGGGCGGTTTATCCCATTCTACTTAGCAGATTCCCTCAAACTCCATTAGATTGGATGGAAAGCATCTGCCATCTTCACATCTCTCCACAGATAGTCTATGGGGTTTAAGTGTGGACTACTTAAGAACAGTCAGAGACATGTCCTAAAGCCATTCCAGCTTTGTCTTGGCATATGTTTCAGGTCATTGCCATACTGAAAGGTGAACCATTGCCCAAGTCTGAGGTGACATGCAGTCTGCAACAGGTTTTCTTCAAGGATCTCTTTGTGTTTGGCTGCATTCACCCTCCCTCGGTCTCCCTGTCCCTGCCACCAAGAAGCACCCCCCATAGCCACCATCATGTTTCACCGTAGGGATGGTATTAGGCAAGTGATGAGCAGTGTCTGATCTTCACCACAAACAGTGTTTGGATTTCTGACCAGAGATTTTAATTTTTGTCTGATCAGACCAGAGAATATTTTTCTCCATGCTCTCATGATCCTTTAAACTGCCATATGCCTTTTACTGAAAAGTGGCATCTATCTAACCCCTGTACCATAAAAGCCTGACTGGTGAAGTGCTGAGACATTCATCCTTACAACAGGTACAGTAATTCCCATCTCAGCAGAGGACTTCTGAAGCTCTGTTAGTGTCCAGTGGGTTCTTGGTTACCTCCCTGACCAAATCCTTTCCTCTTTCTGTTATTCATGTAGGCAGGATAGCCAACTCATGAAGAGTCTTGGTGGTTCCAAACTTCTTCCATTTCACAATTATTGAGGCCACTGTGCTTTTGGGCACACTCAAAGCTTTAGAAATGGTTTTATCCCCTTGTTCTGATCTATGCCTCACCACAAATTAATTGTGGAGGTCTACAGAGAGTTCCTAGGCCTTCATGACTTAGTTTTTGTCTTGACATGCAGTTTGAATTGTGGACCTCCTATACAGAGGTAGATGTCTGCCTTTCTAAACGATGTCTAGTCAGTTCAGTTTGTCACAGGTGGACCCAAGTCAAATTCTAAAAACATCTCAAGGAGAATTAAAAGAAACAAGATGGCAATTTGGAGTTCTACCAGCAAAGGGTCTGAGTACTTCATGGAGGAGAGATTTTATATACATTTTTAATAAATTTAGAAACCTTTCTGAAAACATGTTTTCACTTTACATTGTGGGTTATAGAGTATCAATTGATGGGCTACAATGGGAAATGAAAATTAAATCTACAACATAATGAAGTGTGCAGAAAGTGAAAGGGGCTTTGTGCTTTCTGAATTCACTGTACACATCAAGGGAAGATGCATCATCTTCAGTCTACATTAGATGCAACTCTTTCAGATGTGGGAAGACATCAACACAAATGTAAGGACATTGTGTGGAATCCAGCCAAACAGGGTCTTCCAGCTGTGAGACTGCAGTGCATTCAGAAAGTATTGGACCCATTCACCTTTTTGACATTTTGTTATGTTGCAGCCTTTAGCTAAAATCCTACTAATCCCCCCGCCCCACTTGCCAAACAACACTCATTACTCCAAAATGACCATTTGAAAATAACGTTTTAGAAGTGTTCTCAAATTTGCAAAAACAAAAAAACTTACATCAACACAAGTATTCAAACCCTTTACTGGGTAATTCCAGCCTGGAGTAGTCTTGGGTAAGTTTTGCACACCTGGATAAACTCTAGTCATTGGTGGACAGTCATTTTCAGGTCTCTCCAGAGATGTTTGATTTAGTTCAAGTCCGGGCCCAGGCTGCACCACTCGGTGACATTCCCAGAGTTGTCCTAAGCCTTTTCTGTGTTGTTTTTGCTTTGTGTCCTATTAGAAAGTAAACCTTTGGCGCACTCTGGAACAGGTTTCGTATCTCAGTACTTTGCTTCATTTAGCTTTCCTCCAACCCTGACTAGTCTCTCAGTCCCTATGCCTGAAAAACAAGTCCACATGATGCCACCACCTCCATGCTTCACTGCTGGAATGATATTGCATGGGGTATAAGCGGTGCCTGGTTTTCTTCCAGTCTTGAGGCTAAACATTTTGGCAAGACAGTTCAGTCCTGATTTCATCAGTCCATAGAATCGTGTTTTTCACGGTCTGAGAGTTGTTTAGAAGCCTTTTTACAAACTCTAAGTGGGCTGTCATTTGTCATTTGGTCACGCTGCCATGGAGCCCAGGTTGGTGGAGTGGTGCAATGGTCGTTGTTCTTCTGAAAGTTCTTACCATATTTACAAAACTTTTCTGGAGCTCAGCTGGAGTTATCATCAAGTTCTTGGTAACCTCTGTTACCAAGAACCTTTACTGGCTATTACTCAGTTTAGTTGAGTGGACTGCTATAAGAAGAACTGTGGTTGTTCCAAACTTCTTCCATTTAAAATTATGAAGGCCACTGTGTTTATGCGAACCTTCAGTGCTACAAACATTTAGCCTTCACCAGATGTGCCTTAACACAATCCTGTCTCTAAGCACTGCAGGCAATTCCTTGGACCTCATAGCTTGGCTTTTGCTCAACTCTGAGACCTTCTATAAACAGCTGTGTGCCTTTCCTGAGCAGGTGTAACCAACTGAATTGACCACAGGTGAACTCCAAACAAGGTGTAGAAATGTTTCAATGATGACCAATAGAATGGAGTGCACCTCAGCAAAATTTCAAGTGCCCTAGAAAAGGGTCTGAATATTTGTGCCAGTGTGATATTTTACTTTATTTTGAATATGTTTACAAAAATGTTCTAAAATCCAGTTTCCGCTTTTGTCATTCTTGGATATTGAGTGTTATTTTATTAGGCGAAAAAATTATTTTAACAATTTTATCAAAAGGATGCAACACAAAATGTGGATAAAGTTAAGGTGTCTGCACGTTTTCTCTGAAGGCCCTGTATGTCTTGAAAACGTTCTTCGCCAGTCAATAGGAACTCCTTCTCTACAGGTCAGTGCTTTCAGCATGCAGGATTTCATTTTCTTGCTGGACTCTGATGGCATATTGTCCGGTGGGCTGGTTGTAAATTAGAAATGTTTCAATGTCATAACAACAGGAGAATAAATTAAGTACCGCATTATTTTATTAATTCCAGAACAGCATAAGATGTAAAATGCAACGGTAACTAAAATGGTTTAGATGCGCTCTGTGTCTTCTGTGATAAACAAATGTAGATAAAGGGGAATAACGGAATGGGTAGTCGAGCATCTCTCAGAAATCCATCTGCCCTATGCTATGGCCGATCACTGCTTAACATGTAAAGAATTTGAATGAACTCCTAAACTAACAGCTTCAATACCCTTGACATTTTTTCTTGGATAAATAATACATAAAAATTATGGTTCTTTAATGGGTTGTGTGGTTTCTCGTAGCTCCATTGCTTGACAGAGCACTTATTTTATTCTTAGACAGTTTCTTTGCATATGAAGTTGGTTCTTTGTGCTTTGAAAAACTCCCTAGTATATAACAAAATAAAGGTTTCTGTGCATTTTGTATGCATGGTAGGCTGCGGGTCACTAACAGATTAGGAAATCCTGGACTTAGCCTGTTATATGCAGCAAGTGTCCTTTTAAAATCAGGAACTCGTTGATATTTCACAAATCTGTTTCCATATGGTTATTCACTCTGTGGAACCTGTTTACAGAGCTGGAACTTTCATGTGGATGGGTCTTTTAGGAACCCCTATAGGCATTGCTTTGAAGAACCACTCTTTATTTTTAAGACAGCAGATCTGTTTCCTCCATTATCTATGGTCTTGGGCAGCCCTGGAGGCAAGACTCATTCTTTTTGTATCATCTGAAGCTCCCTTCAACCACATCTTTAGGATTCACCTTCTCCACCTCTTCATCCAGTTATCCTACTTTCCCAATCCACACACCCAAATAACCCTTTGGCCTGTTTCTCCTCAGCACCCTGTCTGTCTACTCCACAGGCAGTTATTCTCTTAACTTGCCATTTATCTTCCCCTCACTCTATGACACTCGACACACCCAACCTGATCATTCTCATCTCTGCTCTGTCCAGCTTTGCTTCTTGTTCTGCCTTTCACCAGCTACTTCTCACTCCCATAGAGTTTACCTCTCCTCACACAGCTTTTATCTCCTTCTGTGCCAGATGAGTATTTAGAAGTGAAAATGGTGGATAGTTCCTGGAATTTCTTCTATACATTTCTCACAGGGTATCACTAGTGTGCTTATAACCCTGTCTGCACTTAACATGTCACCTCAGTACTAGAACCTCCCTAATGTCCTCATTGCTGATATCTACATTTACACTTACTGCTTCAGAATTTGGTACCCTTCTCTTGCAGTAGGCTGTGAAGCCTGCTGGTTGACTTTGGGGCTGACCGACTAAGGTGACATCTGTTTCTAGGCAGACCCTGAAGGCCTGGGGCCTCATGTATAAACGGTGCGTATGCACAAAAATGTTGCAAACTAACTTTTTCATGCTCAAATTGTGATGTATAAAATGTAAACTTGACGTAAAGCCACGCACATTTTCACGATAGCTCCAACCCTGGCATACGCAAGTTCTCCTCTCGGTTTTGCAAACTGGCAGCACCCAGTGCTACTGTTCCTGTGTGGTTAACCTTTCTTTTTTAGATCCACATCCCTAACGCGGCTTTATAAATACACTGAAACTAACTACGTATTGTTTATTAGTTTATGGCATCTGATTGTAATTAACCTGTAACAATATAATGGTCCAGGGAATAGCCAAAGTATTCTAAATACCGTAGCTGCTTTAGCGTTGTTACTCTCACTGCACCTTCTTTTCCTTCTTTCAGCTAGTCCCATTAGGGGTTGCCACAGCGGATAATTATTTTCCATATTACTCTAACTGCAACACTCTGAGTATTTATATCACTATATCTGAGTGTGAATCACAGGAGTACAGCAGCTGATCGGAAAGAGAATTATCGGGATACAGCATCAAGCACACGCTGCCTCAGCCATGCTGCCTATTGAACTGCTCTCATACGGCAAACGCTTCAGAGCCTTTCTTGTAGGGACCTCACGGTTCAGAAACAGTTTCATCCCAAGAACTATAAACACATTCAATCAGTCCATCAAGTGCTCCTTGTAGAACTGTTTGTACTTCTAAGTACAATTACCTCACTGTAAACTTGCACTACAGTTATAACATTGCACAACCTGTGCCACTTTATAAAGCGCATATTTACATATGATGACAATATCATTTTAAGATGAAATGCAGCAAAGTGTTTTTTATATCATACAGATAAAACTTTAACTTGATTTAAAAATCTATATTGTTAATAATTAAACATGAGCACACGGTGTTGCAGCACTAGTGAGGAGACAGCACTCCATTCACAGATTGTTCCTGTCTCGCGCTGTATTCTTGCTGGTGCTGACACGACACTGGAAGGATAGATGGATAGAATAATTAAACATGTACTACGAAGATATTTCAATGTTCCTTAAGAGTTTTGAAGAATCAGCGTTCTAAGCTTACAGATGGCTTAACGTCTATTACTGAGCTGATTGTGTGGCGATTGGAGAAAGAAAAGAAAGGACAGGAGTTGGAGTTTAGTATGTTTGAAAGAGACAGTACTGCTGCAATAAATTATTTCATTGAAGGTCACACACGACGCAGCAAGCATCTTATGGGAGGCAGGAACAATCACTACACCACCGTATTCCCAATTTAATAACATGCTTTAACTCCTAAACTCCTATCATCATGAAAATATCACACATACATCTCAGTATTTTAATTATTCAGAGAGCTGTAATATTATGAATGTAATGGATTCTGTGTCCTGTCGGAGGAAGAGAAAGCCCGTTTAAGAAGCATGTAGTGATTCACACACATAAGAGCACATAGAAGATCAAATACAAAACAAAGCATTTAACGTGCTACTTTAGTTATGATGGGATTTGGGAAACTAGTAAATTAAACAATTTTAAGATGAAGTTTATGATGTTCTACTTTAATGGCAAAATAAACTACGTGATTAAAGTGGAAATTTCGAGATTAAAGATGACATTTCGTGCTTTTTCCCCACTGTGTGCCTATTTTTTTTTTCTCTGTACCCTAAGAAGCTTTCATATGACACTCAGACGGTGGGTTACGACTCGCCTTTTAACTGCGACTTTGATATCTGACAACTTCTTTTTTTTTTATTTCGGGCACTGTGCGACTTTGTGAACTTGAGCTTTCGAGTTTCTCTGACACTCTATGTCACTCGATCAACTTCCTTTTGTTGATTATATCACTGTTTAAACCAACAAATAGTACGTTTTTCCTTTGCCTCCACTTGGTATTCTCTGAAATTCTTCTATTTTCCCCCGTGCTTTTGCCATTGCCTTTTCACAGAAGGCTGAGCTTAAGGGCTATTTATATTGATTTGCATATTCAAAGTTACTTTTCACACTGACCGGGATTTATGGAGCTGAAGAACGTGGAAATTGGCGTTCGCACAGATATATGCATCTGGATTTTTTTTCTGCATACGAACATTTCCGCTTTGTGCTTACGCCATGTTATAGTGTGAATTCTACGCACGCCGTTATGCATGAGGCCCTTGGTCTGGTCTGTTTTGTGATATTTTGAGGACTTTACACCTTTTTAACCCTTTTATGTGCTGCTTACAGTGGCTTGCAAAAGTATTCGGCCCCCTTGAACTTTTCCACATTTTGTCACATTACAGCCACAAACATGAATCAATTTTATTGGAATTCCACGTGAAAGACCAATACAAAGTGGTGTACACGTGAGAAGTGGAACGAAAATCATACATGATTCCAAACATTTTTTACAAATAAATAACTGAAAAGTGGGGTGTGCGTAATTATTCAGCCCCCTGAGTCAATACTTTGTAGAACCACCTTTTGCTGCAATTACAGCTGCCAGTCTTTTAGGGTATGTCTCTACCAGCTTTGCACATCTAGAGACTGAAATCCTTGCCCATTCTTCTTTGCAAAACAGCTCCAGCTCAGTCAGATTAGATGGACAGCGTTTGTGAACAGCAGTTTTCAGATCTTGCCACAGATTCTCGATTGGATTTAGATCTGGACTTTGACTGGGCCATTCTAACACATGGATATGTTTTGTTTTAAACCATTCCATTGTTGCCCTGGCTTTATGTTTAGGGTCGTTGTCCTGCTGGAAGGTGAACCTCCGCCCCAGTCTCAAGTCTTTTGCAGACTCCAAGAGGTTTTCTTCCAAGATTGCCCTGTATTTGGCTCCATCCATCTTCTCATCAACTCTGACCAGCTTCCCTGTCCCTGCTGAAGAGAAGCACCCCCAGAACATGATGCTGCCACCACCATATTTGGCAGTGGGGATGGTGTGTTCAGAGTGATGTGCAGTGTTAGTTTTCCGCCACACATAGCGTTTTGCATTTTGGCCAAAAAGTTCCATTTTGGTCTCATCTGACCAGAGCACCTTCTTCCACGTTTGCTGTGTCCCCCACATGGCTTGTGGCAAACTGCAAACAGGACTTCTTATGGTTTTCTGTTAACAATGGCTTTCTTCTTGCCACTCTTCCATAAAGGCCAACTTTGTGCAGTGCACAACTAATAGTTGTCCTATGGACAGATTCCCCCACCTGAGCTGTAGATCTCTGCAGCTCATCCAGAGTCACCATGGGCCTCTTGGCTGCATTTCTGATCAGCGCTCTCCTTGTTCGGCCTGTGAGTTTAGGTGGACGGCCTTGTCTTGGTAGGTTTACAGTTGTGCCATACTCCTTCCATTTCTGAATGATCGCTTGAACAGTGCTCCGTGGGATTTTCAAGGCTTTGGAAACCTTTTTGTAGCCTAAGCCTGCTTTAAATTTCTCAATAACTTTATCCCTGACCTGTCTGGTGTGTTCTTTGGACTTCATGGTGTTGTTGCTCCTAATATTCTCTTAGACAACCTCTGAGGCCGTCACAGAGCAGCTGTATTTGTACTGACATTAGCTTACACACAGGTGCACTCTATATAGTCATTAGCACTCATCAGGCAATGTCTATGGGCAACTGACTGCACTCAGACCAAAGGGGGCTGAATAATTACGCACACCCCACTTTGTAGTTATTTATTTGTAAAAAATGTTTGGAATCATGTATGATTTTTGTTCCACTTCTCACGTGTACACCACTTTGTATTGGTCTTTCACGTGGAATTCCAATAAAATTGATTCATGTTTGTGGCTGTAATGTGACAAAATGTGGAAAAGTTCAAGGGGGCCGAATACTTTTGCAAGCCACTGTATCTCAACAGCTACAGGTATTATTCCTTCTTTGTGCCAAATGCTTACTAGGATAAGCCCCAGTTTCCCAGCAACCCTGCTTGAATTAAAGCAGGTTAGGAAATGGATGGACATAGCATCAAGCCCATTTTTGGTAATATAAGAAATTCAACAAGGTCTTTTATGTTGGCAGAAACATGTACAAAGGTACAAGCAGGTGTGTATGTTTGCAAACATATCGGCATCCAGCAAATCATACACATGTAAAACAATATTCAAGTGCACTGAAAAGTGCAACATATAATATTGTTTGAAGAAAACTGACAGGAATACAGTTTAGAAAGCAGCTATTTATTGATTGATTTGCTCCCATCAAAATTTTCATAACATGTCAGCACTTGAAGCTGTGCAGAAGAGAGCAACCAAGTTCATGGACATGGCCTACTCTAACAGACTCAGAGAATTAAACCAGTTTAGTCTGAGCAGAGGAGACCGTGTGGGGACCTAATTCTGGTATTTAAAATCCACAAAGACAATGAAAAAGTAAATCCAACAACATTCTTTCACATAAGGGTGAATCACACACTTGAGGCCATTAGTGGAAATTAAGGGGACGTGAGTTGCGAAGAGATGTGAGTATCTGGAACAAACTACAGAGACATGGAGTTGAAGCAGAAACATTTAAGAAGAATCTGCCTGAGGTAATGGCAGATTAGTTAACAGATGGGCTTCATGGACTGAATGGCCTCCACTCGTTTGTCAAATTTCTTATGTGAAATATGCCATGCCCACAACAATTAACTAGTATGTGGCAGCTATGAGATTTACATAATTCATTAGACAACATTTTTTAATAACTTTTGTGTTAAAGTCAGTCATGATTCATCTTAATCCAGATTGATTCAGATAAAAATAAACTAGCTTGTAAAAGCGGGTTTGTGACCAAATTCAGATAAACACAAATTACCTTTGTTTTAAAATAAGTAAATATCACATAATTTAAAAAAAAAAGGAATAGAAGGTCAGTTGCTGTGTGAAGAAGAGTGCAGAGTGTTATCCCCGTGTGTCATGAGAAAATTTCTGTGGCTTCCCCAATATTTAATACCGACGTTTATCCTTTGGAGTTTGCAGCATCGCAATCAAAGAGCTGCATTGGTCGATTTTCACCGCATCGACCGATAGCTGGGGTTCGACAGAGTAGAAGGGATAATAACCAAGATGTGTTCTGTCACTCATCAGAGGTCCAGTAGCCATCGATATTTGCAGCTTCCTTGGGTTTCGCTGAACTTTCTCTTTCACAACATGATCACGTCTCTGTTTTTATTCTGTCCTGGACTGCTCCCCGACTTTAGTTGTTCGTCCACCTTATTGGTTAGTAGTGCTATTTGTGTGTCCTATCAAACACTTCTGCTGTCTCCGTTATTTGCATAAGGCATATTTCCAGTGCAGCACAAAATAAAGTGAGCATAATAGTAATTAACAATGACAAATGAGAAATAAAAATATTTATCAAGTATAAATAAAACAAACAAGTGTCAGCTAATTTTCTTTTTTTCTATAACATCACCAAATTTCAATCAAATCCATAAGAACATGAGTGAGCTAATCGGCTGTACAGAGCTCTGTGATCATCCCGTCATGGAAGATGGAGAAGGAAGAGTTGAGTAAGTAGCCTCTGGGGCATGTTTAATGTTCCTCATATTAAAACAGATTCCCTTGTGTTGCGATGTTGTAAAAAGCAAACGTTGAAAGATAGCAGCACGGATTTACGACACGTTAAGCCCATGGAAAAGTGCCGCAATTTTATAGTGTGGGGACAGTTCGAAGCAAGGATGTCCACTGTTGGCGCACAAAGCTGTTGCAGTGAAAGGAAACAGACTTATTTCATTTCATTTTCATTCGCACCCTGGACTGCAAAGCAGAATGCTAACATTTTGTCACCTTGCTTTCTTTGATTAGTAACCTATTTACATTAACCATGGTCTTAAAAATGGAGGAAAAATACACTTTATTGTAGCGTTATTTGGAAAAGTAGTGCAATGGGACAACCCTTCAAAATATGAAGTAAATAAAAACTGTAAAAATGCACCAACTATCAAAGTCGTTGCACCAATCCCAGAATGCACCAGATTGTTACGTTACGTCACGCGTAATTTTTGTAACTTGTTCAATAATAAGTTTTCTTTTGCAAAAATTACAGTAAAACAAATTTAAAAAATGTTAATCAAATATCGTTAGTGATTCTTGTGTACGTCTTTGAAATTTCAACGGTTTAAATGTTTATGTGATGAATTAATTAGTTGATATTTTATATTTTTTTTACTGCAAACAGTTTCTGTAGTTTTTTCAAACTGTGCCAATGGACGGACATTACAGATCAACTTAATGTAGGTAATGCTGATATTCCTGATTCAGATTCTTAACTAACACTTCATTCATGTTGTAGTATAGCCCTTACTGATCCTCGTTTTCTCACGACAGGATCGACAACTGTTTGTCAGGTGAACTTACTCTGTGAGTGTTCTTATCCTAAAACAAGATTCCAATGCTAAGATATTTTAAGAAAAGCTTTTCATTCACGGAAAATATATCTGGTACTAACTTCACTGCTTAAGAAATGAAATAAAATGAGAAGAGTTAATAACTAAAAACTGATGCTAGAAAGAAAGCCTTGTGATTTATTCTTCCTACTTACCTAACATTTCTCAACCCTTTTTTTTTTTACAAAGCACCTCTTTATGAATAGCTGTCACCTGTCTTCTTCTCCTCTTTAACGTCTAATGATTTCCTTCACTACATTATCAGACAGATCGAGGCCCTTCATTTGGACCTTTGTTTGGACGTATCAATCTGATCCTGTCAGGCGCTGATTGTGGTTGCAGATACAACAGTGAAAGTATTTATTGAATAATCTGTATTGAAGATTATAGATACTGTAGAAGAGAAACTTAAACGAGAATTATACATTATGCTTACCACCAGTAGAATTAATTTTACTCATTAAAAATATATTAGCCAAGATACAAGCAGAAACTGGATTAAAAGGACCTTCTGCTTTATCGCTAGCATTATTGTTAATAAGGAGTACTCACAATGAAACAAGCCTAACACTTCAAGAGGTGTTAATAAGAGAACCACTACAACAATTGGCATCTTCTCTTTCCTTATGGGATCCATAAGTAACTTTCCACAATTGAAGATGAAATGTTAAAGTGCTGACTAATAAGGAGCAAAGCTCTTAGGTCTTTATACATGTAGGTAAAAGCTGCTATTCCTGGCCAATTGGAAATAACTGTACTTGAACTCAGAAACTGGACTACAATGAAACTCTGCAAATAAAGGAACTGACTGACTTCAAGGAGAAACAAGCCATACCAGGTACTTCTAACATCACACAAAAACTTGAAGGGAAACCAAACTGGGTCCATGCATCTCACTGCGAAAAGGTTCTATCTCCAGAAGGGCGAAGCAAGCCCAGGATCAGGCCATGAACAGATTGACTACTGACCCTATGGTTGTTACAACATACTCAAGTTCCATTTAAAGGGGCCAACAAGCTAACTACAAGTTTAAGGTATTATGTGCCGGTAACCTCTGGTACCAAAAAGGGAAAATAATCTTTGTGTGTCCTTAATCATAGAAGGCGTCTGTCAGCATCAGATGAAGAGTTTTTGATATTATGGATTTCTTTCGGGTATTGGACTGTAAATGTTATGTAAATAAGGTTGTTGATTTTTAGTAAGTGAATATCTGGTATACGGCTTAAAATTAAGGGAAAATTGGTAACTAAGTAAAGTTATGGATTGGTATATATCAAGTGTTTTGATGATAGGGAAACTTAAGAGCAAAATGTCTAATTCAATATACATAGAGTATTCCATGTTCCTTCGTTCCTATTCAGGTGTGTTGATGAATGATGTCTGGAGATGCCACCTTTATATGGTATCAAATCTCAGCCAAATCAATAAGTAGCCCACCTCCATTTGAAATTCTGACTCCCTCGACGTGTTTAAGAAGTGTTTGAAGACTCACTGGTTTGGTAAATTTCTGTCTAATTTAAGTTTTGAAACCAAAGAATTGTAAGTGACTTACCTTTTTTTCTGAGCTCTTCAGTTATGATGATCAATTTAGCAACCCCAAAATCTTAGACTTATGTTTACTTGATTATGTTGACCTCTTTTGTAAGTCGATTTGAATAAAAGCATTTCCTAAACAAATTAATGTAAATGTAATTATTATCTAATTAAAAATTGAAATGTGAACACTAAAAGGAGCATTAGATCAAAAAGTAAAAAAAAAAATATTTTTTTGATACGAAAGAGTAAGACTGTATTGAATATGAAACTAGCGATTTTGCAAGAGGGCAGTTTTTAGTTGCACATACAGAGACATATATTGTTTTATCTTCTACGTTATGGATGTGCTGTTATGGTGATGTTTAGGCATTTTTTATGTCGGAAGTGGTAATGCAGTCAACTGGTGTTAAGTCCTCGGTTCCGCCCAAATTGGACAAACTAAATTCAGTAAAGAGCGTATTTCGGCCGGATAATGCAAGTAGATACTGCGCTCAAATTTAACTTCCACGCAGGAGGTGGCAGTAGTACGCCTCGAGATGTTGAGGGCGGGGCGTATCTGACCTGTCAACAATTCCCTTGAAGCGGAGTCAATGTACGCCTGCGCTATTTTTATATAATGGCGGCACCCTGCTTATAGACGACTCTTGGGCAGCACGTTTCCGGTAAATTTAATCCAGATTTAAGTGCATAAAAGCGATTGTTTGACCAATATTGTGGAGTGAAGTTTTACTTTGATATTTTTGTTTATTCAGGTTTGCGCCGTTTAGTCTGCGTGCATAACGTGGAATGGGGGAAGGGGGTTTGTTTTGCTTTTCTAGCTGGCTCTTTGTGCTGCTAAATCCACTTATTCTTACGGTTTACAAGGAAAACTTTGTTTTTTTAACGTGCCGTCTTTCATATAATACATCACTTTAAAAAGTCAACATAAGTAGAATTGATGGTGCTGCTCAGTGGCTTGTGGTCCAGTACCTGCCATTGTATCAGCTTATTTATCCTCAAACTGTCAAAGAAGTGCAAAAGTCAATGCAACAGGCAAGTTCGTTTTAGTCAGTCTTAAACCAGATAAAGAAATTCGACTTTTCAGTGTCGAGCTGTTGTGTTTTAAAGTACGCAGTGTCTTTGAATAGACTCCGGTTCCTGGTACAGCTGGAGTACTTGTTTATTTTGACAGCTGGTCTTAGTCAGTCAAATATGTTGACGTGTGTGTGTGTGTGCAGTTTTCGTCTGCCTCTCTTTCAGTATATGCTTGCATGATATATCCGTAACCTCCGTGGAAGATAAGTGAACATGTTAAAGCAAGTTGACCGTTGAGTTTTCGGGAAAACGGGCGAGAATTAAGAAAAAGATGTTGTAGTTATCAGTCGACCTTTTAATCCACTGCCGAACTACTTCATGTTAACAAATGCCGAGTCCTGCATTCAAATGCAATGAAACACCTTTGCTCAATTTTTTTATTAAATTAATCATTTTTTGTATAAAGTTGTTTTAAAAGGTATATTTTTTAATCTGTTCCAGAATTTATACACATGGTTTATCGGATGTTCTTTTCTGGCTACTTCTAGCAGTTTGGTAGTACTTTTTACCCAAAATAGTTATATGATGCGGTGGCGCAGTGGTAGCGCTGCTGCCTCGCAGTTAGGAGACCCAGGTTCGCTTCCCGGGTCCTCCCTGCGTGGAGTTTGCATGTTCTCCCCGTGTCTGCGTGGGTTTCCTCCGGGCGCTCAGGTTTCCTCCCACAGTCCAAAGACATGCAGGTTAGGTGGATTGGCGATTCTAAATTGGCCCTAGTGTGTGCTTGGTGTGTTTGTGTGTGTCCTGTGGTGGGTTGGCGCCCTGCCCGGGATTGGTTCCAGCCTTGTGCTTTGTTGGCTGGGATTGGCTCCAGCAGACCCCCGTGACCCTGTGTTCGGATTCAGCGGGTTGGGCAATGGATAGATGGATGGTTATATGATGCATATGAAAACTATATGCTTCTGGAATTTTTTTATCTCCAGTATTTCTAATTGAAAAGATGTATGAAACTATGAATTTTTGGAGTGATTTGTATTGATTTTTAAAGCAGCTATCTTCTCTAATTTGCTGAAGTTAAGTTCTGCTTGTAATGGATGTCTGTTACAAGTTGAGATGGTTTCCAATTTTTTCAACGTTGCCCTCTGTCACACATTTACTAAATTATCTACATCAGCTCTAGTAACTTTAACTGCAAGAAATAAGGAACCATCTAACCCAGCCCTGATCTGTCTAAGTGCGAGTCTTTGCTGAAACTTTGTATTCTCACCTAATGCTGACCCACTTTTTCTGAAATACTATTGCAAGCATTTCTTGGCAGCAAACAATCCTGGGAAGCATTGCTTTTTAAATGTAGCAGTACATGACATGAGTTTAAGGACCGCGATAATTGCACAGGATCACTTCCAATTCCTTTTTCTCAGCTTATACATTAAAGAAAGTGGAGGAGTACACTAATACTCCAATCTTCTTGCTCTCTGGTGGAGTTTTCGTTGATGTTCTTTGTTTACAGGTTTTCTGCATCAAGAAAAATACCAGAATACTTTCCATGTTACATACTACAGCTAAATTACCTTAAAGTTTAGAAAAGCAGTTGGCAAAAAAATATTTTTTTGTGATCAGCCAATTTACAGATCAAGTCTTTTTTGGTGAATATCATGATGATTTACTTCAGTGGCTGATGGATTGGAGCATCACTGCAAGTAGTGTAAATCATAAAACGTGCATAATATGTACATGTACACTTGTTATGATCTGTGATTAGTGTGGTAATGCATCAAGAGCTTAGTTTTTCCTTATGTAATTAAACGGTCAAATGAAGAGAGAGAAAGCGAGGGACCAGTGTTTACTGAGTGTCAGTGCCAGCAAGGCAGACAAAATGTTGAATTTAATATATGCAATGAAAACTCAAAAACAAATGAGAAGACTTCAAACAAAAATAGCTGAGAAAAATGTTATTTTCTTTGATGCGTTAAATTTTGAACAAAAAAAACTGTTTCCTTTGCTAACGTTTTGTTATTTTTGTGATAATGTATCAGGTCTTGTAGTCTATGTAGAAAACATGTATATACTGTACATCTCTATATAATGCTGCTCTCCTGTGTTTATTATATTTTGTGAACACATCGAGAAAAATCAGATGTTGTATTTTAGATTCAAATAATCACAGTGTCAGTTTAAGTCCATATCTCCCAGTCTTACAGTCCAAGCACTCACAGCAGTCCGTTACCCAGCACACATCCCATCCCTACTGTAATCCTTACAAATATAAGCCTATATAATCACATCTAAATAAAAAGCTTTAAAAAGAAAAAAAAAATATATGAATCCTGGTTGGTTAATATGGATTTGGTGTGATCAAAGCAGGCATTTAATAGTTTACTTTTATAAGATCGAATATTTAATGTGTTACCATGCCACAAAAGAGGAAAAGCCCAAATTGTGGGCTATTCAAAAGGAGAGCCTAGATGTGCGGTGAAAGGGCAAGGGGGGTGGGGGCGGGTGGCTGAACGCATGCTAAGGAGGTGCTGTCGGATCTGCTGCTGTCACGCTGCTATCAGTCTTCCGTGCTGTACTCCGCCTTCCCTCAATCGGACCTAACAGTCACTTAAAACAAAAAAGGCTTCAGCTTGGCTGGGACGCTACAATAATTTCGAAGTTTACTGCTTTCATATTCTTTACCTTTCTCTGCATGTGTATCGTGCCATCATTTGTTTGAGCCTTTCGAATTCCACTGCTTTCATAATCTCTTAGCTGCTTTTTTTTCTCTCCAAAGCTTTTGGGTCTCTTCTCTGTGCTGTTCTTTCTTCTTTGCTTATTTGTTGACATTTCATTTAGAATGTATTGTCTTTATGCGCTTTATATGTGCTGAGAGCACAGGATCTGTATGTGCTACATGCCTTTACAAGACTTGAGTGTTATTTGACATTGTTTGCGTCTCGTAGGTCTTTTAAATGTCTTCCAAGAAGATTGCGTATCGTCGCTCTGTTTTTCCTTTCCAGGATTTTTTTTATAATAGAGAGATAGAAGGTACTTAAAAGTAGTGGAAAGTATTCAAGTGAATTCCAATAATTACATATCATGAGACTGCCAACAAAACGCCCATGTCTCTCATTAATATCATGCTTAAGGACCTTGAGCATCTTTCATTGTGTCCTGTGTATGAGCACATGCACAAATATGTATAGATATTGTATAGATAATGTTGTAACTGTTAGACTGCACATTTAATTATTTGTGTTGAGTTAGAGTTAAGTGATAAATAGCAAAATAAATTACACTTGTGTTTGTTAAATGTATCACTGTGATTTATTAAGCAATAAAAAGACCACAAAAGTGTTTGTTTAACTTGAAATGTTTGTAAAATTCTGACTGCAAAGATGGGCTTTAACAAGGCAAATCAAATAAGCAATATGCCTGGGTGACGTTACTGTGTGAAGAAGTTTGACATTGGAAATATGGGTGAATCGGGTTTAAATAGTTATATGAAAGGAAGTAAGCGTTGTAAACTGAAGATGAGCAAGGAAGCCAGCAGATGTGATAAGGATTTTTTGGAACTTTTGTGGGACTGTCATCACAGCCGACCTCTGCACCAGTGAGCCGTTGAAGTGCCAGTGGATTAGCCAGCTGTCAGTAGTGTTAGTGAGAGGCTCTAGTCAGGCCAGTGATACTTCTACTATATCACCATCTTTGTCTTCATATGTGACTAAAAGTGAATGTCTGTGTGTTTAAATGTGATGGACAGACATTATTCATACTAGACGTAATGAAGATATGGGTGACTTTTTTTAAGGAAATGTTTCCAGACTGTGTGATCATAGAGAGTGGTATAGTGTTGGTGGATATGCATCCCAAGGTATACATCATAATTTTCAACTGCAACAATTTGCTATTTAATATGTGCCAAGATTATTTTTTTTATGATCAGTGATTGGCCCTTAGGTGTCTGGTCACTCCAGCACAGTAAAGTTTTGAAATTGTTATGCACGCTGTAAAGTGTTGTGTTTGTAAAATAATGCTTGGAACACATTATGCCTTTCATAATTTATTTGTATCTTTTACTTGCAGACATCAAAATATTGACATGAACCAGCTCTTTACACAACCACATGTATAATGGCACATTTATTGTCCAGAAAACATCTGTTTTTGAAATGTAGCAGTCCTGCCTAGAATTACATAAATAGATATTTTACGTAACTGCACTATTAGTGAACTTCAGTGTGAGTTTTTATAAGCAGGAAGCAATTTAAAAATAGGCCGTGTGTTTGGGTTCAGATGTGTTCTTATTAGGTTTGTGTAATTTTGCTTTGGACACTCAGAACTGGAGTATACAGTATTCCTGGATTCTTGTGCTGGCTAATACTGGAAAAGTTATAAAGTCCTGGAATTTGAAATGTACTGAAGTGTATGAATCCTGAGTTTCAGTTGAGGCGCCACCACTCAAAGGGGTTACCTGACTTTCTATCTATAAAAGGTTTTTGCAGATAGTGCTGTACTTCTTCCATAATGTTAATTTCGGCTTCATGTTACTCCAGACATGATATGCTGTAATACCAGGGCTCTGGAGTTGGTAGATAAATCCTTCAACTCCTTAGTTTACGGTACTTCTGACTTCGACTCTTCTGTGTTTAATATGCTAATGTATATTCTATGTTGATTGAAGGAAGGCAACATACATGTCATTTAACCACAGAACTACTGGCCAGGAAGCTGACTCTCTACCGTATTGGCCAGTTTAAACAAAAGAGAAGAACCCCTGAACACGCATCAGGCCATAGCACATACCTCCACCTACATCATCACTCTTGTTTACACTCATATTAACTTGTTAAACACATTATTTCTGAAATAAAATGAAAACACTTTTTGTAATGTACCCTAATCCAGATTACAATATGTGAATGTCAGGTTGTATAATAGCTCAGCTGAACTTCACACTAGTAGTAACACAGCTAGGCACTGGGCTTTATTCTTACATCAGAGAAGTACATAATTAGGACTATTGTTTGTGAAATGGGACATTTGAACTTGCTGTATTTTTTTCATTACAATTTAAATTTATTAGAAGTCTGAGTCAGTACATTTTTGCCGACTCCAACCCCGACTGCAGGTACCCAAAATTGTCTCCGACTCCACAGCCCTGTGCAATACTTTTGTGTTTTGTATTTGTTTTGCACATTACTTCCACAATCCGTGTTTTTATAATTTTTAATTGTTAGTATGTATTGTCATTTATAAAACAGACACATTTTTCGACTGTACCACACTGGTTTTGGGTTAATTGGTGTGCTAACAGACTTTAATCTCTTCTTCAGCCCTCTAAAAGTATCTTTGCACCTCATCCCTTTCACTCTTGAACATAAAGACCCTTGATTTGCTGTTGTTTTATATTAAAAGTATTAATTATTCATTGTAGCAAACGATTGTAGCTGCATTCTTTCTAATTAAACCTAATGGGAAATAACTGCCATGTTTCTTCCTTTTATGGTTTTAAAAATGTCATTTTTATAGAGCGTTTTCAGTCTCAGGAATTCATACTTAGCTACCTCAACCAATCTGTGCCTTTTGGAGACTGCTGAAACGCAATTTCTAAAACAAAAGTGTAATGAAAAATAGTCATTAAAGTTAAGTGTGTTATGGGGGAATTCCTTTTTAGTATAATCATGTATGTTATTCTTTAAATACTGGACCCTCAGCATTTATGCTTGTGACTCAGCTGGTGACCGGCTCCGTAAACTTAACTAATCTCGCTGCCCTGCACACTTCATCTACCTAAACTTAAAATTTTGCTGCTCATTATTTTCTGCTTAGTAGTAGAATTTTTAAGTTGCTGTTTATAATAGTGAAAGATTATTACAAGTAACAAAGGTAGCTCCTTGATATGCTATAACGTTGTAAAATTTCTGACATATTTCTGCATGTTTACCATGCAACACAAGTAGCAAGCACATTCGCAACAAGTATCGGCTCTGAAATTCAAGGTTTTCTATTAAGGTTGACTAGCACAGAAATAATAGGCTATATTGTCATTGCAGGTAGGGAGAAGTGAAGGCAGAAATGCACTTTGATGAGGCTCTTCCCTTAATCCAAGAAATTAGGAGAAGTAGTTTACCAAATACATGGAATTCAATTGAAGAATACCCACATTTTAGTAATGCAGAGAAGTTGTAAATAATCAGCCTATAATGGGTACAGCAGTTTGATATAGGAATGCTCCAATTGCTCGGAATCAGCTGATTTTCACTAAAAAAGATTTAATCTGTAAAAAGGCTGATCACCAAAACCCACATTTTTCAGCCCCCGCTTTTCTAAGCTTTACGCTAATTTAGTTTTAGTGCTCCTTTATATGAGGTAATATGGTAGTTGAGCACTTGTACATCCTTTTGTTTCTTTTGCAGCAAACTTCCTCCAGTGTATACAAACAGCAATGAGTGGAGGCATATTTTATCAATGAATGAGAGGTGGTTTGATATGTTGGCCTTTATGTTAAAAGAAAGTGGAGTAATAAACTGAAAAAAAGCAATCAGAGAAGCTGCTTTGTGCAAATAGACAAACAAAGCTACTTTAAGGAATTCAGACCTTTTAATTTGTCCTTTAAATTAAAAACGGACACTGCTTGAGTTTGGATAGTAAGCTTACACTTTTAATTGGAAAAAGAAAAGATAAAGATGAATTTGAAATTGCTGCTTAGTAAACAATAGGTTTTTTATTAAAGATTTGTACTGTGTTTATTATTTGTTGCAGTATGTCATACAGCAAACGTTTTGGTAAGAAACAAGTACTACATAATTAAAATGATAATACATATTTTATAATTGCGTCTCAATAATTCTGAATTTCTAGCAGATACTGTATAAATATAGTATATGTATATTTTAACAGCAAAAAGCTGTAGTGCAATTAGCGATTTAAAACGATTAAAACCTGTAAATGCATGTTTATTTACATTAAGCAGTGTTATATAGTGTTAAGAAGGACAGGTCATAGTGGATTTTGTGAAGTGGATGGACATGATAATGGTGAATACATATTTTAAGAAGAGGGAAGAACATAGGGTGGAGGAAGATGCACACAGGTAGATTATATCCTATGAAGAAGAGTCAATCTGAAGGATATTAAAGACTGCAAAGTGGTGGCAGTGGAAAGCATTGTTCTGCAGCATAGGATGGTGGTCTATTGGAGATCAAGAAGAAGAAGAGGAGGAGAGTGAGGGCAGAGCCAAGAATCAAATGGTGAAAGTTTAAAAAGGAAGAGAGCAAGGTTGAGTTCAGGGAGGAGGTGAGAGAGGCACGGGGTGGCAGTGAAAAGTCACAAGACAGCTGGGAAACTACAGCAGAAGTGGTAAGGGTGACAACAACAACAACAACATTTATTTATATAGCACATTTTCATACAAAAAGTAGCTCAAAGTGCTTTACATAATGAAGAAAAGAAAAATAAAAGACAAAATAAGAAATTAAAATAAGACTACATTTGTTAACATAGAAAAGGAGTAAGGTCCGATGGCCAGGGTGGACAGAAAAAACAAAAAAAAATCTCCAGAAAAAACAAAAAAAAAAAATAAAATCTGCAGGGGATCAGCAAGAAAGATGCTTGGTGTGACATCTGGACAGAGGAAGGAGGAAAAGGAAACCTGGTGGTGGAATGAGGAAGTAGACAAGAATACAAGGAGATAAGACGTAAGGTGAAGAGAGAGGTGACAAAGGCTAAAGAAAAGGCGTATGATGAGTTGTATGTGCAGTTGGACACTAAGGAGGGAGAAAAGGACCTGTACCAATTGGCTAGACAGAGGGACCAAACTGGGAAAGATGTGCAGCAGGTTAGGGTGATAAAGGATAAAGATGGAAATGTACTCACAAGCAAGGAGAATGTTGAATAGATAGAGTACTTTGAGAGACTGATAAATGAAGAGAATGAGAGAGAAAGAGAAGGTTGGATAATGTGGTGATAGGGAATCAGGAACTGCAATGAATTAGCAAGGAGGAAGTAAGGACAGCTATGAAAAAAATGATGAATGGAAAGGCCGTTGGTACAGATGACATATCTGTAGAAGCATGGAGGTGTTTAAGAGAGATTGTTTAATGGAATCTTGGAAAGTGAGAGGATGCCTGGGAAGTGGAGAAGTGTACTGGTACTGATTTTTAAGACTAAGGGAGATGTGCAGAGCTCTAGTAACTACAGGGGGATAAAATTGATAAGCCACAGCATGAAGTTATAGGAAAAAGTAGTGGAAGCTCAGTTAAGAAGAGTTTAAATATTTGGGATCAACAGTACAGAGTACCGGGGATTGTGGAAGAAAGGTGAAAAAGAGAGTGCAGACAGGGTGGAATGGGTGGAGAAGAGTGTCAGGAGTGATTTGCGACAGACAGGTATCAGCAAGAGTGAAAGGGAAGGTCTACAGGACAGTAGTGAGACCAGCTATGTTATATGGGTTGGAGACGGTGGCACTGGCCAGAAAGCAGGAGACAGAGCTGGAGGTGGCAGAGTTAAAGATGCTAAGATTTGCATTGGGTGTGACGAGGATGGGCAGAATTAGAAATGAGTACATTAGAGGGTCAGCTCAAGTTGGAATGTTGAGAGACAAAGTCAGAGAGGCGAGATTGCGTTGGTTTGGATGTGTGCAGAGGAGAGATGCTGAGTATATTGGGAGAAGGATGTCATATTATCTTCATGTTCTCTATGCATGGTTAAGTAATCTTAACAAGACACCGCTTCAAAAATATCAGTGCATGCTAATTCATTATTGATAAAGTCAATATTGGATCAAATCAGGGCATTGTGAATCAGAATCCAATTGAAACATCAGTGCCAATACCCAGTCCTAGTAGCTGTAAAGCAGCAATGGCTATGTCCAACAGAAAGCAGTAGCTTTTCAAGCAGACCATGCACAATACTGGGAACTGCACTGTGAAAAGTTTGTTCTGCTTACAGAACCACCTGAAAGCCACAACTGAATAACCACATCAACACCACAAATCAATAACAACACACATAATTTTATGTTTAGCGTGTATGAATGAATGTTTCAGTTTACAAATCCACAGGCAGTTTCTTTTTGGGAGACCCAATATAAAATTGACAGAGATGAATGCAACAGTCAGCTGAGGTGCTCTTAGTGTACAGGCTATTGTCTTTTCCAGATACTGTAGTAAGTCTTGTTTTTGTGGCATACAGTATGTTTAGTATGTCATCTTAGCCTAGAAAAACAGAAGTAATCATGGAATTGGACCCAATACCAATAAACAGACGTGAGCAAAATACTTTTGTATTTTATTCAAATTATTTGCCGTTCTTTCTGAAAAGTATTGAAATTTAAGATATTTAGTCATCCATGCATACATTGCATTGGTTTGGTTCAGAGCAAAACAAAAAAAAAAAAAAAACACTGAAAAGTTGTAAATTTCTATGTTTTCTACAAAAACATCTAAAATAGTTTGGACAAAATGATTGAAGCCTTTTAGAAGTTTAAGAAATAATTATAATTGATTAAAGTGATACTTCAAGGAGACTAACCTCTTCTTTTAAATGGAGAAGAGTACTCACTGTGCTGTTTTGTGTCACTGAATGTACTAAACATGGAAAAGAGAAGGTCATACAGTGTTGTCTGAGGAGGTAAGAAGAAAGGTAATAGCCAAGTATAGTGAATAGAAAAGCTACAAAACCATCTCCAGAGAGCTTAAGTTCCTTTGACCACTGTTTCTAATACCATGAAATTTAAAGCCAATGGGACTGTAGTCAACATCTCTGGATCTTCTTCCTATTGAGGAGGTCAAATAAAGAATGGTGGATACCAAACATTTTTGTAAGATTTTATTTATTTATTTATTGGAAAGGAGTGTGTGTGTGTGCATGTATGTACCTTGCAGTTGTGTATGTCTAATTGGTTAAAAGTAGCACTTTAGATAGCAACTTTACTTTGTTGTTGAAACATTTCACAAAATGGAATTGTCACTCTGTCTAAGATGGCTGCCTTATGTGTTGTGCTTTAGGGAGGAGGCTGTGGGTTAGGACTAGTTTTGAATTTCTGTGAACTCTTAAGCCATTGTAGTCCAATCCCAGATCAGAGCTGATATGGGTGTTAAGAAGTAGACTATTAACATAGACTATAAAGATTTACTATTTTCATTTTTTTTTTTCCCTGTAGTAGGGACATTATTGTACCTTTGTTGGCTATTTTTTTAATTGTTCTTTTTTCCCTTTGCATACAGAGAAACGGCTGCTTTCAACACAGGAAGTTCGGACATTAAAAGGGTAGTATTCAGAGTTGTGTAAAGAACCTCAGAAATGAGCCCTGCTGAAAAAGGGGTCAGCATGGAGGACACTCGCTGCACTGGAAAAGAGGAGGGTACTGGACTGGATTCTGTTTCACTGTCAGAAGAGAGTTTAGAGGAGTATGTGCCTGTCAGGATGAAAGAGGAGGAGTATGAACAAAGATGTTCCCACATTAAAGAGGAAGTTTTTGACCCAGAATATGACCTGGTTGTAGAAAATGTTGTAGATACTGGGTCTGTGGGCATTAAATCAGAGGAATGTGACTCTGAATCATCTGTCTGTATCAAAGCAGAGGGATGTGAGTCTGAGGTGTATGAAACCCCAGAATATGAGACCAGTCAAGGTTCCTATGATGAATCCTTTAAAATGGAATCCTGTCCCGGTTCAGGGCATATGGACATGGACATTTTGAGGTCTGCCCAAAAGAAGCAATCTTCTTCTCAGCTACCTGAAGTGGTCAAGAGAGAAGAGGAGGAGGAGGAGGAGGATATGCTTTTGGAGGAACATTCCTATTGCAGAGCCTGGGAGGAAGAGACACGCACACATTCAACCAATCAACTTGGAACAAGTAAGTTAAAGACACAATGCAAATAGGCAGCTTGGTATGAGCACGGCTTTCAAAAGGAGTAGTTTCCATTTATTTAAGCATTTTACACATTTAAACCATCTAGATCAGGGGTCTCCAACACGTTGCTCGCAAACTACCGGTAGCTCACAACCCCTTTCCAAGTAGTCCCCCTTCACAACACAAGCGGTAGAGACGTGAAGTAGCAGGAGTGTAGCGTGCCTCCGTGGGGGTTGTGAAGTGGGGGAGCTGAACGCTCGCTATGGAGATGCGGTCAGATCAGCTGCTGGCTTTGTGCTGCTACTGCCATGGTGCGTGTTCTGCTTGTCGCGCTGCATGTTGATCATATAAAAGCCTGTACAGCATCTGTCCTTTTATCTCACTACCTTGTCGGGGGTGTTGAGTGAAGTGATTGAGACGTGATCATCTCGGAGAGACACTTTGACGTCACGTGAGACTAGACATTACAACCTTAGGAAGCAAAACCCTTGAGTTAGTGACTTTTGCATGTCACGCTCTACTTACAAACTATTTAAAACAAGTTCACGGACATCTAACCTAGCAGTTGTTGGAATGCTTTTGCCAGACACACTTCATGTGCTCCCAGCTCTTAAAACAACAACCAGCAGAACAAGCTCGCCGGCAGCTGCAGCAAGCCAGCACATTCCCCCCATTTTTTTTTTTTTTTTTTTTTTTAAATAACCTCCTCTATGCTCGATCAGCTGGCTTGCTGCTGCTTGTGCCGTGCTGTGTGATCTGTTGGTAACATTTCAAAGCCTGTACAGCAGTTGTCCTCCTTGTCTCGTGGGACGTTAAACTGTCTCCGAGAAAATCACATCTAGATCCAAGATTTTTTTTATATAATAGAGAACGCAGAATCATGTTACGTTACTTTTAAAATCTTTCCTATTCTTAGCACAAGCACAGCTGAGAAGCTTCGATGCATGTACTCCATAACAAAAAATAACGCATTTAATCACACTTTCAATTCCAAGCAAAGGGGAACTTTTGTCAATGCATGATTTCCTGGTACATCGATTACACTGATGCACACATCACAGCTACAAAAATATTACAGTCGGAATGAAGCGCGTTCCTACACCTGATCGAAGGAAAATTTCATTTCAAAAAACTACCCGAGCGAAGCCTTGATAAAAGCATGGTTTTGTGTACAGTGAAAAGCAAGCAAAATTAGATGCATTACAGAAAGCGGACTTTGTGGCTCTTACTGGGGATCATTGGACTTCCGT
>JANRMT010062807.1:33204937-33230741 GCA_026402145.1 Polypterus bichir lapradei
CCCGGGCCATTAATAACAATAATACAGTATATAAAATGATCTCGCGGGCCGGATATAATTACACGCCGGGCCGGATGTGGCCCGTGGGCCTTGAGTTTGACTCATATGGACTAAATAGAACTTGAAAAGAAATATTTTTTGGAATGTGAGCACGCAAGTCAGATCTAGTTGACGCGCACTACAGTACATCGAGCCCGCGTGCTATTGTGGTTTTGCTTGTGTGCTTCAGTAAGTTACCGTCCCCTCGCTCTTACTTTTTTACCGTTCATCTAATGAATACACTGAGTATGGCTTTACGAAAACAATCATTGATCGCGAATAAAGTATCCATTATTCATGAAGCTTCAATAGGTGATCTGTCTTTCTGCGTTAACCGCATGCGTTTTCATACGTCTCAAAGGGGATGCGAGATTAAAATAAATCGAGAAGCGCGCGTACATACTTAGTGCATCCCCTCTCGGGAATCGAACCTCGGATGTGGGCGCTACAGGCGAATGCTCTACTATGCGCCACGGCGTGTGGTTTGTCTATTTGAGCGTAGCAGTGTAATTCGGTTTTTGTTCAGCACTCTTTGGAACTGTTGCTTTTTGTCTGCGCACTGCGTCAGTTCACGTGAGCCGCTGAATATGGTTTTATATGTCACTCGCTCGCTTCTAATTGTTTCGCTGCCTTCTTAATTATATAATGCATGTTTTCTTCAGCGCGTTTTGTAGCTCTTCCTGGTTTTCTACGTAATGCGTGATTACGTGAGAGGCGTGATGATGTCACACGAAACTCTGCCCCTCGAGCTGAACTCCATTACAGTAAATGGAGAAAAATAGCTTCTAGTTATGACCATTATGCGTAGAATTTCGAAATGAAACCTGCCCAACTTTTGTAAGTAAGCTGTAAGGAATGAGCCTGCCAAATTTCAGCCTTCTACCCACACGGGAAGTTGGAGAATTAGTGATGAGTGAGTGAGTCAGTGAGGGCTTTGCCTTTTATTAGTATAGATATAAGGACAGTATGTTATAAATGAAATGTCGAAATCTAAGCAAAGAAGAAAGCAGCGCAGAGAAAAGAGACTCAAAAGCATTGGAGAGAAAAAAGAGCAAAAAAGAATAATAGAGGTGCAAATTAAGAAAATAAGAAAAGTAATTATCAGCCCGGAGCAAGTGGAATTGGAAAAAAAAAGACAAAGAATAAAAAACAAAGTAGAACTTCATAAAGATGTTCAAAAACGTTGGCGCTAAACACATGCAGAGCAGGTTAGAGATTATGAAAGCAGTAAAATTAGAAAGGCTCCAAAAAAAGTTGGCACTATACACATGTGGAGAAAGTTAAAGGATATGAAAGTAGGAAAATTAGAAAACATAAAATAAGAAAGTAAATCCGCAGTAGCGCAAACAAACTGCCTCGTTTAACTATGCACCAGTCTAACTTTGGTTTTGCACAGTAATCACTACACTATTAAAACCTTAACACTTAACTCTACTTTATTCACATAATTTAACTTATTTTTTATGTTCTACTCTACTGTTATCTTTCAATCTATGACTTTTTGTTAATCTAGCTGATATTCTTGTAACTTTGCACAGTTTTTGATAAGCGGATCAGGATGCATTTCACTGTGTGTTGTCCTGTATAACTATGCATATGACAAATAAAGAATCTTGAGAATTTCAAAAATGGAGTTTAGCGCACATGCATTTATTGGTTACTTTGTAACAAAAAAATTAACTGCTGATGATGTAGATCGTTTTGTCTGTGCTGAAATTCCAAACGGAGAAACCTATCCTGAATTATGGTACAAAGTCATTAAACACATGTCTCACTGACCTCATTAAAAAGATTCAGCATATTGGGACTCGCAAGATTACAAATATTGTTTTTACAGAAGTTCAAAGAAAAAAAATCTTAAAAGTGTGTATTTGGAAAACCAAATACGAGGGTTGGCGAGCGAAGCGAGCAGGGGGCGAAGCTCCCTAGTGTAAGTGTATGTGTATATAATATATATATATATATATATATATATATATATAACATAGTTTACTGTCAAATAATGCAAAGAGTATGCAACACGTGTTTTGCCTTTATTTGGGCTCATCAGGCGTACACTTTCTACCGCTCCCCTTGCAGGGATCAAACCTCAGACGTTAGCGTCAGAGTCGAAGTCCCTTTACGCTGTGCCACGGCGTGTAGTTTGTTTATTTGACAGCCTGTAGATCGGAGTAATTACATTCATGGCATCCGTGTTCTCAGTCCCGATCTGATTGTATATAAATATATATAAATATATAAATAATATGTATATGTGTGTGTGTGATATTGCAATTCCGTGATTTACTTGCTGCAGTTTGGAGATTGACATTTAAGCTGTAACTAGTAAAAAGAACTATGAGGAAATAATCTTAACTTTCATAGACAGTGTCATCACAGGGTTTTAGCAAATTTCACAATAATGTAATTTCATGCAGACTGTATATATTTTTTTTTTTTTTTTTTTTAAGCTTAAATGATTACTTGTGTGAAAACTGTTAAAAAAAATGGTAATCAAACATAGACGTAATATTTTATTTTTGCAGACATTACTTAAAGCAAACGTTCTGATCTAAGTAATAGTTTTAATCTCTCTCTCTATCTGTCTTTTACTACAGTGAAGACAAATTGGGCAGGTGCTGATGATGATGATGATAAAGATAAAGAGAGTATCTGCCTCCCGGACCATCCCACACTGAGCCCTGAACAGGAAAATGGGTTAAAATCGGGAATCTTGCAAAATATCCATGAACCAGCTCTTTCAAGCAATATTGGTGAAATCGGGATCATAGCTTCAGAGAGTAACATTGACACAACATTTGTGAAAAAATTCTACACCATTGAAAGGCCATTTGCATGCACTGACTGTGGGAAAAAGTTCATAAGGAAATGTCATCTTCAGCAACATGAAAGAACTCACACTGGCGAGAAGCCACACTGCTGCACCGAATGTGGAAAAAGGTTCTTGGAGAAAGGAACACTTCAGACCCACATGAGGACTCACACTGGGGAGAAACCATTTGGCTGTGTGGAATGTGGAAAAAAGTTCACAGAAAAGAAAACGTTGCAGAACCATGATAAAATTCATGCTGCTGCAAAACCACATCGCTGCACTGAATGTGGAATGAGATTTGTACTTTTAAGTGATCTTTTATGTCACCTTAGAATTCACATTATGGAAAAACCCTATAGTTGTAAACAGTGTGGAAAGAAGTTTTCACAGTACAGTTTGCTTCAAAGACACAAAATGATTCATCCTGAGGAGAAGCCATATGGCTGCACTGAATGCAACCTTAGCTTCAAGTTTATGGAGAATCTTTTACAGCACCAAAGAATTCATACTTCACAGAAGCCTTATTTATATTCTGAAGAAAGGGCTAAGCAGAAATCTTTTCCGCCGGAACAGAAAATACAGCACAGTGACACGATCTATCGCTGCAATGTCTGTGGGAAGGAGTACAAAATGAAAGTATGGCTTGAGCAACATGAAAGATTCCATCGATGGATTAAATGCAAGGAAGAACTTGCAGTACAGAAAACACTTCAGGAACATCCGATTTCCAATGAAAGTAATATATTTTGTTGCTCGGAATGTGGGGATGTCTTCACACAGAAAGGTAATCTTCAGCAGCATCTGAAAATCCACAGCTCACAGAGATTTTTAAAATAGTAGATATGGATTATGCCTTTTATTTTTCATATACTTGGAAATTTATGCATCACAGTAAGATGGTCAGCAACTGTGGAAAAGCCTTCGGGAACCATTGCATCTGGCTTAAATTTTGCAGCCATTTTACAATACAATTGCCATCAGTGTCAGCTTTGGAAGATGCATGTTCACCACTAAAACAATAACCTTTGTTAAGGATGCAATTAAAAGAATAGGGTGATGAATATGTTTAATTCGCTCCATCATCCTCTTTTACTATTGTTGCCTTTTTAACACTTTTCATTTTATAAATGCTGCTTTCTTCTAAAACTTTTATTTTAATTTTGTAATGGGCTCACGTAATTTTAGGACTTCTTGCATGATTTTGGCACTACAATGTGTAGCCATTAATCATAGTACCATAATTATGGAATCTCATATTGATACGCAATATACTGGGGCTTTGAATAGCTACTTTATGCTGTTACAGGTGTACCTCTGGTATCATGTTTCCGTGCACAGGTTTGCACACTTTTTGTACCATTTGCCAATATGATCCTGTTGGACTTGTTTTTCTTAGCTTTTTTTCAGTAAGGAAAGCATGAGTGCTGGTGAGACACCAAAACACGTAAGTACCTCTGAAATTCTGTAAAATTCAGTGCTACTGAGATTGTCCAGAAACATTGGTCAATTATCCATCCATCCATCCATCCATCATCAAACCCACTATATCCTAACTACAGGGTAACTGGGGTCTGCTGGAGCCAATCCCAGCCAACACAGGGCGCAAGGCAGGAAACCAACCCCAGGCAGGGCGCCAGTCCACCGCAGTGGTCAATTATCAAACCGACTTAATAAAGAGAAGTATCACTAAGGTCAGTTCCTGTCCCAAAGGGATGGAGCACAAAGCAGAATCCAGATCTGAACAGGGCATATTCATGCATACACCCAAATTCACTCATATCAGGCAACTTGAGAGTCGCCAAGTCATCTGACCTGCATGGCCTTGGTTTTACAAACAGATGTATTTTAGACACATGAAGTCTAAATACTAACCAATGTAGTGCTGTTGTCAATGGGCAGTTTTTGAATTATCAGAATATTCATATTAATTTCAAAATTAATAGAAAAATTTCTAAAAGAAAATCTACACAGAGCAGAATTAAGAGAGCCTTAAATTTTCCTCATCTAATCCAAGGTTCAAAATCTATCGACTTGTATAAAGTGATAATTACCACATATACACAGTACAGTGAAATCTGTAACTTGGCAATGCTAATCAACTTAAATGAGTCCATTCTTGATTTGTACAAGTAACAGCTCCTGTTCATTCTCTTAAGAATCAAAATTGACAGTATATAAGAAGGCAACAAATTAGATTAGACATCGGGGTGATAAAACAGTTGGGTTTAAGATATATGGTCTAAATGTGACTTAACATGCAAAAAGCGAATCCAGGCCAGACCAACATGTTCCCTTCATTAAAATGACCTTTCTTATGGACATTCATGAATGAGGAACATTCTTGGGAGGATGTAATTTTTAATTGTCATTACTTTAACTATTTCCTGTTGACACATTTAAAAGTTCATTGTTTTTGATCATTCCTTGAAGCTAATTGTTCATCCACTTTGTCTTTCCCTAGAACTGGTCAAGATTACGGTTTTTCACCTCTGGCTCGTGCCTGATATTGCTGAGATTAATTACAGTAGGTATAGAAAAGAATCCCCTCCTTTGAAATATTCCATTTTTTTTTTTGCTTTACAGCCTTAAATGAAAACACACAAACCAATATTTTTTTCCAGGTTTACTGACTCAATGCAATCTATAACATCCAAATGAAAGAAATCATAGCTATAGTTCAGAAGAATTTTAAAAAATAAAAAAACAAGAAATAGTGAGATTATTAAAAGATCACCCCCTCCTAAACTCAATCAGGTGTAAGTAAGTATCATTTCCATTACAGACCATGGTTACTGGCTTCCTTCCACCTGTGATCAATTGTAATCAGTGTGATTAGTGAAGCTGTTCCTGGAGCATTCATTCCCTCACTTGGTAGTGCAACTGACAGTAAACAACTGATTATGGGTGGCAAGCCACTTTCAAAAGATCTCAGGGATAGAGTTGTGGACAGACATAAGGCAGGCAGGAGATGGATACAAAAACATCTAAAAGGCTTTATTAATCCCAAGAACATAGTAAAGTACATAAATAAGTGGCAAGTGTTTGGTAATGCTAGGTCCCTCCCTGAATCCGGCTGTCCCACCAAACTATATGGAAGAGCAAGGAGGAAAGTGGTAAGAGAGGCTACCAAGAGGCCAATGGCCACTTTGAAGGAGTTACAGGATTTTATGGCAAAGAGTGGTCATTAATAGTGTGCATGTGACAACAATTTCACAAGCGCTACACAATTGTGGCTTGTTCGGGAGGGTCACAAGGAAAAAGCTGCTACTCAAGAAAGGCCTCATTACGGCTCGTTTGAGCTTTGCCAGAATGCACATTGAAGATTCTGATGCCAAATGGAAAAAGGTCTTATGGTCAGATGAGTCCAAAATCAAACTATTTGACCTCAATACCAAATGGTACACCTGGTGGAAATCCAATGCAGCTCACCATCCACAACACACCGTACCTACAGTGAAGCATGGAGGTGGCAGCATCCTGTTGTGGGGGTGTTTCTCTGCTGCAGGGCCTAGTTAGGATAGAAGGACAATTGGATGGGGAAAAATACCATCAAATTCTTGAGGAAAACCTGCTACCCTCTGCCAGAAAGTTGAAGATGGGCAGAATGTTCACCTTTCGACATGACGATGACGCAAAGCACACAGCAAAATTGACCACACAGTGGCTGAAGGAGAAAAAAAGTAAATGTCCTGCTGTGGCCCAGTCAGAGCCCAGACCTAAATCCCACTGAAAATCTGTGAAAAGATTTGAAGATAGCAGAATACCAACGCTCACCATCCAATTTGATTGAACTTGAACAGTTCTGTAAAGAAGAGTGGGGGGCAAATATTACTCAATGTAGATTTGCAAAGCTGACGGAGAAGTATCCCAACAGACTGAAGGCTGTCATTAAAGCAAAAGTGGTTCAACAAAATGACATTGACATTGGGGGATGATCCTTTATTAATCTCAGTAAGTCTTGTTTTTGATTTTTTTTATAATTTTTCTGAACTGTAGCTGTGATATCTTTCACTTGGATGTTATTGGTGCATTGAGTAAGTAAAGCTGGGAATAAATATTTTTTGTTTGTGTTTTCATTTAAGGCTGTAAAGCAAAAAAATGGAAATATTTTGAAAGGGGTGATTCTTTTCTAATACTCACTGTGTATATGGGATACCATGTCACCCACCAAAGAGAATATCCTGTCACCAGGAGAAAATTAAGATTCTCGTGTTAACCTCACAACATGTCTTCGGATTGTATGAGGAAATTCACTCATCATCATATCTTATCACACCACTGCCATATCCAGGTAAGAGCGGCGTCATTGGCATCCTTAAGATCTTCATCGGTACATGTAGGGCCTCAGGAACATTTATGGAGAATGTGGTCCATTGTTTGGGTGGGCTCGCTAAAATGTGGGCTAGACCTGTCTAGGTAGATTCCAGTCTAGTCATCTACCTAGGCTGGAATTTAACAAGGTCCGGGTGTTACATGATGGTGGCACCATGCCTTGTACCACCCCTGCATTAATGTCTCCCAAGTAAACATCTTCACATTGTAGCCAGGTCTTTTCCAAGTAATATCACGTTTTCTAGGTTGGAATGAAGATCTTTAATGAAGATAAGTATCGTTCTCATGCTGAAGATATTGGCAGAGCTGTTCTTTCACATCAGTGCATTTCTGGTGGGCTCCTTCATAAAATCTCAAAACACCCACGTTCTTGAATTATTTGTTAATCTCCTGAGTTGTGACACTTGCGGACCTAATAATTTGTTGCCTGTCCTGTTTTACCTTGGCAGAAACCTGTTTTATCTCTGTGTCTTTGTTAAAGCATGTATAGTCTGCTTATTTTGTAAATGTCAGTCTCTACGGTTGCCACTTTAACATCCTTCAGATAGTACACTTGCAGTGCAAACACTATGGCTTCACAGTGGTCTTAAGGGTAACTTTTTAGTGTGCCACCTGTTGCTGTTGTGCGACACATATTAAAAAAAAAAAAAAATTCAATGGTCTCTGTGCTCCTGGCTATTGGACCTTACATTATTCTTTGTTACTTAGTATTGCCTAATCTTATTTTTATTTTTTCTTTCTTCATCTTGTAAAGCACTTTGAGCTATGTCATTTGTATGAAAATGTGCTATAGAAGTAAATGTTGTTATTACTGTTCAAAGGAAAACTTGGATAGAGGCTAGGGTAGGATGGTTACTCACATTTTGGGGATATCCTCAACAAGTCGTTCACAAACCAAACATTGACACAAAGAAATGTAGTGCACATGCACACCAGCTTTTTACCTTGATTAGTAGTACTTCAGAGAATAACATGGACCTGAACCTAAGGCCAGTCTCAGTCTCACTCGATTAATTGGATGTAAAAACTGTGAAATAAAGTCCTACGTTGTTGCTGCTCTTTCCACCAGCCAGTTATGTATTCTTATTTTAATTAATGTCTCAATTATAATTTTAACATCTCTTAGAATGTACCAGTACATGTTTCAAAACTTGAAATTGATATTTTAGCAACTGTGGTGTTTTGGCTTTCATCCGATATGCTAGTTGGTCAAAGTCATATTTAACAAGTGTATTCTGTCTTCCTTGTCGTGTATGTAGTTTATTAACTGCATTTGATTGTGTTGCTTTTGCCGGAAAATTATGTAAGGGCCGTAGTCTGTTTCTGCCATCTGCTGTACTTTTTAAGTGAAAAATGAAACAGGAATAAGATGAGCTTATTTATTTCAAAAAGATTTTTTTTTATGTTCTTTTCAATAGCTAAACATTTTAATCAAGGGCTACTTGTGATTCTGTCTGTGACACTAATTTGTGTCAGTAATTTAAAAGTATTGTAACAAAAAAAAATGGTTTGATAATTACAGTCTTCCATACATAATACAAAAGTCCTAAAATGGAAAATGTTTGTAAGCTGTCACATAGCCATGGAGCAATTCAGAAAATTTCAGCTCACTTCACCGTGCCATACTGCAAGACAAGAGTTGCTCCTGAATGTTTCATTTGGCATTTTAAAAACAAGTCTTCACACTTTTAATCTTTTGTATAGCAGCATTTCATGAAGTGGGATGCTATTTTGCATACACTGAAGAAAACTGTATTATAAGTAATGGTTGAAAAGCACAGCTCCAAACATGGCAAAAAGCAACTGAGGTAGTATTAGAAATTGCTAAAGTATAAAACGTTACCTGACTCCAGTATGGCCCTGTTTATTCTTCTATAGCACTTTCTCTGAGTACAGGCTGAGAATGCTCACACAGATTTTTTTAACTATTATATAAATACAGTAACAAGCAAAACCTTGAAATGATTAAGTTTACAAACACACACATCAAGGTAAGGAAATTGTACAAGAGAAATCCATGTAATGTCTTGCATACTTCCCTTAAATTCCATAATCAGTACATCGATATGACAGAGATATGTCACAGAATAACCGTATTATAATATACCAGGTCTGACAATTTATATGAGAGTTCTATGAGAAATCTATTTTTTTTTTTTTTTTTTATTAAATTAAAAAACTAGTGTGCTCTGCCCCCTGCTTGTTGTTATTTTCATGGGAATTGCATTACATATGCAATATTTACACTTTTAGTTTAAAAATTTTGTAAAAACAATATTTTGAATTAACTTCTTCAAGATCGCATTGAATTTTGATTCCGTGTTTGGACTTACATTGTGACAAAGCAACTTATAACTGCCTGTGAGTGAATATCGTTTCTTTCTGTCTAATAAATAGAACAACTTTCTCGACTGTTTGTCCATGCTTTTTCTTCTTTACTTTGTCATTGATGTGTCATCTAGAACGTATAAAATTATTGTCCTGAGAAAATGTATAAGAGCTGAGAGCACAGGAAGCGTGTCTGACAAAAGCATTTACACGACTGAGGTTGGATGACCGTGGTCTTGTTTGAAAATAGTTGTAAGTAGGGCGTGACTTGAATCTCCTGTTAAATGTCTCCATCTTACGGGACTTCATACCGTACCGTTTTTGGAATCTTTTAATTCTCGCTGTCAACTGGAATTAGACATTCTTTATGTCTCCGTCTTAAAGTTTAAATCCGAACAATGTATTCTATCTCTTTTCGCTGCTCCGTTATTTCACAGAGTAATAATTTCCGTTTGTTGCCGCTAATGCGATCTTTCCTATCCTTTTTTTGAGACTTTTGAATTGTCGTACTTCCATTATCTCTAACCTGCTGTGCATGTGTACTGCGCCAACATTTTTGAATTCTTTACGATGTTCTACTTTGACATCTACTCTTTATCCTTTATTTCCGGTCCCGGGCAGCAACGTCTCGTCTCCCTCATCTCCCTCTCGTGAATTTTTTTTTTTTTTTTTTTTTTTTTTTTTTTTTTTTAAATAGAGAGAAAAGAAATCTGCTAGACACGTTTCAAATTCATTACTTTGCAAAATAGTCTCTCTACTTTCCAGTATACTTACCACAGCTGACTACAACCTCCTGAATTCCGTCAAGGAAAAAAAAAATTTTTGGTTGTGTCCATTGTCCTCCTCCGGATGTTTTATCATGGAAGAGTTTTATAATGAGTGACTCCCATTCCGTAATTAATAGATGGTCTTAAATCCAAGTACTTACTTCTCATATCTGTACTCTCCTTCCTAAGGCCTAAACACAATCAGGGTTGATTGCAATAATGAGGTTACTTATTTCCCAATCATTTAAACCCCTATTTCTCAGGCAGTAAGATAGAGTACAAAGCCATGAGGGAGTATGTTCAAACTGCTGTCCACTCATTAAAACAGATTTTAACATTCTAAATGTGAATGGATGTGACAACTGTACAACACGGTTGGACAGTAGCTGGGCACACTGTTTTCCCAGAAATAGAAATAAGGAGGAACTTTCCATTTTGCTTTGTGCTTCTGAGCTGATAAGTCTCCAATGAAACATGGCCTCTGGATAAATATTGATTGTAGGGCAGAGACCAGTAACTGATGGCATGCTCCTATGTTTAGGCCAGCCCTATTCTTCCTTATGTATCGTAGTTTACAGGCCAACACCCATGCTCTGTCCATATACTTCTAGACCAATCCTGCTTAGGCACAACCTGTGTTCTCGAACCTTCCATCGATTAAGAGTCCCAACTGTGCCCATGCACTCCTTAAAATGGTTCTCTTTGACTTGCATTCCCCAAAGTTGTGGTTAGTGTTATCTTAGATGACCCCAACTTTCATTTTTAACTGGTTCTGAGCAGAGCAAGCAGAGAGATTCTTCTTATATATTACGTTTCAGTACAAATGTTTTCTTTTAAACCTTACAATTTTTCTCAAGTGCATATTTAATCATACATATAAGAGTACTAGTTAAATAGCCTATTGTCAATCTGAAAGCCGGTACACCAATCAGTTGTTTAAAGTAAATCTTCCATATCAGGATGTAATTCCAGTTCCTCCATAGCTACTGTTCTGTCAGTGAGAACTGTGCCCCTTGAGTCTTACCACTTCGCATTAATAATAACGTTGATGGCCACCCTAAGCACTCTTCATTCATTACTTGTTGCCCCACCATTTCTGAATATCTCTATTTTATATATCTAAGTGAGCTAAACAAAGGTGCCAGACTGGCTCTTTAGAGTGATGTTTTAGGGGGACCACTTTTGGTAGCCAAAAGAACTATCCACATAAAAATTCCAGGAACAGCCTTTATTTTTTAAATCTGTAACATTTCCCATAATTAAACAAGAATAGATAATATATTTCTAAAATACTAATGGTTTGTGGTTTTTAAAGGGCTCTTGCTGCATAAAATAACGCAAACTATGTTCAGGTTTTCTTGGTGTATTCGTATCCTACTAATTAGCCTACTATAAATTGAAGTTTATAGGTTACCCCATGTATTATGAACCTGTTCAAAGGCCACAGAAAAAAATCAACCGCAAAGAACCTTTCCCAGAATTAAATGGTTTATTGTTGAGTAATGGCTCAGGTGCTGCGACTTCTTGGACATTTGCCATGTAAATTGAAAATTTGCAACATATAAGAAATATTTAAGTACTCTTGTTATTAGTCCTTTACACTGAACATTTGCCACAGAATTTCATATTTGATATTTAGCACAGCAAAAAACACATATTTGGAAAAGAGCATTTTTATGTTTGCCGTCCCTTAAATGTAGAAATAAATGACGCTACAAAAAAGGCACTGCATAATGTGTTATATTTCTTGTGACCAAATTATTTTTTGAATTAAATTCATTGCAGGTTTTGGAGAACGCTGTTATTATCAATTTAACCATTAATTTAAGCATTAGGAATTGGATGGTTTTCTACATTTTTATTTTACACTTAAAAGCAATTAAAACGTAATAAACAGGGTGGCCCACGATAAAGTGGCCCACCTTCACCGAGATGACTACATTGTGTGGTGAATAGAAAAATAATCAAAGTTGGTACTCACATGTACAGAAGATGCTGAAAGTGATCTCTTTGTGCGTCAATACAACTCTGTGCCCATTTCAGCATATTTATCTGGCGGCAGATGAGACGGGAGTCCTCTCAGTGGAGGCGGGCCACCTTTTACTATGTCAGCTGAAGCTCTTGGGTTCACAGTGTTTCCTACAGTTTGAGTGTTTTGTGTTTTTAAATGTTTATACAATTAAGATGGTACTAGATGATTTCTGAATTCATTTTTAAATCTATATATGTGTAGATTATATTGAATACTTTGTATTTCCTGTTAATTATGTCATCTTTCTGTATAGTTGGTTTCTGATGTTTAAGCAGTTTGCAATACATACTGTAGATATGCAGACGTACATGGGGTCCGTGCTTAATAAACCAATTTGAATTTTGTCTTGCTTTCATTTACAGTGTGTTTTAATGTGTTATGTCATTATTAAAGAAAAAAAATGCTTGTGTCATTCGAATTCTAAGAAACTGACTTACTATACGTTTTTGGTCTCATCTTTGAACACAAGACTTAACATTTTTGTTTATTTTGGTCAACTTTGCATGCTTGTTTAAATTAGTGGTGATTTTATGTAAAATATGCCTAACTTAATCATGTACTTTGCTTTTCATTTATGACCACAATTTTTTTTTTTTTTTTTTTTTTTTTTTACAATAAGACAAATAAAGGCATGAACGCAAGTATTGATCACATTAACCTAATATTTCATAACACAAACTTTGGAGACATTAAATGCCATCAATTGCTTTCTGTATCTCTGAGTGAGATTTCTAAACTTCTGGGTTGGTTGGTTGGCCCATTCTTCTTTAGTTATCTCAGGTCTGATGGTTGTCTACTCCCAACTATGACTTTTAGATCTTTCCACAGATACTCAGTGCAATTCAAATCAGAACTCACAGCAGGCCACTTCAGAATGGTCCAATGTTTTCTTTCTATTGTTTTTTTTGAGGTATATTTTAGACTATTCAGCTGAAGGGCCCGTGACCTACAACTGAGATACAGCTTTCTGACACTGGGCTGTATGTTTCACCCAAAAATGCCCTGATAATCTTCTGATTTTATTGTGCCCTGAAAAGTCACAGAGCTACCTCCATGTTTCACGATAGGGATGGTGTTCTTTTCTTTGAAAGTCTAATTTTTTTTACTGTGAGCTGGGAGCAATGTTAACATTAGTAGCATAATAGGCTTCGTAAACTGTGAGGATCTTCCAAATACATAAAGCTGAATGTGTTAGTGGAGTATGCAAATTCACACCATTGAACTTCTCTCTCTCACATTTCGCACAGATTCCCCTTGGGGATTAAATCTTTCCTCTTGGGGAAACATTAGTAGTGAGCACATTGTGCTTTACTAGGGTGTAGTGCTCCAGGGGTATGTAAAGTTTACTCTGTGAAATTTCAGTTTGTGGTCAGTCACCCCCCCCCCCCCCCCCATATTTTCATGTGCCATTCAACATGTAACACATTGCCACCCTCCAGCACAATACCTGGAAACTTCTGTCTTCCTTAACAGAAAAATAATCTCTGAATACTAGACAATTCTTTACCATTCATTGAACACTTTATTATTGACAAATATCGAGAATTAAGAAAAAAGACATGTGTCAGCTAGTTTCTTCTTTTTTTCTATAATGTCCTGAAATTTCACTAAAATCAGTTGAACCGTTTTTAAGATTTTGGGATGTGTCATTTTTGTGTTTTGAGGGTTAGTATTGGTATTATCAAAAAATGCCCTTTCTTAGTTGAGGCCTACTGGCCTAAATGTGCCACCCTACCAAATATTAGCTTTTTAACAGTTTATAGACAGATGTGTGCCTTTCCTTATCATGTCCAACCAATTAAAGTAACTTGAGATGGACTCCAAACTTCTCAGTGATTGATGATCAATAGAATGGTCAAGTGTCATAGCAATGGGTCCACATACTACTGTCGGTGATTTCAGGGTTTTTTTTTTTTTTGTTATAAATTTGCCAAAAATCTAAAATCCTTTATTTAGTTTGTCATTCTGCTGCTGGATGAGGTAAAAATTAATTTAAATGATTTTACTGTATACGTGTGTAGTGTTTTTTTTTTTGGGGGGGGGGGGCGAGAGAGGCGTTATACAGTGCAGGAACTGTAGGAGGAAGCATGAGCGCACGAAATGTACCCCGTCTAATGGCAAAAGTACAAACGCTACTTGCCTTCCTGTCACGTCACACAAGTCCATAAACGCGGCGCGCTTAACCTGCGTAAACTTCAAACAAGCACCTCCTTATTTCAGTGTAACATTCAGATATGTCCCACATATTGTTACAGTATAAAGGTGCTACATAACAAATATGATAAACGTGTCCTGGACGCTTTCTGATTGCGGTATATATGTATGTGTAACTTTGTAACGTGCGGCGTGTATGTGGCGCTGGTGGCGGAAGCCAATCAGTGAGCGCCAATCAGTGCGCACGCATTTCGGCGGGCTCTAGCGAGGCTCTGCGCGGGACTGGCGGTGGTTCTTTGCAGACTTTGGGAACGGACGCGTCCGTATAAGCTCCGGGCTAGAGCGCCACGACCCTGACGGTGATAACGAAAGATTTACTTGCTTCTTTACTGTTTAATGTTTGCTGGAGACGCTGGAATGGCAGAGTGAACTCATTATGCTGGAATCCGTTGTCGCGTGAGTATTACACCCACGTAAATTCGGGGTGAGCGCGCGACAATATGCAAATCCGGATGTGTATACACACGTATGTCACTTTATGTAGCCTTATTTGACAACTTAGAACACCCAATACATACAATTTTCCTTCACTCTACCAATCTACTTAATTGTAAATTTACTTTATGCAAGACTGTATCGATTGATTATTTTGTGTATCCATTATTATTATTACCTCATTTGAATTTGTTGTTCATTTCTTCCAACGTTTTCTTTGAATTTTGGTAAAGCACTCTGAAATTACAGCAGCTGTTTGAAAATGTGCTATAAAAGTAAATCTTGTAAATGGGAAAAATTACAACACAACAATATATATGAATTGTTGAAGCAATTCTTGTTAAGAAAAAAATATAAACGACTTTAGAGAGAGGTTTTTTAAAAACGTCAGTTTGAATAGAGTTTCGCCAAATTACATATTTTAAAGCAGATGCTAAAAAAACAGATTTATTGCATGGTCTGTGTCAGTAAAAACACTCCCTGCAAAACAACTGTAAAGTACAGTGCTGCGTTGCTGTGTATCTAGGGATGCAATTTACTTGTAAGGTGAACAGTTAACCTGAATTATCGCTCTAATGCAAAATAGTCTGAAATGAATGCGGATCAAGTCAGAAATGCAGTACATGCGGTGTATAATCCATTTAACCATTGACTGCAATTATATAAAATTGAAGTTTTGTCATATTTTACAAAAAGCTTTTTAAACCACACATAGAATAAGACACAATTATATTTATCCCCAATGCTGCACTAAAAGTATAAATAAAGGTTAAATAAAACAGGCTAAATAAAACTAGTTAAAGACACATCATTTTTTTATATAACAGGTAAAAGTTTCCTTAAAAAGCAACACTGTAAACCTCGTCTAATGATCCATCATTCAAATATGACTGTTTCGCAAACCCCAAAGTAACACAAAAAACCCTTCCAAATTGATGAGCTCCCTGACCGAAGTGATCTAAACTGGACACTTGTAATGCCAACTTTAACCACAGAGTGATCGCCAGAAAAGTTCATTAAATTCAAATCATGACCCTAAGATTAACACTTCACTTGGTGATATGGAATAATGCATTATCTAAGTTAAATAACTGGATTGTATCTGGTACTCATTCATTCTCTCATCCTCTTACAGTCGGGTTGCAATCATCAATGACTTTTTATTTGTGGTGAGGCAGTCTGGGAGCAGCCGCAATTTCTTCATCTGGGCCAGCTGGACATTGTTTCACAGAAAAGGCAAGAAATGATGAGTTGGGTTGATGGTCGATAACTATTAGGAGCAGAGCTGGCAGTGGCTCATCTTTTGCCACCCATCACGCCTTTGACTCGTGACCCATAACTTGCAGTGCATTTTCCCGGCTCCAGATGCAGCGTCAGCAGATGAGGCTATGACGAATATATAGGCCTCTTGCTAACTGGCATAGCTGCCAAACTAGTTCTCATTGTCACAGCGATGATGCAAGTTTTCCTCTTTTGTTTTAAATTTTATTAGTATTTTTTTCTTATGAACTGTACATTTACTTTATATGTTCTCTGCAACTTTGTATTCCTTCAGGAACATGTACAATAAGACTGAAGAATAAAACAAGTTTTAGCTTGTCGAATTTAACCCTTGTCATTTAAATGGATAACTGCAATGACACCCAATTTTCCATAAAATATTGTTGGTTCATTACACACTTTGTAAGCTTAATGCAATTACCATTCATTCATAAACAACAGGAAGACACGCATTGCATCGACAATCAATTGTCACAGTATTAATACTGTGCGTGTTGTGCGACTGCGACTCCAAAAACCAAGGCTGTAGTGTCAACCTGAGCCAGTGTTGCCAGCGCCGGCTACTATTACTGCACTTGATCAGCTTATTTTTGTACCCCTCAAGCACGAAACAGCTTCAACAGTTTCAGGAAATTGACTCGCGTTACTGGCGCTTGTCTCAGAACCTCTGCACCATGCGAACGGATCAGCCTTCAGCTTCTGGTGTAACGGTCCCAATGGTGCACTCAAGTTGACATCTGAAACAACTGCCGAAGCCGAGACTGCTTCGGTAACCTCAGCGGCAGTTGAGTCAGTCGGATCAATGGCTAGCATGTGAAGGGTGGACTTCACTTGTTTAGAGAACTCTTGTTCGATCCTTTAGATTTTTCACAAAGCTAAATCCTCGCAAAGTCGGATCATGATATGTTGCAACAAAGTGCAGCACGGTCAGACTGACCCAGTATTTGTCTGTTAATACTGCTAGAAATTCTCTTTTCATCAGACTAATCATGTCACTGTCGGAACGCTGCGGTTGCCAAGCTTCGTCAGCAATGAATTTTGCAATGTGGAAATACTGGCATATTTTTAAAAAAAAAACGGAATAACGGAAGAAAAATGCTCATGAAGGACACCACGTCCTTTGCAAGGTCAGTATCAATTCGGGAAATCAAATATTCATTTTTTTCTGTCCCACAGCAGCCGAATCGGCTCATCGCGACTCTCCAAAACTGATGAAAACATTTCGCTCAAGCTACAGCATGACATCGTTTCTCCCACCTGTTTAAGGCTTTTTGGCAGGTTGGACTGCATGCCCGAAACCTGGTTTGTATATCTGACCAGTTCATGGGAATAGCTGTTCAATTGGCGTACGTCGGGGTTCACGGACATAACTTTCTTCCAGACAGTGTCAACAGAAGTATTTAGCCGATGACACGAGCAATCTATGCGAGTTTTTGCAGCAGCTGCTGCCACAACATTTGATCCTTTGTTGGTCGCGCATGGTCCAAACTCAATCCAAGTTCTGTGAGTGCAGTGTCAATGAAGTTCTTTGTGTTCTCTGGAAAATACCCACATTCATACATTGTATGATGCACCACCCATTATTCACCTAAAACACAGTTAAATTGCTATAAGATTTCTTGTTGACGTCATCAGGCATCATATCTGTGCAGACCAATATGGCTTTATGGACAGGACTAGTCGAAACTTGTTTCTTTATCTCCAGGCACTGCTTCACTGTAAAAAATGTCCGTGAAATTAACAGTGAATTGCTGTAAAATCATGACATCAAAAAAGTGTAAATAGAAAAACAATGCAGCAGTGTTTGATTTACAGTAATACTATAGTAAAATACCTAACCAAACAAAACTGTTAATTTCAAATTAGTAATATGTTAAAAGAATCATATTTCTTTGTAGAATTTACATATTACTGTATTTTAAACATAGAAAATCTGTGATACAAAAAGCAATACAATATATTTAATATCACAAGATAACAGTGTTAAAATTATGTTTTTTTTCTCAGCTACATTTTTTTTAGAAACCATATTACATTTTACAAATTCATATGTTATACTTTACAGATTAGAATGTGCACAAATACAGTAAATTTATGTTAATATGAGTGGCTTAAAAAGCAGGTGATGTGTCTGTTTAGAATTGAGTACGCCAATATTTAACAATCTATCCTTAAACAGCATTACACTTGAACTATTTTTATATCCTCTCTAATAAAAGAGCTCATGACTAAGTAGAGCTTGTGGATTTTAAAACATTTGATTGTTATTTTGAAATGTTCCTTAAAACCTGCACTTTCCCTTTTATCTTAAATGTACAAAATAAAATGTGCTCAGCATAACTAAGTGCATGTGATTGCAGTGAACATGAAGCATGTTGTTAATATTATACTGAATATAATATTCCATTCATCCATCTTCCAACCCGCTGAATCCAAACATAGGGTCACGGGGGTCTGCTGGAGCCAATCCCAGGGCACAAGGCAGGAATCCAATCCCAGGCAGGGTGCCAACCCACCGCAGGACACACACAAACACACCAAGCACACACTAGGGCCAATTTAGAATCGCCAATCCACCTAACCTGCATGTCTTTGGACTGTGGGAGGAAACCCACGCAGACACGGGGAGAACATGCAAACTCCACGCAGGGAGGACCCGGGAAGCGAACCCGGGTCTCCTAACTACGAGGCAGCAGCGCTACCCACTGCATATAATATTATTATATATAATACAGATTTACAGTTAGGTTCATAAATATTAGGACATTGACAAAAATGTTATTTTGCCTGCCCATCACAGAATACGGGTATTAAAAGAAAAATCATTATGATTTCCTAATATGTAGATTTTAAAGTTTCAGTTTTAATTTGAGAATATTTATACATAAGGTGACTGGGGAATGAGTTGCAGAATTTTTTATTTTTGTCTTCCAAATGGTCAGTTAGCTGCTCATCTGTTCCATTGCTGTTCATCAGTTATTTACTTTTGAATTAAATTAATTGTTAATCAGTTGTAAATGATAAAATGAAACGTTTCTGTTTTTCATTACAGAATGGCATTTGGTAATATTTATTGTGCCTTAAGCCAATTTTAAATGTAACAGTAATGATTTGCAATGCACATTTTACATTCCCGCGAAAATAAACAGCTGTGTTTGAATCTCAAACACCTGAGCTCTGCCTCGTCCACTCACAGAGCAGCAGATGTGTTTCCGTTCTCTCATTGGACTAAATTATTGCGGGAGCCGCCATCTTGCCGAAGTCCGCGGCTTGAGGGTGAGTGCGCGCCCTCTTTACTAGCGTTTGGAAAACCACGCCGAGTACCACTGGTAAGCTAACAATTCATTTCCTTCAAAATTGAAATACATGACCGTTTGTTGTCAGAAAGAAACTGGTTTTGTTTGTGGCCGAGGGTATATTTTACAGTCATAATTATAACGCCGACTAAGTGGGTGTTAATTAGTCTGGTAGGTTTCATGCTTAATGACGAACTCTTTCGGTTTGTTTTCAGTTAGTTTTTTAGTTCGTCATGCTGTTGTGGAGCGGTGGTTCTGTCAGCGTCATCCGCGAAGGGTGAAAAGTTAAAAAAAAAAAAAAAAAAAAAAGTAACATGTCCAGGGGTAACGTCTCTCAGCATTCTGCTCTCATTGCATGTGAAGATGCTTCCCTGAGCTCAAATGAAAGCGTCGGTTTGCCTCAGAATTTCAGTGAGACCTTTCTTAGGAATGTATGCTTATTCTACCTAAAACTGCAAGGGCAGTTCCTTCTTCCAACTTCAACAATACAGACAATTGTTGAAGAGCTGCAAAATGTGCATGAGTTGGGACATGATTACACTTTAAATAAACTACGTTCACTTTTAAAAAGGACATGTGTCTAACAGATGATGCTATTGTTAAAAATCTGTGATTGTATGAGGGATTCAGATCTGTTCTCTGTCTGTCATCAGGGACCACTAAAAACAGCATATTCAAGAGCTCAGGTGTTTTAAAAAGATGTTCAAATACATAGAGCCTAAAAAGGTAATACTGTATTAGGAATTGATGAAAATGTTACAAAGGTTTGCTTACTACATACCTGTGATGCAAACATTAAGTAGCTTATTAGAATCAGAATTATGGAAGAATTCAGTGTCACAACAGTATTGTGAAACTGACTCAGATTATTTTGGTGACATAAATGATGGACAAAACTTTAGGACCAACCAGTTCTTCATTGAAAATCCAGGATGCCTGAAGCTAATTCTGTACCAGGATGCTTTTGAAATTGTCAATCCCCTTGGCTCTGCTAGGAAAAAACACAAAGTTGTTGCAGTCTATCTTTCTGTGGCAAATTTACCGGCTCATGTGCAGTCGAATACTGATCACATGTCCCTTGTCTTACTGTGTAGAGAGAATGACCTCAAACAATTTGGAAGTGCCAGGGTTTTCTCAGAGATGTTACTGGATTTAAAAGATTTGGAGGAAAATGGAATCGCTATAGACACAGGTGAAAGGGGTGCTGTATTGTATTGCAGGGGACAATTTGGGTTCACACAGCATTGGTGGGTTTGCTGAAAACTTTAGTCATTCTCGGTACTTTTGCAGGTACTGTGAAATCACGCGAAGTGAGTTTCATAGTGATGATCCAAATGCATGTGGTCCACAGCGCACCCCTGAAAGTTATGATTCTGCTGTTGATAATCTACAAGCTGAAGACAGTCAAGATATCAAAGACATAAAGATAAACTCTGTTTTCAATATTCGGAAATCTTTTCATGTTTGCCAGCCCGGTCTACCACCTTGTTTAGGCCATGACATATTTGATGGTGTCTTATCCTATGATGTTGCACTGTACTTGAAGCATTTCATTAAGAAAAAGAAATGCCTTACATACTCGCTTTTGAACCGGCGCATCAAGCAGTTCAGGTACAAAGGATCCGATGCTCTCACAAAGCCATGTGCTGTCAACTCTGAGGTGTCCAAGCTTTCAGGTCAGGCCATTCAGAATTGGAATTTCTTAAGGTTGCTGCCTGTATTAATTGGTGACAAAGTGCAAAATCCAGAAGATGATGTGTGGCAGTTAACTCTACAGCTTAAAGATATTGTTGATAGGATTTGTGCACAAAAGATTTCGTTGTCACAGGTAGCCTATCTTGACATTATAATCCAAGAATATCTGGACTCAAGAAAGTGTTTATTTCCTGAGAGTCCACTAAAACCAAAACACCATTTCTTGCGGCACTATCCAGCACTAATTTTGAAATTTGGTCCCTTGATCCGATTGTGGACAATGCATTTTGAAAGTAAACACAGCTACTTGAAGAGATGTGCCAGACATTTGAAAAACTTTAAAAACATCTGCTTAACTTTATCTGAAAGACATCAGATGTTTCAGGCATATCTTTCAGCCGGGCCAGGGTGCAGTGAGCTGCTGCAAGTCAAAAACAGTTGTACTTTTTACCCCAGCCTTTACAGTGACACAATTAAACATGCAGTGAGTGATTTTTGGCTTTTCAGAAAACAATACTTGTGTTTCCACAGACATACTGTATAAAGGTACATCGTATAAAAAAGGCAATTTCCTTTCGTCAAACAATGAGGAGTCAATGGAGTTTGGGGAACTTCTCATTATTTTAATTAAAAATGATGCAGGTGTGTATTTTGTGATGGATATACATAATGCGGACTATCATTCTGAATACCACCTGTACTCGGTGACAAAACAGAACACAAGGTTGCGGTGTTATAACATTAATGACTTGATAGATTTTTATCCGTTACCATCATACATTCTTAACGGGCACCAAGTCATTCCACTGAAACACAGTGTGTTGTCAAAATAAATATGATCATGGCCAGTGTGGTGGAGAAACAAAATGCTTATGTATGCTTAGTAAAAATAATAAAGTACTATTTGAAAAATATGAATGTGACAGCAGTTTTTACTTTTAGTTGTACAGAAATAAAAGTGCAAATCCTCACTCACTTTATACACTCAAAGCAGAGGTTCCTCTTATCAGTATATATGTACAGTGTTACTTGAATAAATGTCTAATTACTCCTGTCTTATTTGTAATCTTCAAAACGTGTCATTCTTCCTCGATTCCAGAAATGACCGACTTGGAGCAAACATTTCTACGCACCACCATCACTGATCTCTTGCCTGACCTTCCAGAGGTCACAAAAGATATTCTAGAAGAAAACTTGCGATCCCTTGGGGTGGAGACATACGATGATTTTCAGTTTATTGAGGAATCTGATCTGCTGTCGGCATTGAGACCCGTTCAAGCCAGGAACGTCCTTGCTGTTTGGAAGCTAAGATGTAAGTTAAGTATTGCAGTACAGGATGCAACCAGTACCCAAAATAGCCTGCATAAAAGATCAGTCAGAAATATAGAAACATAGTGTTCCTGATAATTCTTTTTGCATGTGTATGTTTTGCAGGCCAGACTCCTGAAAGCAGCACCTCTTCTGTTGGTGCCTCACCAGGACCTCCTGCATCCTTACAGTCTCCTTCACCCAGTTCATCCTCTGCCTCTTCCAGCAGCAGTCAAAGCCCTGATATAGACTGGGTGGATGCCTTTATTATACCATGGGATAGGTTCCCAGAGAAACTGATGCAGTCATTGGAGAGAGGAAAAAGACCAAGTCCACGAATGAGAAGAGAGATGGTCCAGATTGTGGTTTGTGAGATGATGCGTAAAAGTTCTCGCATAAGTGAAAGGATCACTACTGAAGTTGCCAAAAAGATGGTGGCAAAGTATCCCAAATCTTTGCAAGACATAATAGAGGGAGACGTGATTGGGCCAGGGTATCACTCTCTGGTCAAACAACTGCAAAATAGGATAGAGAATGTGAGGCGGCCTACGACACCAAAAATAAGAAAACGAAAGTATTGTGGCGATGAGTCTGACACAGATGAAGTCCCTCCGGAACAGAGAGCAGCAATCCAGGACACTTATGGGTGTATTAACTGGGATTTAAAATTCCTGCCACTTGGAGAGACCCCAGAGAGCCAGCAGGAGAAGAAAGAAAAACTGAAGACAATGTCTTAGCAAACTAATGTAAACCCAGAGGAAGTCAGACTCCTAATGAAGTTGACTTTCTACACACAGCGTAAACAAGTCAATTAAGGGAAAAATATAAAGTGTCTTCTGGAAGAGTGGCCATTTTGGTTCGATGAACTTGGCATGGCAGTCCACTTCAAGGAACTCACTGAAATTAGGCTTAAGGAAACTTTCAGCCAGAATGTGGATCTGAGGGGAAATGGCTGCTGAACTACATGAATACTGTTTATGCAAACAAAAACAAAAAGTTCCTACAGGCTGTAATACATTTTAAAGTGATGAGGGGAGAGCTGAGTGGTTGCTCTGAAGACGTCAAAGAGATGGTGCTGTTTCTGCTGTCCTACTTTGATGAGAAGGAAGACCTGATGTTCTGTTATGTAGAGGACACTTGTCTGGCAGGGGAAGTATAGACGGACCAAGTTCAATTGACTCCCACCATTGTTGTGTGTGGTAAGTTTACTTTTTCTTTCTTGCCAGCTCTTTCATTTTGTGTTTTGAGAAGTCAAACAAAATTACAACTTTTATTGACTAACTAAACAGATTACAATATGCAAGCTTTCGAGGCAACTCTTCTTCAGGCAAGATGTAATCATTTCAGTTATCCAATAAAAGGTGTCATTTTGCTTGACTTCTCACTACATTCCTAATAGCTAACACGGTACAACACCCTAGTACTACAGACACAGAATTCTCTGTTTTGTATTTATCTATTATTGCTTTGTTTTCTTTCTCTCTTCTGTCTATTTGGGCACACATTCATATTGCACAATGTTTTTTGTTACTGTAAGCACTTAAGGTTAGTCAAAGTAGCCTTAACTAAATCTGCACATACACAGATTTCTGTACTGATAGTCAGCAATTTAAATGACCTTGAAAAACTAAAAACAAACTCCAATTGCTTTATGAAATGTTTTAGAAATACAAGACTTGTTTTAATTTTGTTTGAATTTTTTTTTTTCTATTTAGGACGATCCTGCTATTTTTCAAGACGGTTCATGCTGAGTGTAGATCGAAATATTGTAAACGACAACATACCCTCCTTCGTGTCTGCCCTGTGCATGATGTTTGGGAGCTATTATTGCTTCAACATCCATTATTCATCAGAGCTGGCATCAATCAACCTTGGAGTTTCTGCAGAGGTGTGTCTTTTGAATTCGCTTTACCCAATTTTTACACTTTATTGAACTGAAACAAATCTAAAGTAGCTGCTGCATTTAACTTTGAGGTTAACTTGTCATTGTACCTTCTTACTATTATAAGAGGCTTTACAATATTAGCTAGAATTAAAAAAAAAAAAAAAAAAGTGTTTTTTTTTTTTTTTCTTGTTAATGAAGTGGGTTCGTTATTAATATGGTCATATGTGTTTCTTCTATTTCCCAAGGTGTTTTTTCTCTACCAACCCAGAGAAGGGCACTAAAGTGCAGAAGACAAACACATCCCGTCTTCATGTTAACCCTAGAGTCCATACCTTGATTCAAGAACTTTCGGATCATGAATGGCGTGACGTCTGACTATGGACAGTAATATTTATGGCATTTATTGATGTGCCTCACTCATAGTTTGAATTTTTGTTTCAGTTCATTATCTGCTAAGCTGTCCAAGTTCAAGAACCAAGTAAAAGTTTCAGGAAAAGTTTCAGACGAAATTGTTACAAAGGTTGTAAGCAATATTACTGAGTTTTATTGGTCTTGTATTTCCTCATTTCCATGCCTGTACCACAATTTGAAGAGTTTGTATGAAAATATTTGTACGTGTTCTATGTATCCTAGTAAGGAAATGCAGTAATCCTTAAAGGGTGTTTAAAAAACTTTTACATTTTTTCATAAAAAATAACCCCTTAATTGTCCTTGACATTTTTAGAATGAAAGTCTTTTCCTTCTTTCTTGCCCTTTTTCTCTATTTTTCTTTATTTCACTCTCTATCTTTCTTCTATCAGTTCCAATAAGATAACCATTAATCTGTTTTCTAATGTTTGTAATTGGAATATGTATGTTGAACAAAAACATCTCATTTTTCACTGCTTTGAGGTTAATAAATTATTGGAAAAGCAACTTACTATCTTTAAAACTGCAAAAGACACAAACAGAATTTGAGTAAAAAGTTAGTTTTCAGTTAAATGACAGTCTTATACGAGGTTTTAACAGTTAAACAATTTTGTTTGGTACACTGCAAAAAAATAAATAAATAAATAAAAATCTGTTGTTTTTACGAAAACAATCTGGCAGCTGTGGTTGCCAGAATAATTCTGTAAAAAATCCGGTGAAGATGTGAACAACTTTACAGAACAACATACAATTTAAACAGGTAAATCCAACGGCTCTTTTCTGCTGAATTAGCATGATCACGGTTAAATTGAATGGGTTCATTGTAAAATAAACAACTGCATGTAAATTTTACCTTAAAAATAGCAGTTTAATAGCAGTGTGGTCATGCTAATTCAACAGAAAAGAGCCGTTGGATTTACGAGTTTAAATTGTGTTTTTTTTTTTTTTTTTTTTTTTTTTTTTTTTTTTTTT
>JANRMT010062807.1:33234135-33269524 GCA_026402145.1 Polypterus bichir lapradei
CCTGTGGGATCCTCCCACTTATACATTCTAAAAACACAGTTAATTAGCCTCGGTTACACAATATTTTATCATGCCCTGCCAAAATTACTTATCCTCTGTCAGCACCCTGGAGGCAGCGCGGCTACCACTTGACTCCGCCTTCTTCCGGTTGCCTTCACGACCTTTGTCTGAGTTCAGTGAGCACTTCTCATTCTTTTTTTTTTTTTTGAGACCATTTTAGTATTTGTTATTCATTATTCTAAATATGTTATATTTTAAAAAGCACCTTTCCCAAACTCAAAGTGCTTAATTTGTCCATCAGTCTCCAATTAAAAGGCTTAATTGAATTTCATTTTACTTCTAATGTTTCCCAATGTGAGAAATAAATTCATTTAGCAAAGTTCAAAGTGGCGTGTAAAACCTGAATTTATAGTGGCATTTACACTCACCTAAAGGATTATTAGGAACACCTGTTCAATTTCTCATTAATGCAATTATCTAATCAACCAATCACATGGCAGTTGCTTCAATGCATTTAGGGGTGTGGTCCTGGTCAAGACAATCTCCTGAACTCCAAACTGAATGTCAGAATGGGAAAGAAAGGTGATTTAAGCAATTTTGAGCGTGGCATGGTTGTTGGTGCCAGACGGGCCGGTCTGAGTATTTCACAATCTGCTCAGTTACTGGGATTTTCACGCACAACCATTTCTAGGGTTTACAAAGAATGGTGTGAAAAGGGAAAAACATCCAGTATGCGGCAGTCCTGTGGGCGAAAATGCCTTGTTGATGCTAGAGGTCAGAGGAGAATGGGCCGACTGATTCAAGCTGATAGAAGAGCAACTTTGACTGAAATAACCACTCGTTACAACCGAGGTATGCAGCAAAGCATTTGTGAAGCCACAACACGCACAACCTTGAGGCGGATGGGCTACAACAGCAGAAGACCCCACCGGGTACCACTCATCTCCACTACAAATAGGAAAAAGAGGCTACAATTTGCACGAGCTCACCAAAATTGGACAGTTGAAGACTGGAAAAATGTTGCCTGGTCTGATGAGTCTCGATTTCTGTTGAGACATTCAAATGGTAGAGTCAGAATTTGGCGTAAACAGAATGAGAACATGGATCCATCATGCCTTGTTACCACTGTGCAGGCTGGTGGTGGTGGTGTAATGGTGTGGGGGATGTTTTCTTGGCACACTTTAGGCCCCTTAGTGCCAATTGGGCATCGTTTAAATGCCACGGGCTACCTGAGCATTGTTTCTGACCATGTCCATCCCTTCATGACCACCATGTACCCATCCTCTGATGGCTACTTCCAGCAGGATAATGCACCATGTCACAAAGCTCGAATCATTTCAAATTGGTTTCTTGAACATGACAATGAGTTCACTGTACTAAAATGGCCCCCACAGTCACCAGATCTCAACCCAATAGAGCATCTTTGGGATGTGGTGGAACGGGAGCTTCGTGCCCTGGATGTGCATCCCACAAATCTCCATCAACTGCAAGATGCTATCCTATCAATATGGGCCAACATTTCTAAAGAATGCTTTCAGCACGTTGTTGGATCAATGCCACGTAGAATTAAGGCAGTTCTGAAGGCGAAAGGGGGTCAAACACCGTATTAGTATGGTGTTCCTAATAATCCTTTAGGTGAGTGTATTTTATCATCTTCCTCAAGAGTTAAGAGCTGGTCATATGAATTCAAACTATACAAAACTCTAATTTACAAGTTGCGTCCAGGTTGTATCTAAAAAGATGGTAAACTAAGTTGTGAAGTGCAGACATTTATTTTGTTTGCTACTTCACCCCACTTTCATTTCTTCTTGCTGTTATAAAGGCTGAGCGTGCCTTAGTGAACAATATTTTGTGTAATTTTTTTTTCCTAATTCATACAACATTTCATAATTGAAGGAGCAAAAACCATACCACAATAAAAGTATTCTCAATCGGTTATTTTTTAGTGGCTGACGTCAGCCATTTTTGCTGAGCCACATTTGTGGCAGAGTTAAGGCAGAAGTACTTTGTACTCACATGGACAATGTCTGATGAAAAGGATTTTTTGAAACACTTGGAAAAGTAGAATGTAAGGTGTGTACATTGTCAAGTTGTTTAGTCATCCCTAAGACATACCATTTTCAGGAAAGAATTGCCTAGGCTGCTTAATGTTTCTTCCCAGGTGTTTGTATCTTTTAGGGAGTGTTGGCTCCACAGCTTGGGACGGTGTGTCTGCTTTTGTTGCACATGAATGTTATATATTGTGATGGACAGCCGGCACCATTGCCTGGCTGGGAGGCCGTCACAGTGGAAGGACCGGGCAGAGCAGATGTACACGGGATGCTATATGGCAGCAACACCACGGATTCCAGCTGGGTTCCATGGGAGCTGGAGTTTGGCACAACCCTGTTGGGTTCTGGGGATGCCACCAGGGGGAGCTGTGGAAGCTGCAGAACCCTACTTTGGGCTTTCACCACACCAGACCTTGCTAATGTGCCACCTGAAGCACTCCCAGGTGCAGCATAAAGGGAGATGCACGCCTTCATTCCGGAAAACAGAGTCAGGAGACGGAGGAGGAGGATGATGATGATGACAAAGATGGAGGAGGAGTGGAGGCGGAAGGAGCGACAGAGACAAAGAAGAAAAGAAAGTACTGTGCTTGGTGCTGTAGGGGGAGCGAAGCAAAAGTGTTTCCCCCTTGTAAATAAATGTGTGTGCTGCTCCTTCATTTGGGCTAGTGCCTGTTGTGTCGAGTGTTGAGGAGCCAGTTTGCTCCCTGGTGGGCATATATTTTTAAATACAAATTGAACGCCACTCTTAGGGTTATAGGTGATATGGTGACAGAAGGCAGACTACACTTTTGAAGTACATTTTAACAGGCTGACAGTTGTAGATTTGCCCCTACTACATGATTTGAATTATTCAAAAGGGTCCCAATAATTGATAACTGGTTTTAGATGTTTCCTTTTTACTTGATGTAATTTTATTGTGTGTTGCTCTGTATTAAAACAGTTGAGTGTCTACAAACCAAAGCTGCTTCACTGCCCACGTTTTTTATTTCCAGATGATATTGTACATGATAATCCTAAAATGTATGGATGCCAAATGATTACCACAACTAATTGCAGTAATGTCACAATAACAGTAATACAAATATTCAGAAATGCATTTCAAAGGTAATGTAAAAGATTTCTACACACAAGGATATTTGCAATCTAATGCGATCAATCATAATCAAACAGCTGTTACACCTGAAACTGTCATCATCTTTTAAACTTGTTCATATTCCTCTCGTTTACTGGTTTCATTGTCTTTGCTGATTCCCTCCACTATGTTCTACAAGTTTTAAAGATCCCCACATAGGTTTCAATCGTCCCATGTTTGTTAACACACTTGGCTTCAATGTTGTAATCTTTCATTAGTTGAAACATTCACAGCAAGTAAAATGGTTCCTGTCTGACTGATAATTCACCATGGCCTACAGAGACTGAGGTAGTAAAACAACGTTTTAGGTCTGACATGTGTAATTGATAAAGAAACGAATTTCATTTAACAGGACTCTCAAAGGCTCCAACATCACTTTCTTAATTCTTTTTTCTGCTTACTTTGATTAGAGGCAACTAATTTTGCTTTTATTCTATTCATTTTATTTGGCTGTGTGATCCTATTCAGTTTTGTCCTGCGTGAACTTTTTGATGTGTTAATATTTGGCTGTGCCGTGTGAATCTCTTCCCACATTCAGTACAGCAGTACGGCTTCTCATTAGTGTGAGTCATCAGATGTCTTTGAAGAGTACCATTGCGAGCAAATCCTCTTCCACATTCAGTGCAGCGAAATGGCTTTTCTCCAGTGTGAATTTTCTGGTGTTTTTGAGCATCACCTCTCCAAGAGAACCTAAGTCCACATTCAGAACAGCTATATGGCTTCTCTCCTGTATGTATTCTCATGTGAAGACGAAGATATCTTTTTTTGTGAAACCTATAGCCACATTCTGTACAGCCAAAGGGCTTTTCTCCAGTGTGAATTCTTTGGTGTTCATGAAGAGTTGTCTTGTCTTTATACCTATTTCCACATTCCCTACAGCAATATGGCTTCTCGTCGGTGTGAGTTCTCAGGTGTCTTCCAAGATGGTGTTTGTTTAAGAATTGTTTCCCACATTTATTACATTTAAACTTTTCCTTGTCAGCGTGGATACTCTGGTGTTCTGGATGAGATTTCTCCTCTTTGTACGTGTTTTTGCAGTCTGAATCATAATATGTCTTCTTTCCAGGTTGAATTGTAGGATGTGTAGCACAACAATGTTCATTGAAGGACTTCTTCCCACATTTTTCACAACACAATTTGTTCTGGCCAGTGTGAATTCTGTAATGTCGTTCAAGACATGCTTTGTTGATAAACTTTGCTCCACAATCGGTACAGCAGTATTGCTTTTCATTGTGAATTGTCTGGTGGGTTTCAAGTGTGACCTTCTGTTTGAAGCTCATGCCACATTCACTACAGTGGTATGGCTTTAGTGCAGGTGGCATATTTCCACATTCATTATGTAAATACGACTTCTTCCGTAAATGAATTTTCTGGTGACACTGCAGAGATTTCTTCTGAAAGAATTTCTTTCCACACTGGTTGCAGCAATAGGCTTTCTTTCCAGAGTGGAATAATAGGTGAATCTGAAGAACACACTTCTGGTTGAAACTTTTTCCACATTTAGCACAACAAAATGTCTTGTCTCTAGTATGAACTTGGAGGTGTCGTGCGAGATTAAATTTGCAAGTGAATTTTTTCCTACACTTAGTACATATGAATTTTTTTTTTTTCATGGTGATTCTTCTGCAGCTCTTTGTAGACAGTGACTCGCTGTCTCTCTTATCCTTCATTGTTCTACTACTCACTTGAAACACTGAATACGCCTGAGTGGAACTTGAACTTTCCAGTTTGTCAGAAATTTCTCCATATTCTGGAAAACAGAAGGAGGGCAGTATAATTTGGATAGTCTGCATATTTCCATCAACATATTTCCAGTGCGCACATCCTAGAAAGTAAAACAAAAATACAAACATTTTAAAAATACTTTAGGGGGAAGAGTGACGGGTATGGTACAGTTCAAGTGTTCAGTAGATATTTATTATAAGGAATAAATTACTAAGCAATATTTTATATATACCGTATTGTTACACTTAACATTGCTATTCTGTTTTGTATTTAGCATATTATGAATATAACTGTTAGTTCCCGCAGCTGCATGTTCTTTTAAGACAATGCCGTAAGATATCAATTCTTGGCAATCACATGGCAATTGCAATGCATTCACTGTAATATATTGTCTTCTTAACACTGCGGTCCTCTTTAGCTCTTCCATTAAAAAAATCTGAATAATGCACACAAGGATTTGTGTAGGGTCAACACTGACATACATGTGATTTTTTTTACTATATTTACAGTACAATTTAACTTGCATTGATCCACAAAAATAAAAACATTTTTGCTTTTAACAAAAATACAATTTTATATGAGAATTGAGATAAAGTCCACAGACTACAGACCACAGTGCAGTTGAAAGTCAGGCATACGATTCTTTATTATAAACAAGATCTTTCCAGACAGTGGCGTAGTGTGGGTGTCAGCCGCCCGGGGCGGAGGAAAATTTCGCCGCCCTCCTTATTTAGGTATTTCAATTTAAAAGACTAAAATATACAGTAATTCTTTGCCGCCCCCTAAAAGTGCCACCCCCACTACACTACGCCACTGTTTCCAGAATATTCTGGTTAAAGAGGGATGGAAGGCCCTGGAATGACAGAGGGATAAAGGCCTTCTTATGTAACTGTATTATATTGTGGCATTTATTCTTGTCAGCAATATTTGAATAAGACAAACAGAGTGGCTAACACACCTGGTATGACCTGGTTTCATTTTTGTTTTTTCCTGGGTTCTTTGTTACTCTGTTTTAATGTATTTACCTTCCCAAATGTGGTTTTTCATATCACAGAATTTGATTCTGTCAGTTGTTTTTCTTTCTGTTATAAAAATGTTTGTTTATTTTCATGTGTTACTACAGTGACATTTTCTGGTCAGATTGTTTACGGTTTACTTACAGCAGATTTGTATTCACTTTTCGATACTCTAAACGTTTTGCTCTGCATCTGATCCTGTTCCAGTTCACTTTTAAACCTGAGATCCTTGTGGTAGTATTGGATCGGTACTACCATTTTGACTTTGATATCGATACTGGTACCAAAATGGATCTGAAGCAAATAATGGATTACTCTAAACCACCTCCAACTGTCTTACTCCAACCTACCTGGTGTACGTCACTACGCACAGCTTTCCTCTTGAAATAATGAAAGTTTGCATATTGAAATCTTTTTAGTTAGCCAATAAAAGGTGTCATTTTGCTTGACTTCTTGAAATCATGAAATAGTACTAGATCCTTGACTACTGGTTTTTCAAAAGACATCCTCATTAATGCAAATGGAAATCAACCGTCATAATTCTGACTTCCCTTTTATTTTTATTATAACGTTCTAACTCCCCACTTTAAAGGGCCTTTTCAGTATCAGCAATGCATGTTTAGCTACCTCGGCATCTGGTCCCCCACATTTAATCACCGCCTTACGTGGCTGCTGGCCTCACCTAAAAAAATGAGGCAAGATTAAAAATATTCAAGCCCACTTTATTATATTTTGCTGCATCTACAGCCCCCGTTTAGTTGAATTCTGTTATTCCTTGACTGCTGGCTTCTGTCTACAGCACTTAACTGCCATTCCGTGCTACACACCTATCAAGTCAGATTTGCACACTCCATTACTTTAAAAGCTTACTCTTTTACACTCAAACTCATTTTACAAAATTTTAAAGTTACTGTGAATACAAACATCTGCTAAATAAAAATTATAATGAGGAGAAAATACTTAATAATTAAAAGTAAATTAAGTAATTAAAAATAATTAAAATGCAACATTTAGCATGCTGTTATTTCATTTGTCAGACACAAAAAGATTAACAGTGCCTCAATGTATGTAAAAGAGGGACAGTCATTGAAAGATGCTGAGAAATTAATTCACGCCTTTGTTTTCAATCGCCTAGATTACTGTAATGCACTCCTCTCAGGACTAAAAAAAAAAGACATAAATCATTTGCAACGAGTGCAGAATGCAGCTGCTAGAATCCTAACTAGGAAAAGAAAATCCGAACACATTTCTCCAGTTTTGATGTCACTACACTGGTTACCTGTGTCTTTCAGAATTGACTTTAAAATTCTGCTTATGGTTTATAAAGCCTTAAATAATCTCGCTCCATCTTATATATCGGAATGTCTGACACCCTATATTCCAAATCGTAACCTCAGATCCTCAAATGAGTGTCTCCTTAGAATTCCAAAAGCTAAACTTAAAAGAAGTGGTGAGGCGGCCTTCTGCTGTTATGCACCTAAAATCTGGAATAGCCTGCCAATAGGAATTCGCCAGGCTAATACGGTGGAGCACTTTAAAAAACTGCTGAAAACACATTACTTTAACATGGCCTTCTCCTAACTTCACTTTAACTTAATCCTGATACTCTGTATGTTCAGTTCATCATAATAACTATTTATGGTAGCTCTAAAATCCGTACTGACCCCTGCTCTCTCTTCTGTTTCTTTTTCCGGTTTCTTTGTGGTGGCGGCCTGCGCCAACACCACCGACTCAAAGCTTCATGATGCTCCAACATTGATGGACTAAAAGCCAGACGTCTACGTGACCATCATCATCAAGTCCTTCTGTGAGAACCCTAAATCCAAAAAGGACTGTTTCATTTATGTTAGGTAAAATGCCCAGAGGGGACTGGGCGGTCTCATAGTTTGGAATCCCTGCAGATTTTATTTTTTTCTCCAGTTGTCTGGAGTTTTTATTTTGTTTATGCTGTCCACCCTGGCCATCGGACCTTACTCTTATTCTATGTTAATTAATGTTGACTTATTTTTCTTACTGTGTCTCTTGTTTTTCTATTCTTCATTATGTAAAGCACTTTGAGTTACATTTTTTGTATGAAAATGTGCTATATAAATAAATGTTGTTGTTGTTGTTGTTGGCCAGTGACCTTACAGCGCATCATCTGGTCTCAAGGACCATAAAAGTGCTTAGCTGAGGAAAATAAAATAATGACAGTGTTTAGTGTTTTTAAGCAACTATGGGTGATTTTGTTTGGGCTTCATATGTGCATTACAGGCAGTGCCAAGTGTGTCTGGTTCTGTTTTCTTTTGATCACATCATGCTGTGCATGCAAAGATGATCTAATTTTTGTGAAGGGCAGTGTTATCAAGTGTCATTTTTAGTTTCAAGTCTGTATTATTCACCCAGTAGTGCACAAGTCATAAATGCTTCATGGGAGTAAAAAAATAAATAAAAAACATTTATAATAACTTAGCATACATGACTTGTAACAATTTAAGCTACTTTTCATGGTTAATTTTATGGCTTGCTGTCTTATCAAGGATGTGCACATCTACCTATCAATTCTAGAATTTGCAGATGCTTCACTTTTGTAAGATTCAACTGCACTGGAGTTTGATGGCTCTTATTTATATAATGGTTTAATGAGCACAGTTGTAATGTTTTTCCAACTGACTTTAGTTCTTGCTGTTGCCACCACTGCTGCCCTTACCATAATGAAAAAGAATTAAAAAAAAAAGTAGAAATGTTCATGTAGCACCCAGAATTGTTAATTTTAAAATATATTTTAATTTTTATTTATTTATCTCTCTATTATAAAAAAAAAATCCTGGGAGAGAAAGACTAGGGAGACAAAATGTGATCTTCACGTGAAGATCACAGAAGACACTTAAAAGACCCGAGAGATGAAAGAGATTGGCCACGGATCGTCTCAGTGGGACCTTAAACATGAGACTTTGTGCCAAGAGATTGACCTAGGACCGTCTCGCGGGGACGAAGAACATGAGATTCTTGCAAGACACGCCCTACTTACAACCAATATCAAATAAGACCACGGGCAGCAAAACACTCAGTCGTGTAAAGGCTTTGAGCACACACAGATCCAGGGCTCTCAGCGCATATAAAGTGTATAAGGACAATACGTTGTAGATTAAACGTCGATGACTAAGCGAAGAAGAAACAGCAGTGTGAAGAAAACAGACTCAAAAGCGTTGGAGAAAAAAAAAATGCAAATAAGAAAAAGAATAATCAACATGCAAATTCAGAAAATAAGGAAAGTAATAATCAGCCCGGAACAAGTGGAATTGAAAAAAAAGCGCATCCAATCGGGCTCAGAATTAAAAGACAAAGAGTAAAAGACAAAGTAGAACTTCATAAAGATGTTCAAAAACGTTGGCACTATACACATGCAGAGCAGGTTAGAGATTATGAAAGCAGTGGAATTCGAAAGGCTCAAAAAAAAGTTGCCGCAGTATAAATGCAGAAAAAGTTAAAGAATATGAAAGCAGGAAAATTATAAAGTATCAAAAAAAGAAAGTAAAGATCGCAGTAGCGCAAACAAATGGAAATTATTACTCGAAAAAAGGGAAAATAATCACCACAGACCAGGTGTCATTGAAAAAAATGCAGGACAAAGCAAGGTCAGAAATAAAACACAGAGTAGAAAACAAAGTAAAACATCATAAAGAGGTTAAAAAACAAGCGGGCTAAACACATGTAGAGCAGATTAGAGATAATGAAAACAGTTGAATTCAAAAGACTCATAAGAAACGTAGGCACGATACACATGCAGAGCAAGATACAGAATATGAAAGCAGAAAAAAACGACAGTGTCAAAAAAAAAAGTAAACATCGCATTAGCACAAAGAAAGAGAAATTATTACTCGGAGAAATAACGAAAAGGCGAATAGAGGTTGAATATATGGACATAGGTGATATGTCAGAAGTATGTAAATATTGTAAGACTTTGAAGTTTAAGTCAGAGAATTTCAAAAACATGGTTTACCTCACATGCATTTATTGGTTACTTTGCAAAAAAAATGATTAACTGCTGATGATGTAGATCGCTTTGTCTGTGCTGAAATTCCAAACAGAGAAACCTATCCTGAATTATGGTACAAAATCATTAAACACATGTCTCACAGACCTCATTTAAAAGATTCAGCATCTTGGGACTCGAAAGATTCCAAATATTGTTTTTAACGAAGTTCTGAAATAAAAGTGAAACTAATGAGAAAAAGAAAGAAGAAATCTTAAAAGTGTGTATCCAGAAAACCAAACACGGGGGTTGGCGAATGAAGCCCCCTAGTAATTTAAATTTTCAAACCTTATTTTTCTGCCTAATTTAATAACCCTAACTACAACTACTAGTTTTCAACATGCAAACCATTTTTATTTACGGACTAATGAATACATATGAAATTCTACTTTACAACATTTAACAAGTTTAACTTACTTATTACAGGCTCATCTCGGGCTTCCTGTTTGTCTCTGCCGGAAGAGGTCTCTTTCTGTTTCCCAATCTCCTTTTCTTTCTGTGATGATTCAGGTTTCTGGGAAGGGCAACACGCTTTTATTGTCGATCCCAAATTCTCTTTGCGTTTTTGATAGGCACAAGATTCTAGCTTAATTGTTCTACTTCCTAAAATACTGTCAGATTCAGATGTTTGCTGAAGGATGAATACAGGGTTAACTACTTCCTTCTGAACTGTCCCATATGCAGTATCACAGTTTTCTTCTTTAATATCCTCACATTTGGCATCACAGACCTCATCGCAGTAACCATGGTCCAAGGCCTCCTCTTTAATGTTCATATATCTTGAGATGCACTCATATCTGTCACCTAAACTTTCCTCCTTAATGAAGTCATATGTGGAGTTTCGTAATGAGTTGAGCACCACTTTGCCCTTAACTCCTGGTGTGTAGAAGCCCACCTCCTCCTCTTTATTACAGCATGGCAAATCTGACATCCTTTGTGTGTAATCACTGCAAGTCACTTCTGTGTTGTCCAAGTGAAGCAACTTTTTTTTTATTATTTTAACTCTGTAGAAACAAAAGAAATGTTCACTTTTGTTAAAATAAGAAATTTGAAAATTAGTTCAATTTATTTTAGAAAACCTGTGGGTGGTTGAGGACCAAACGGAAATGTTAAACACACTGGATACTATGAGGGTGTTTTGGCTAAAGCACCCTTTTAGTGTTGTTTAGAAGGCAGAAACAGTGCCTCAGGACTGGCAGGCCCCAACTTTCAAACTGGAATGACATTTGGTTTTGGCTGCAGCTCTTTTGTGAGTTTACTGCATCAGCAGGAAGTGAATAACTAGTTATAAGAGTATTTAGAAATGCAACACAATTTTGGTGTCCCTGAACCCTGGGATTGCATCCAAGCATGAAGCTATCTGATGATCTTTCTGATGGTTAAAACTTCTAATAAAATAAGAGAATCACTTATTCACCTTCTCTGACTGTAAAGGATATTTTGAACCCTTTTCAGTTCTAAAACCTGAACGACGTTATAAGGGGGAGAAGGTTTATTAAAAAATGTATAATTGTGACTAGTTTAGACCCCATGGCATACCACATTTAATAATGTGTCCTCAAAATATAATAAGTGTTTCTGAGGTCCCCTGGATTGGGTTGCAAGTACTGCTAGCCACATTATCAGGCAGTAAAAGGATCCAGACACAGAGATTGGAACAGAGAAAGAATTTCTTTACTTCAGCATGCTACTGCATCAGGTTTGCTTTGAGTTATGTGATTTAACACTGTGGATTCTGTCTGCTTAGTGATTAACCAAATCTGTTTCTAAGAAGTTAAATTTCCCATGCATGTTCTTCCTGTTATAATATCAGTGCATCTGAAAGAACCAAAATGGTGTATGACCTGAAAAAGACTCTTTACTAGGCTGTCTCGAGATAAAGCCTCACCCTAGGCAGCCTGACTACAATATATACAGGCAGGCTTCGACCTATAAAGTTCTCAAAGAAGATCTGGCTACAAAACTTTAAAATACTTAGTTAATTGTCCTAAGATATACAAAAATATACATAAATATATAATAAAACCAATGGTTTGAGAGAACAGCTCCCACATGAAACCTTTATAAATAAAATTTTTTTTTCTGATTTAACAAAAATGGGTTTGCCAGAGTAAACAAGTCACAAATGTAATCTAATAATTGAAATCCCAAAACCGAAGCAAAAAATTCAAAACCGCTTTAGTTTCAGAATGTTCTCTGTCCATTTTCACCGCTCAATACCTCTACTAACGCACATACTCCGCTGCATGCGTATTTTGCGGTGAACCACTGAAAAAGGTCCCCCCTTAATCAGTTTCCCTCTGCACCACGTTCCGAATGTTGTTTAGGCTATTTAAACAGGTGTTCCGGTATAAGAAAAATCCATATCATAACAAAAATAAACAACTGTTTTTGGTATAAACCGGAATACCGCCCAGCACTAGTCTTCAGTCTAGTTTTAAACAGAACAATTGAAGGTGACTCCTTAATGTAATGAGGTAAAGAGTTCCACAGATGAGGGACAGCAGGTGCAATAGCCTGGACCCCCTTAGTTTTGCACTTAGGGTGAGACAACTGACTGTAAGATCTAAGCTTTCTGGATGGCTAGTGTAAAACACACAATTCAGATAAACAGGCAGGAGCATACCCAGATAATGCTTTAAAAATGCTTGTTTAGTGACTCTAGCCTAGTCATGCCACTGCTTTGATTTCCTGACATGTGCAAAAATGTATCATTTGTGCAAGAAAATTTCTACCATGCTGCTGTTGGCCAGCATATAATGCTGGACAACAGAGCTGGCCAATAAAATGCTTATTTGGCATTGTTATTATAATTTGTGATCTTTTTTTACTCTTGTTTTACATGTTTGCCTATTTTTAAATGTTTCTTTCTCACCCAGGCAGCCACACTGACATACATATACACTTTTTTATTAAATTGGATGGAGATGAAAACTGTACACAGTACAGTCTTTTTAGCCTGGGACGAGACATGACTTTTTCAAAGACTTTTTCAAGTCCCGTGAGATGAGACTTTGTGCCAAGAGATTTAACCATGCCTGGGGCCGGAAATAAAAGACAAAGAGTAGATGACAAAGTAGAACGTTGTAAAGAGGTTCAAAATGTTGGCGCGATACACACGCGGAGCAGGTTAGAGATAATTAAAGTGCTAAAATTCGAAAGTCTCAAAAAAACGATAGTAAAGATCACAGTAGCACAAACAAATGGAAATTATTACTCGGTGAAATAATGTAACAGCGAAAAGAGATTGAATATATTGTTTGGATTTAAACATTAAGTCTGAGACTTGTAGATCATCTAATTCATGTTGCCATCAGGGAAAAGTAGTGTTTCTTCCCAATGAAGAGGCGTATCCACGAAAATTAAAATATTTGTTGTTTGGTGAAAGTGCAATCCACATACATGAGCGGCAGAAACGTGAAGTGGCTGGTGCGTAATGCAGGCCGGGGTGGTTGGCATGTGAAGCGAGTAATTTAAGAATAATCTCCCTATAATTTAAGTTTATCCTACCCTTTTAAGAGTGAAAGGAGCACTGAAGATTTGTGAATCTTAATAAGTCAACTAATCGTAAACTCAAAACAATGTGTGTGTCACTAGCAGCTTCTCCAAATTAAGAAATTGGATGAAATGAAAACCAGTGGGCCCTGTGGCCCTCAGAGTACAAGACATTAGAACCCTGACTTGATCACATTTGAACATCTATATACAATATTTGAAATACATGATGAGATTGAGAGCACTTAGGAGGCATACACTCCAATAACTTGTTTGATTGAAAACATGAACTATATGTATTGAGGAGAAGGGCAAAAACCTGCATTCCCTGCTGCTACCTATAACCGACATTGGAGACCCCTGAATGAAACACTGAATAGGACTGAGATGAACAGTAGTCATAGGATGAGTGTTGGTAAAACAAAATTATCACTCAGTTAACTAAATCATTGTGTACAATATGCACATAGCTCTCTACTGGCAGGTGCTTCTTCAAATCTTTTATCACAGCTCCAGTTAATTCAAAACTCTGCTGCAAGAATCCTTACATGAACCAGCAACAGCGAGCACATAACACCCATCCTGATTCGCTTTCACTTGGTCCCTGTGTCTTACAGGATTGAATATAATGTTCTGTTAATACTGTAACTTACAAAGCTTTCAATGGCCTTACACCAGACTACATTAGTGACCTTCTCTATCACTAGGCTCCTGTTCACACACTAAGGTCCTCTGATTCTGGCAATCTTGTTGTGCCCCAAGCTAACCTGCACACTATGGATCACAGCGCATTCAGCTGTATAGCGCCAAGACTTTGGAATGACCGCACAAAATTAATTAGACAACTGAAAACTCACCTGTTCAGGAAGGCATTTAACTTCACCTAATATTCTGCCTCCTCTTTCAGATTACCTCTCTGTACAGATGCTCCAGATAACTTGTGTGTGTGTTATATCACAAATTATGTTATTTGTTCAGACTTTCTTTTAGTATTGAATTTAGTAATTTACTCTGGTTTATTTATTTTTTCATTCTCTTTATTCTATTTATTGCTTTGTATATCCTGTATTTATCTGTTGTAGTGTTCAATGTGGAAAATATCTGGGAAAGGCGCTATAAAAATACGATTTACTATTATTACTTAAGTACCTAAAATATTTACATTAGTTCTGTGGTAATATACGGAAATATCAACATAAAGCACATTAAAATATGGTACAAAGACAATGGAAGACATACAGGATGCTCTTAAAGTTCGCCAGGGTTTGAACACCTTATTACGACTCTGGTAATACTATTACCACTAATACTAATACTGGCAATATTAACCTTACCAGTCCTCCTAGTCCAAGTAGAATCTTAGGGGTAGAATAACACTAATACGCCTGGCACATCGCATTATCGCTAAAGATCCGCGATAGAGAATAGTTAAACGTCCCACCCTGGATGTCCGAACATTCCGACGCCACATGGATGTAAGCAAAGACCCCACAGCCTGCACGAACCCGTCTCGTTGCCAAACAAACTATACACGACGCCAACATATAAAGTTTATTTTTATTTTTCTGCGTTAAAATATCTTCCACCTATTTAACTTTCGGAAGCGGATATACGCCTCCCTCCGTAAACCATTAAAGTAACCCCGTAGTTATTTAAATTCTTGGAACTTCACACGACATCTCAATATCACTGCATTTCGCTTACGTACTCAATATAAATAATAATAATAATAATAATAATTGTTGTTGTTAACGCTTATCGACACCTGTCTTCTTTTGGAGAATTGCCCAATAAAAAAGCACCAACGTAAAATACTTACCGTGAAGCTTAGCAGAGTTGCGAGTCAGCATGCGAAATGAGGCAAGAGTAGAAGAGAAAGTAATATTTTGGGCGGGACAAATTTGTGACGCCTGTAAAATTATGGGCGGAGTTAAACTCTAGTCTCTCCGCATGTATAACCACGCCCCATTCCTCAGGCTGTAGCCTATGGCAAGCCGTTTTGACATATATTCAACCTTTTTTGGATGAGAAATTTCAAAAGGTAGATATCGTTTCTTTTAAATTTGATATCATCATTTTCTCAATTTATATCACCTTTTCAAAGTCTGATATCGATTTTTTCAATATTTGATATCAACATTTTGAATTTAGATATCAACCAATAGAAAATTGATATTCGTATTTTTAACTTTGATATCGAACGTCGGTTTTGAAGTTTGCAATTGGGACAGTCACCATATTTAACAGGATTACATTGCAGTTCTACTAGTTGCCCTCCAACTAGAACGTAGGCCATTGCATGCGTATTCGTTACAGGGATTACAATTTACTTCTTATATAAACTGACCATTTAAAGATCAGCACTATTTCATTCTGCCCGAACCATTTCTCTTTAGGCTTTGTTAGAGCATCTTCAAAATAACGAAGATAAATGTACCTTTATTCCAGGAAATTATGAATGATGTAGTGGCTCAGGACACACAGTACCTACCTATTTTCTCCAGAGCGGCTTATATTTATATTTATATAATATAATATATTTATATTTGCTTTATAAATTGATTTTATATGGTGGGGTGATTGACGTTTTAACAGGAATGGATTGCCTGTCTGGCATTTTGTACTCATCAGAGGGATCTCATCAAGGATGAGTCTTTTTACCCCTTTCTGTGAATTCTGTAATATACGAAAATAAATATATTTTAAAAATTTCAGATGATCCTATGACTGTGAACCAATTGAATGAGATTAAAGATGTTACAGTCCAATAGCTAATGATTTTGTTAACTAAAAAAGCAAATAAAACTTTTCCTTTAGAATTTTACTTTGAAACTGTTCGTAATGTACAATATATCATTTAACTTGTGTTATTTTTGTTGTTTGTTTGTGAAGTTGTGTTATAAGTAGCTCTAAAGCTACCATTTTAAACTCCCGAATAAAATCATTGTAGGTTGCAGAAAAAATGTCATCTCCCACTAGAGTGGGTAATGTTGTAAAAGGTGCTGGGAATTTCAGGTATCTCAAGACAGTTCTGCACTCACAACAGCTCTTTAAACACGATACAGGAGAAGCCAGCATAAGGGGTCAGCAGGGCCTTATCTGTCTTGGACTCATTTAAAATAAATTCTCATATGATTTCACCTTTTTAAAATAGAAATTGTATTGTGTTCATTTTATCATGTGTAGAATACTAAGATGGTGTCTTGGAAATTTTAATACTGGTAAAAAAAGGATGAATGTACTTGTTAACAGAATCAACAAAGTGGTTAAAAAACAACATACTACTCCAAAGCCAACTTAATGCAATTCAGGGTTGCAAGGGGCCCAGAGCCTGTCCCAGCAGCATGGAGCACAAGGCAGGTAGGTGCCAGCTAGACTTTTCAGAACTGTTTGTCATACAGAAAGCAAACTGTATCCTCTCAAACAGAATTCACGCACTCCATTCAGGATTCCTGCTTTTGTCATTTAAAATAACTGTTCTTTCCAGAAGCTATTAATCTTTTTAATTTGGTTTAATTTGGTATGCTTCCATACTTCCATCCATTCATTGTTTCAGGGTTTGTTATCAACTATAATTTTGTGGTATCACTTAAACCAATTGCAGGGTACAGTGGAATGAATCACTCACGTGTACTGCAGCAAGGGGCAATTAAGGAGAATGTACCCCCATTTAAGGAAGAGTTCAGCTCCAGTCAAGGTGCTGAGGCAAAAAGGTGTTTTTTTCTCTAGCTTGAGTTGGCTTTCCATTTCCTTTCTAAACATCGTGGATCTATTATCATTTTTATATAGTGAATCTTTGGGACTTATTTAATCCCATTCTGTTTTTGAAGTAACTTCTTGTGGCTTACTTATACATATAGTGTGTGGTTTTCCTTTATATTAACATATTTGTTAAGGAAATCTTTATTGTTTAGTTTGCTAGAGGCTAATTTATTTTATTAATTATGTAAATTATTAATAGTTCTATTTAGCCTTTGATTAGTTTAATTCTTTTTGGTTATTGGTATTAATGACTAATCTCATATGTTTTGTTTTGTTATTTATTCTCTTGTGATTGTTTTCAAGTTATTTTGTTTCAACATTTGCTGTACTAGTTATTAGTCTGGGCAGTTTCCCATCGACTATATTTTATCCTGTCTATATTTTGGTATCAGTTGGCTTATCTGCAGCTGGTGCAAAATGCAGTAGAAAGGTTACTAACGGACACCCACAAGAGGGAACACATCACTCTTGTCCTGACCTCTCTTTGCTGGCTCTCTGTTAAGTATTAGATTGAGTTTAAGGTTATTAAGTTTGTGTTTAAAGCCCTAAATAACTTGGTTCCTCCATTTATTTCAAACCTTATTTCCAAGTATTCCATTGCCGGTTCACTCAGAACCTGTTCTCAATCTCTTCTGGTGGTACCATCTGTTCACTATACTGTATATGGAGTGACATGAGAGCTAAAGAGTTAAATAGTTAAAAACCTGAAAAGTAACTCTTGAAAGATGATACAAGGTCAGACATGCAAACACACAGCTTTGGGCAGCTCTGGAGAAACAAGCAGTCAATACATTTCATGCACACAGATGTCAAGCTGACAGCTGAATGCAAACTGATGCACATGCCAGTGTGAAGTGATTTCTGCCTAACCAGCTAAAACGTATTAAACTGAATGTATGCAGGAAACTACCAAGGTTCGAGGGCCCTGTTTGGAGAATGGATTTAGAATAATGGAGATAGGGTGTATAGCACACGTTTTTGTGGTTTAACAAATCAATAAAGTATTATCAAGGTACCTTATTTTTCTAGCAAATAAGATATATTCCTTTATATTATAACTGAGATGTGCAAATCCGTTATGTAAGATTTGTGTATAAATAAGGGCTGTGCCCTTAGTTCAGTCATAACCCCTACTGCTAATCTGTTAACTGCAGATTCACAAAAAGAAATAAAGGTAGAGGGCAGGCTTCCTCCTGCCTGGTTCTTCGGGGTGATTATTTATATTGATTAAATTTCTTCCACAGTGGTAATCCAGCTTCTTCAGTGGTTGCCCTAAAGCTTTGGAATGCCCTGCTTTTTGATGTCTGAACTGCTTCCACTGTAATCATGCTTTTAAGTCACACTTTTTAATTTGGCTTTTGGGGATGCATTGTAAAGCATTTGTTTATGATATCTATAGGAGGAGTGAGGTCGGGGTCTCCTTTGATTTGGCTTTTTGTAAGACAAGTAAAGACAAGTTTTTTGTAAGACTAGTTGATGATGTACTGTGATGTTTTATTGTAATTGTTTTTTCTTTTATTTGGTTTTTACTCTGTATAGCACTTTGGTCAGCCTCTGTTTGCTTTTAGATGTGCTTTTTAAACAAAAAGGAACTAACCAGATCCTATACCCACTGCTGTTAGTGGGGCTACTGTAAGTAAAAAGAGTCAAAACTCACGGACAAAGACAGACATAATTAGAGTTCTGGTGACCTAGGCCCTTTTCCTGAGCATTCTACAGTATTTTATAAGTTTGCCCTTGGCAGTGTATTATGATGAAATCCTTCTCAATATTCCTGGTGTCACTACAAATGGGCAGTGCAGCAGTTCTTCCCGGTTCCACAGCAAATTCTAAAGAAGAGAAGTCTTAGATGAGTCTTTTTGTTCTTCTTCTTCCTTTTCACCTTTTCCTACTTTTATGTGGTGCCAACGTGTCTGATCAACCTTCTCAATACAGCTTGGTCCTCCTCCTGCTCAGTCAATCCTTTTCCTTCAAATCTTCTTTTATTTTATCCATCCTCTCTCTCTTTCCCAACCCCTGAACTTCCATTCCCATCTCTCTTTTGCCGACATATTCATTGCCTCACCTCATCACATGTCCTTACCACTTCAACCTACTCTCCTGTACTTTTTTGATATTTCTCCCATTTTCTTGTGCCTCTGATTGTCTCATTCTTTATTCTGTCCATTTTGTAATGCCACACATCCATCTCAACATTCTCATTTCTGATACATCTAACTACTTCTTCTGCACTCCCTTTACTGCCCATGTCACAGCTCTGTACATAAGTGCTGGTCTTACTACTGAAAACCTTACCTTTAACCTTTGCCACAATTCTTTGATCAAACGGTCCTCCTGATTGCTTCTTCAATAATTCCACCTGCACTGTACTCTGTAGGCTATCTGTACATCTAAGTCTCCATCTTGGGCTACCACTAGATATTTAAATGCATCCACTCTTTTTAATAGCTCTCCCTGGATGCTAACCTCTGAATAAAGGTCATCATTAAACATCAAATAATCTATCTTCTTCCTATTTATTATCAATCATCCATCTTCCAAAACACTTCTCACTTTTCAACTTCCTCTCCACTTCCTCTTTTCCAGTGAGACACAACACAATGTCATTAGCAAAAATCATGTACCAAGGGATTGGTCTTTTATCCTATGACTCAGCACATTCATAACCAGATCAAAGAGGTAAGAGTAGGTGCAGAGTGGGACCTTGTCTGTTACCCCAACATTGCTTCTAAACTGGGTCCTCACTCCCTCATACATTTCCTGGATATTCATCACATACTTCTCTGATGCTCCTTTCTCTCTCATGCATCTCCAGACCTCTTGACCTGGCACTTTATCATAAGCCTACCCCAAATCAATAACCACCATTTGCAAACCTTTCTGTTTTTTTTTTCAATTGTTCTGTATGAGCTATCTTAATGCAAAGTCTGAATCAGTTCTTCCTCTCCCTTGCATAAACCCAAACTGCTCCTCCCCTATGGTGTTGTCTTCCCTGAGCCTTTTCTCTAGAATCCCTTCCAAAATATTCATTGTGTTGTGACATCAGCTTTATTCCTGTAAACTTTCCACAATCCTTAACATCACCATTCTCCTTATAAATGGGTACAATCTCCTCTGGCATTGTCTCTTGTTCATAGACCTTGTGCCTTTGATCCCACAGTACATCTACTCTCTCCTTCCCTAAACTGTTCCACACTTCTGCTGGTATTTCATCTGGTCCTGTTGCCTTTCCATTCTTCATTCTTTTCACTTACTCCTTTACTTTCTCCCTCCTTCTTGTCGGTCCTAGCTCTTCATTTGCAACTCTAAACCCTAATACTACCCTTAGATTTTCTTCATTCAACAGTTTTTCAAAGTGCCCATTCCATTTATTCTTAATCCTATCATGCTCACTCAAGACCACACCTTGCTCATCTTCCATCTGCTTTATCTAACTAAAATCCTACCCAGCCTTCACTATTCTAAAAAAAAAACCCTTCTCTATCCTTCTTTTGTTTCATACATCTCCTCCAAAGCCTGTGCCTTGGCTCTTGCCACTGTTCTCTTTGCCTCCTTGTTTTTCTGTCTCTATCTTTCTCTCTCCTTGATTGATACCGTGTTCATAATAACTGTCATGTTTATATTTTGGTCAAAAGGATAACAAACAGAAATGAAATACGGATGCCTAATCAGCAGCTATAGTCAGCATATGCTAGATGAAATTTCTGAGTTTTCAGGCTAGATTTGAAAGATGACATTAAAGGGGCATCTCTTATAAAAGCAAACAGGTTATTACACAGCTTTGGGGCCCTATAGATAAAGGCTCAATCTCCAACTCTTCTCTTACTAATCCTTAAAATTCTTTATAGACCTGTACCTTGAGATTGTAATGTGCACCCTTCTTTGTACCCAATAATACATTTAGATAATAAGTATGGTCTAGGCCAAGGGTTCCCAAAGTGGTCGATATTGACCCCCTGGGGTCGATTTGAACTTTCTAGAGGTCGATAGTTTCAATAAAAAAATTGGGGGGTCAACGACAGCAAAAATAGACCCCCTTACTACTGCTATTTGTTTGTTACTTCAAAATATCTATGATTCCAATAGGTACCTAATTAAGAAGTAAAATAATTCAAAAAAACACTTTTTTGATAAAAACACATTACATACCAAACTTGTGAACAAAAAGGTAAAATGTGTCATTAAAAGAGTCACACGTAAGAATGCATGAAAATACATGTAACACAAACATACAGTATCTGTGCATTGTCTTATTGAACGTATCAAAGCAAGTGCGGACATGAAAAACCGTTGCATGTCCGCTCTTGCTTGCGGTGGGACGAGACGACGGATATTCTATATTAGCAGAATCTATCAGTCTTGTACGGTCATGCTTTCATAAAACACTATAAATTGGTTCGTTTGATGTGACATGTACTTATTTGTGATTTGAACTTTGAATATAATTATTTATTGAGGAGCAGTACTACAAAAAAGAAAATTGGAGGACACAGTTTATTTATTCGAGTAAGAACAAAAATCTTCTGTTTCAAGTAAGTACATACTTTATTGTTTTTGTTTTTTTTTTTTTAATCACAGGGGCTGTCGAAATTGTTTGTTAATAAAAGTTTGTATTTCTTCAGATAATAATATGACTGAACCAAAAAAGAAATGCAGACAGTACAGCTTGGATTATTTGTACTTATTTTGAATTTACATATTTATTTCATAAATGTCAAAAATGTAAAAAAAAAAAAAAAACTCTGCTCGTATTTTTTTGCTTAAATTTTCATTAGTGCAGGTTTCGATATTAAATGTTGCACAAGATAATGCCATATTCCGTAGCCATTTTATCTTTTTAAATCATAATTACAAGTGATTAAAATCTGATATCTAGTGAAATATTTAATATTGAGTACTGTACAAATGTATTAATTTGAGTAAGTAAAGTAAATGACTAGGGGGTCGACGGTTTTAAAAGTTTTTGGTAAAAGGGTCGGCGGCCGAAAAAAGTTTGGGAACTCTTGGTCTAGGCCATTCAAAGTACAGTAATGGAATAAAATTATGTTGAGTGAAGCTAACTACAGAAAAGTCTTAGGATGCCCAGAAACTGGAATCAATAGCAAACCTAAGAATGAAGGAGGTTGATGGAGATGCTCAAGGCTAATAGACTTCTTAAGGCCAATGGAGATTAATAAGGGTTAATTCAATTTGTTGAACTGCTTGCTGACATGTGCAATATAGTTAGTGTTTTCTCTTTTATTTGGTTACTTTTGGAACCAGAGGAGTTTTTTTAGAATATAAAGCAACAGGCATTGGACTGTGTGTCAGGAACTTGATTGGACTGTCTTTCTTTAGCTGAGAATTTAGCTTCACTTTATTTTTCATGACACCAGCCCCATTTCATTCTCTGTACGTGCTGCCATTTTGTGTGTTGTTTTACATGGATGTCACCATGTTTATGACAAAGAATACCAAAAAAAGAATGCTGTGTGTCATGCTAGCATGGCTATTGCTCTGAATGATTCACAATGCTGAATGACTCTCCCAAAGCTGGGCAAAAACAATGGAGACTGGAGAAGATCAATTAATGCCGATATTATCAGGGAGAGAATGACCAGCAAGACATATTGCTCATTGTGTAATTTCTTTGTCTCAAAAGAAGTCAAAAAGACACATTATTTTTGCACATATTGAGTAGCTGTTATGATCAGTGGTTTTAATTAATTTATTGTAGGTTTCCCTGGATACATTTTTAATAATTATGCATCACAGAAATTAAAGATTATAAATATGATATTTATTTTTCTGCTTTAAGGCTTTCTGAGAAAGTTATAATTGTTTTGTCATTATTTCACAATGCCATTGTGTCTTGGTTTCTATGATTAATTTTTTCCATACAACTCCAATAACTAATCCCCTTACAGTATCTCTTCTAAATCAACAACTCCTAACACTTCAACTGGTATGGCCAGTGGTAAGTCCACCTCTGATCATCAATGTAGGCTGTTGTTAACTGATGACCACGTGAAGAGACATCTGAGGAGTCTACTCACAGGAAAACCTGAGAACAAATAGGAGTCAGTCCTCCAGTTCTTAAGACCTGTGCTGAACAACTTTTTGGTATCCTTTGTCACCTGTTCAGTCTGTCACTAAAGCTCCAGAAAGTGTCACTTGTACGGAAAACATTCTGCAATGTCCCAGTTCCAAAAAGGCAGGCGCTTCTTGACCTAATGAGCACTGACCAGTATCACTTACATCACACATCATGAAGACCTTTGAGTCTGGTCCTAGACAATATGAGCCCTCTTGTGAAAGACCACTTAGACCCTCTGCAGTTTGCCTATCTGACACACATTGAAGTGTAAGATGCAATTATCTGTCTGCTCCACAGGACTGGACAAAGTACTGAAAGGATTATGCTTTTTGATTTCTCTAATGCCTTCAATATGAGCCAGCCATCCCTGTTAAGGGTTTAGGTCAAGGTTATGCAGGTGGATGTGCTTATTGTGTCTTGGATAATGTACTCTCTGACAGGCAGGCCACAGTTTGTGAGGCTAAAGGAGTGTGTGTGAAACACTGGAGAACCACAAGGAACAGTCCTGTTTTGTTTTCTGTTCACTCTGTAAACCTCAGGCTATAAATACTCTAAAACAGCAGGCCATGTCACTTATAGAAATTCTCAGATGATGCTGCACTCATGGGGTGTATTGTGTGGATGCTAAGTGGCACTGCTGCCCCTTAAACCCAACAGACAGACATGCAGGACACAGGTTAAAAGCACAAAGAAGATTTTTAATGCCTTTCTTCTTCTATAAACAAGTGTCCCTAAGCACCACAGCCACAAATAACAGGCAAATAATCAAAATAGCACAAAATTACAATTCTCTTTCTCCTCCACACCTCCCAGCAAGCTTCATCTACCTCCACCTGACTCTGGCTCGCCTGCTGGGTCTTCAAAAGTCCTTTATATAGTCCTTGACCCGGAAGTGCTTCTGTTCTTGCTCCACGTGACTTGCCAGCACTTCCGGGTCAGATGGAGAACCAGAGTTTTTCATCAGCCCAGAAGTACTTCGGGGTTTCCATCCCCATGATCCACTAGTACCTCCAGGCTAGGTGAGAACTTATTCTCCCACCATCTTCCTACATCGTCCCCTGGCGGCACCCATGGTACCCAGCAGGGCTGTGTTACCGAACTCCATGTTCCATAGTGCCCTGTGGGAATCCGGGACACCGCTGCAGTCCAAGGAAGCTGCCATCTAGCATCTTGGGGGAGATAGTGTCCTAGAAAAACTGCCTTCCCCCATCCTTCCATCTCAGGGGTGTCCCAGCCAGGTTAAGCTGCTGGCTATCTGTTACAATTGTCAAGACAGAGTAGAGGAGTCAGGTAGAGAACATTGTTTCTTAGTGCAAAAAGATAGTCTGCAGCTTAACATCAGCAAAACCCAAGAACCTGTTACTGACAAAGAGCATCTACACCTGACCACTGTTTAGGGAGTGGATGTGGAGGTGTTGCATTGCTGCAAGTACTTGGGGTTCACATTAAAGTCAGGTTGCACTGGTCTCATAACACAGAGGAACAGGAGAAGAAAGAACAGAGCAGATATTTTTGCTTTGGAGACTGCATTCCTTTAATCCAGGTAAGGACATCCCTCACATCTTCAACAACTCTGTGCTGGCCAGTGAAATTTTCTAAGCTGTGATATGTTGGGCTGGTAACATCACTTAAAGAGAGGCCCACCGAATCATCAAGCTAATTATAAAGGTAGGCTCAGTTATTAGATGTACTCTGAACCCCCTGGTGGTATAGCGAAGAGAGAATAAAAACAAAATTGAATTACATTGCAAATAATTCTGCACATCCTCTCTCTAAAACACTTAACACTTTTATACAATGAATCATTCAGCAGAAGTGCATGCAGAAATTCCACTGGGGCTCCTTTATACCAACAGCAATCTTCTTCTTCTTTTGGCTGCTCCTGTTAGGGGTCGCCACAGCGGATCATCTTGTTCCATATCTTCCTGTCTTCTACATCTTGTTCTGTCACACCCACCACCTGCATGTCCTCTCTCACCACATCCATAAACCTTCTCTTAGGCCTTCCTCTTTTTCTCTTTCCTGGCAGCTCTATCTTTAACATTCTTTTCCCAATATGCCCAGCATCTCTCCTCTGTCCAAACCAACCAAATCTCGTCTCTCTGACCTTGTCTCCCAACTGTCCAATCTGAGCCGACCCTCTAATGTACTCATTCCTAATCCTGTCCACACCCAATGCAAATCTTAGCATCTTTAACTCTGCCACCTCCAGCTCTGTTTCCTGATTTCTGGTCAGTGCCACCGTCTCCAACCCATATAACAAAGCAGGTCTCACTACTGTCCTGTAGATCTTCCCTTTCACTCTTGCTGATAACCATCTGTCACAAATTACTCCTGACACTCTTCTCCACCCATTCCACCCTGCCTGCACTCTCTTTTTCACCTCTCTTCCACAATTCCCGTTACTCTGTAGTGTTGATCCCAAGTATTTAAACTCATCCACCTTCATCAACTCTACTCCCTGCATCCTCACCATTCCACTAACCTCCCTCTCATTTACACGCATGTATTCTGTTTTGTTTCTACTGACCTTCATTCCTCTCCTCTCTAGAGCATATCTAAACCTCTTTCAGGGTCTCCTCAACCTGCTCCCTACTATCGCTACAGATCACAATGTCATCAGCAAATATCATAGTCCAAGGGGACTCTTGTCTCATCTCATCTGTCAACCTGTCCATCGCCATTGCAAATAAGAAAGGACTCAGAGCCAGTCCCTGATGTAATGCCACCTCCATCTTGAATGCATCCGTTACTCCTACCACAGACCTCACCACTGTCACACCTTCCTGGTGCATATCCCGTACAACTCTTCCATACTTCTCAGCCACTCCTGACTTCCTCATACAATACCACAACTCCTCTCGGGGCACCCTGTCATATGCTTTCTGTGGGTCCACAAAGACACAATGCAACTCCTTCTGGCCTTCTCTATACTTCTCCATCAACACCTTTCAGAGCAAACATTGCATCTGTGGTTCTCTTTCTTGGCATGAACCCATACTGCTGCTCACTAACCATCACCCCCCTTCTTAATCTAGCTTCCACAACTCTTTCCCATAACTTCATGCTATGGCTCATCAATTTTATGCCCCTATAGATACTACAGCTCTGCACATCCACTTTATTCTTACAAATCGGCACCAGGACACATCTTCTGCACTCCTCAGGCATCCTCTCACTTTTCAAGATTTCATTAAACAATATGGTTAAAAACTCCACTGCCATCTCTCCTAAACACTTCCATGCTTCCACAGGTATGTCATCTGGACCAACAGCCCTTCCATTCTTCATTCTCTTCACAGCTGTCCTTACTTCCTCCTTTCTAATCCTTTGCTCTTCCTGATTCACTATCTCCACATCATCCAACCTTCTCAGTCTCTTTCATTCTCTTCATTCATCAGCCTCTGAAAGTACTCTTTCCATTTAGTCAACACACCCTCCTCACTTGTGAGTACATTTCCATCTTTATCCTTTATTACCTTAACCTGCTGCATGTCTTTCCCAGCTCGGCCCCTCTGTCTAGCCAATCGGTACAGGTCCTTTTCTTCCTACTTAGTCTCTAACTTCTCATACAACTCATCATATGCCTTTTTTTAGCCTTTGCCACCTCTCTCTTCACTTTGCGCCTTATCTCCTTGTACCCTTGTCTACCTTCTGCATCTCCCTGACTATACCACTTCTTTGCCACCCTCTTCTTCTGTATACTCTCCTGTACTTCCCCATTCCACCACCAGGTTTTCTTTTCCTCCTTCCTATTTCCAGATGTCACACCAAGCACCCTTCTTGCTGTCACCCTTAGTACTTCTGCTGTAGTTGCCCAGCTGTCTGGTATCTCTTCACTTCTCCCAGTGCCTGTCTTACCTCCTCCCTAAACTCAACCTTGCAGTCTTCCTATTTCAAATTCCACCATCTGATCCTTGACTCTGCCCTCACTCTCCTTCTCTTCTTGATCTCCATTCTACAGACCACCATCCTATGCTGGCTAACTACACTTTCCCCTGCCACTACTTTGTAGTCTTTAATCTCCTTCAGATTGACTCTTCTCCATATGATATAATCTACCTGTGTGTATCTTCCTCCACTCTTGTACGTCACCCTATGTTCCTCCCTCTTCTCGAAATACATATTCACCACAGCCATGCCCATCTTTTTCACAAAATCCACTATCATCTGACCTTCTTCATTCCTCTCCTTGGCACCATACCTACCCATCACCTCCTCGTCTCCTCTGTTCCCTTCACCAACATGTCCACTAAAACCCGCTCTAATCACCACCTTCTGTCCCTTGGGTACACTGTTTATCACTTCATCCAACTCATTCCAGAAATCATCCTTCTCATCCATCGCACACCCAATTGCGGGGCATATGCACCAACAACATTCATTATCACACCTCTAATTTCCAGCTTCATAATCATTACTATGTCTGACACTCTTTTCACTTCCAAATCACTCTTGACATACTGTTACTTCAGAATAACACCTACCCTATTTCTTTTCCCATCCACACCATGGTAGAACAATTTGAATCCACCTCCAAACTACCTGGCCTTCCATTTAGTCTCTTGCATGCACAATATATCAGCCTTCCTTTTCTGCATCATATCGGCTGACTCTCTCCACTTACCAGTCATACTGCCAACATTCAAAGATCCTACCCTAAGTTCCACACTCTTTACCTTCCTTTTTTCCATTTTCCTCTGGACACCCCCACCCCCCCCCACCCCTTCTTCTTTGGCCAACAGTAGCCCAATTTCCACCAGCACCGTGTTGGCTAACGGTACTGGTGGTGGTCGTTGTTAACCTGGGGCTCAACCGATTCAGTATGGAAATCTGTTTGGTTGTCCGCATGTTGATCTGGCAAAATTTTACATCAGATGCCCTTCCTGATGTAACCCTCCCCATTTATCCAGGCTTGGGACCGGCACGAAGAAACGCACTGGTTTTGTGCATCCCCAGTGGCTGGGTTCTTTATACCAACACCAATATACTTTCATAATGCTGCACTGTGACTGGGACTGCTCACTCTCTCTTTCTCCTCTTCTTTCTCTGCCCACCTCTCCCTCTTTTTTGATTTCTTTCATGAAAATACAGTACAGTACAGTATAGTAGCATAGACTTGTCACTTGAATCTTACTACCCTTTGTGACCAGAGGCACAGTAGCACCAAGACAGTCCTGAGTTCAAATTAGAGTTAATTTTTTATTTATAAAAACAGAGCCTTCACATATTCCTTCTTTTACAATACAAATACAAGCACATAAGGAATTATGTATTCCTTTTCTTCTACTCCTCTCCAGTGAGTGTTGTCCACCTTCTCCCAATTCTGACTTCCAGATTGAGACGAGGTGGCCTTCTTTCTGTTGGTGCCATTGCATTGAATGACAGAAGCACGTCCGGGTCATGTGGAAGCTCCACAATAGAGAGAGGTCTTTTCCAGGCAGCACTCTCTAACAGCACCCAACGATCCTAAGACTGCTGCTCTTCAACAACAACAACAACAACAACATTTATTTATATAGCACATTTTCATACAAAAAGTAGCTCAAAGTGCTTTACATAATGAAGAATAGAAAAATAAAAGACACAGTAAAAAAATAAAATAAGTCAACATTAATTAACATAGAATAAGAGTAAGGTCCAATGGCCAGGGTGGACAGAAAAAAAAAAAAAAAAACTCCAGATGGCTGGAGAAAAAAAATAAAATCTGTAGGGATTCCACACCATGAGACCGCCCAGTCCCCTCTGGGCATTCTACCTAACATAAATGAAACAGTCCTCTTTGGATTTAGGGTTCTCACGGAAGGATTTGATGATGATGGTCACGTAGACGTCTGATTTTTAATCCATCCATTCAGACCTATGAGTCCCATTCAGCCCAGGTGGTGTTCAAACTGAGACAATGCCAAAGAAACACTGCCACCTATTGTACTGGGGCATGAACTCTCCCAGGTACATATTCCCCCAGTCCATCCATTAATGTTTCTCACCAACTTCAATTAGAAATAGAAATCATCAAAGCTGGGCTGCATTCAGTTTTTCCTTCCATTATGGCCTCCCGGCAGGTAAGACACAACTCTCCATCCCAGTAGGGATGTCTGTCCATCTATTATGACATCTATACCTTGTGAGGGTCAGTAGATCTTGCAGATGAATTTCATTACTATGAGACTTCCAATAAGAATGAAGTTGAATCGCACCGCTCTAATTTAGGGTGTTTCCCTGAGTCGTTAGTATGAAGCCAGGTACACAGAAAACTCCTGAGAACAACAGACCCCTTCCTTGAGCATCAGCCATTAGAAGGGTGAAAAAAAATATGTCAACCTTGAAAAGCATGCAGTATATTTCTCTTTTTAAAGTTAGACAGCAGTCATCTTTTTTCCAAATGCATTTGGTACTAATGTTTAATTTATACACACAGATATACATAAAATGTATGTTGCCAAATTTGCTGGTACTCCTCCACAAAAAAAGAAGAACCCACAATTGTCTCAGAAATAACTTGAAACTGACAGATGTAATTGGCACCCATAATAGTGTATTCCATATTTAACAGAAATCAGACTTTGCTTTAGAGTTTTGATTTAACAGAATATTTAAAATAATAACACAAATCAAAATGGCATAGACAAAAATGATGGGACCCTTAACCTAATATTTGCTTGCCTGGCTCTTAGAGTTTGTAATCACCGCAGACAAGCAATTTCTGGAGCTCTTAATGAGAGTTCTACACCCGTCCACAGGTTGTTTGGCAGACTCGCCCTGAACAAACTGCAACAGCAGGGTCAGGTTTGAAGGGGGTCTTCTCCAGACTGCATGTTTCAGTTCTTTATAGATCTTTGATAGGATTCAGATCAGAGCTTATAGAAGGCCACTTCACAATAGTCTAATGCCAACCAATGAACCAGTGTTTTGGTTCATTATCCTGTTGGAGGATCCATAACTTGCTGATACAGGGCAGTATGTTTCTCTCCAGAATGTCTTTATAGACTTCAAATTTCATTGCTCACTGTACAGGCTCAAGGCACCCCATGCCAGACAGACCCAAACTATAACAGATCCTCCTCCATGTTTCACAGTAGGTATGCTGTTGTTTTCTATAAAAGCTTTTTTTTTAACATCTGTGGACATAGAGCTAATGTAACTTGCCACAAAGCCCCAGTTTTTCACCATCTATCCAAAAGACATTGTCCTAGGAGCATTGTGACGCGTGAATATGCATTTTAACAAATTCCAGTTTGACATTTTTATGTTTTTGTTTCAATAGTGGAGTCTTCCTGGGTTTTTGATAATTGAGCCCACTGTCACTCAAATAGTGACAGATGGTGTATATAGACACTGGTGGACCTTGACTTTGCAGTTCAGCTTCTATCTGTTTGGAAGTTGTCCTTGGCTTTTTGTCTACTATTCTCACAATCCTTCTGCTCATTCTAGGGTCAATTTTCCTTTTTGCGGTCACAACCAGTAAAGATGGCTACAGTCCCATGGACCTTAGTGATATTTGCAATTGAACATCGAGCTACATGGAAGTGGACTTGCCTGCTGAATGTCTGATAGAACGATTGGAGAAATGTATGATACGAATTAAAGAAAGCAGCTAGTTTGAAAAATCACTCTCAACCAGTTATTTAGGATCTTTTCTAGGGGTACCAACAAATGTGTTAGGATATCTTTGTAGAATAGCCAACACATGATCTCTTTTCGTACTTGCTTTGCTTTACTCGATGACATATCAATGGCATGCAGGTAGACATAGGACAACTGCTTTTCATTTATTCACTTCTAAAGAGGCATACAGAATTTTTTTAATGAACTGTAAGGGTATCTAAAATTTGTCTGTGTCTGGACAAACAAATATTTGATTCCGCTTTTAGAACTTATATGCTTTTTAATACAGGGATTCTAACACTGTGAATCCATCTACAAGTATTGCATAGCCTTAGCTTTGCTAGCTATTTCTCCATCCATCCATTTTCCAACCCGCTGAATCCGAACACAGGGTCACGGGGGTCTGCTGGAGCCAATCCCAGCCAACACAGGAACCAATCCCAGGCAGGGTGCCAACCCACCGCAGGACACACACAAACACACACTAGGGCCAATTTAGATTCGCCAATCCACCTAACCTGCATGTCTTTAGACTGTGGGAGGAAACCGGAGCGCCCGGAGGAAACCCACGCAGAGAACATGCAACCTCCACGCAGGGAGGACCCAGGAAGCGAACCTGGGACTCCTAACTGCGAGGCAGAGCGCTACTACTGCGCCACCCAGCTATTTCTTTGCATTTCTATTTTTCCCAAGATATAACTGGAACATATCATGATGTGTGATGTTGTCACATTATCTCTATTTAAGATACCAACTGAAATGTTTCCAATAATGGAAAGAATCTCATTAAAAAGGTTATATACTATATTAACTTTAAAAAAATGGACTTTACTAAAAAAAATTGAATCTAAAGATTGTGAACTTGCTTTCTTATTTGACTTTGATATTTTGTTTTTAGTTGAATTTTAGTGATCTGGCTTTGATAAATTACATTAGTGACCTTTACAAGTCTGAGGGTTTTTTTATGGATTACTAAACTAGTTTGTATTTCTGACTTGATGGTGAAACCTATGGATGGTCAGAAGACTTTAATATGACTACAATTCATACCGAGTGTGTGTCCCCTGAAGGATATACTGAGAATGTGTGCTTTTGAAGTTGGGGAAAATATTGGGTGCACTTTGGTTGAACCTATACTATACACTACACCACACTACAGTGCACTGCACCACACTACAGTACAAGGTCCCTAAACTGGACTAATAAACAGCAGGGACAACTGCTAGCTCTTCTAGTAGAGAAAATGGAAAGGCTAAGAATGAAATGGAGGAAAATCTCCAAAGCTCTGCCCTTTATATGACAGGTGTAGTAACAGGCCCAGGTGTGGAAAGCAAATCTCGTAATTAGCGAGATTACGAGATTGTGTGTCTGTCTGTGTGTCCAGCCAGTTTACTATATCTGTGTCATTTCAACATATGGCACATCACAAACATTCTTAATAATAAAGTGCATTGCATTTGTCACTTCAAAAGATGTTTGCAATGTGCCACCTTTTGGAATGACAGATGCAATGCATTTTACTACTACATGAATTATAAAATACATTCCAATAAATGGAGCACTGGAAACGTTAACTCTGAGATCTACTTGATTACTTAGATTTTAACCCGTTTTAGACGGGTAGCACAACTAGTAGACAAATAATACAACAGCCACATCAACAGTTTTCCTGACATCACCTCAGGGGCTGGCCTAATCAGAAATACAGTTGTGCTTGAAAGTTTGTGAGCCCTTTAGAATTTTCTATATTTCTGCATAAATATGACCTAAAACATCATCAGATTTTCACTCAAGTCCTAAAAGTAGATAAAGAGAAACCAGTTAAACAAATGAGACAAAAATATTAGACTTGGTCATTTATTTATTAAGAAAAATGATTGAATATTAAATATTTGCGAGTGGCAAAAGTATGTGACCCTTTGCTTTCAGTATCTGGTGTGACCCCCCAATAACTGCAACTAAACGTTTCCTGTAACTTCTGATCATTCCTGCACACCGGCTTGGAGGAATTTTAGCCCATTCCTCTAAAGGGTTCACAAACTTTCAAGAACCTGTAGCTATAAGACTTCCAATAAGAATGAAGTGCTAGGCTGGATAAAATGGTGTAGGAACAAAAACGTTGCCCTGAATATCACTTAGACTCACAAACCAGTAGTGCATTTCAAGGGGGCTGCTGATAACCACCAAGCTGAACACTGAGAATGTGCTGAGAAAATGCATCCCAAGGCTAATTCATACTATAGACCCAAAAGAACTGCACTTGTGCATTCAGACAAAAACAACATTATTTTGACAGTCAACCAAATTAAGTCATATTTTCTGTAACATTTGAAATTGGCATTTAATTAATTTAAAGTTAAATTAATTTTTAATGTATGGGTTTTGTTATTTTGTCCATTCCCTGTATCTACAAGCAGTGAACCTGCATTGTGGCTAAAGATATGGTGCACATACTTTCTCACTAACATAAACGCATTACCAGAACAATCCAAAATGAAAAACTGTATCACCACTAGATGGCGCATGAAGACCATGTAACACATGAAGGCTGCTGAACTACAGCTGCAGAATGGAACCAGTTTCACTTTGTAAACACAAAGACACAGGTATATTTTAAATGCATGGTTGATAGAAACAGCGCACTAAATAAATATTATTATAACATAGCACATCTAGTGTGAAATGAGTGTTGAATCTATTAGAATAAGTGTTTGTATGTTCCTCTGGCATACAAATTTCCTTCCAGGGTAGTAAAGTAGCAAAAGATGTATTAATTTTGACTCATACACAGAGTACAGCAAAACTTTCACATGTATGTCTGAAGAGTATCCAACATATTGCCACTTTCCTGTGCCATGCAAAAATATTAATGACTTTATGAATTTCTAAACATAAGATTAATGGGCAAGCATTCAGCTGACCAGTTTTAGATATACAGTATTAATAACAATAATAACAATTCTTTACACTTACATAGCATCATGTCATTTCAGTTTCAAGAATTCTATTGAAAACTTTACTTGCAGCACTTGCCTTATTATTATTGTTAATTTCAAGCTCTCACTTAAAACAAATCTCCTTTATTTATTTTTTGCTTGTTTTTTAATTTTTGTGTTTTGCCCTGCAGGGCCATTGTAGCTTAACCAGTAACTAGGCAGTAACTTTAAATGCAATTATTTCTGGCTGCTTCAAATAAGACATTGGTAGACTGTTATTACAATAATCCAAAGCAGATTTAAATGTTCTTCACAATTACAGAGCATTTTTAGATTTTCATGAAGGAAGTATTGTGGCATCATATAGGCAAGAAAGAGACATATGCCAAACACACACACATGCACACACACAAATAAATAAATAAATAAATTGTATATATATATATATATATACAGTACAGGCCAAAAGTTTGGACACACCTCCTCATTCAATGTGCTTTCTTTATTTTCATGACCATTTACAGCACTCCATCACTCTCCTTCTTGGTCAAATAGCCCTTACACAGCCTGGAGGTGTCCTGTTGAAAAATAAATGATCGTCCAACTAACCTGACTTCCGCACAACACAACTGCTGGTCCCAACCCCATTGATAAAGCAAGAAATTCCACTAAATAACCCTGATAAGGCACACCTGTGAAGTGAAAACCATTTCAGGTGACTACCTGTTGAAGCTCATCGAGAGAATGCCAAGAGTGTGCAAAGCAGTAATCAGAGCAAAGGGTGGCTATTTTGAAGAAACTAGAATATAAAACATGTTTTCAGTTATTTCACCTTTTTTTGTTAAGTACATAACTCCACATGTGTTCATTCATAGTTTTGATGCCTTCAGTCATGAAAATAAAGAAAACACATTGAATGAGGAGGTGTGTCCAAACTTTTGGCCTGTACTATATATATATATATAGCCGACCCGGATACAGACAGGCGGACATGTTGTTTTCCAACCACCACACATTTATTTACAATATTTACAGTTAATTTGGTCACACAGACCCAGCCAATGGTCACTAAGACCCAGTTCAGTGCACAATACCCCAATACAAAGTCCTGGCCACAAATGCCTTTCTTCGGGCCGCCTCCACACCTCCTCTGTGCTTCATCCTTCCTCCTCCCGACTCCAGCCCTGAATGAATGGAGACGGCCCCTTTTATATGGTTCGCGGATGAGCACCAGGTGTTCCCGGCATTCCTCCTCTGGCCACGCCCTAGCGTGGCGGAAGTGCCGGCTGTCCTCCCGGCTGCTCTCCGGGTGCCGTCCTGGGGGGAAGTGAGGGCTTCCATGCCCTCAACCCGTGGCCCCCAGAGCGACCAGGAAGGCGGCCCCCACGTGATCCAGGGTGGGCGTAGACCCACATCCGGTCCCTCATGGCGTCCCGGCCGGGTCGTTGCCCCGGCATCCCTGACAATATATATATATTGATATATATAACAGTAATGAAAAGTGATAGATAGATAGATAGATAGATAGATAGATAGATAGATAGATAGATAGATAGATAGATAGATAGATAGA
>JANRMT010062807.1:33269534-33279876 GCA_026402145.1 Polypterus bichir lapradei
AGATAGATAGATAGATAGATAGATAGATAGATAGATAGATAGATAGAAAATTACCTACAGGAGAAAGGAAACTATCAAACATTTGGCTTGAGAGACAAGTCTTACAAAAAATCTTAATAAAGGAGGACATTTATTTATAAAAAAAGAACAAAAATGGCAAAAATGTCCCAGAGCAAGCAAATACTAAATTGTAAGCCAATAATTAAAAGCCAGATGCAAAAATTCTAGAAACCAGAAAATTCAATACTCACTGCTAATGAACTCTTCGATGATCAATGAACTGCTGACCTCAACTCTTGGAGTTCCACCCACGGAAAACAAGGAACATCAGAGAAGACATGGTACATAAATAATAAATTACAAAGAAACAGAAAAATATTAACAAAGAATTATCACAATATGTACAGGTACATAAATGTGCCAGGGAACAGGGAATACACCTTTACTGTAACATAACACTGTGTCTACAGGTTTTTATAATAATAATAAGTTAATTAATAATATTGTTATATTATGGAAAACAACACACCCATCTCAAATATAACCTAGAATAAAAGGAACAAAACAAAAAATAAAGAAAACTTGTGACTTGGCCATGACAGTCCCAGTGAGGCTTCATGCAGCCTTATTGCTGTTGGCATAAAGGAGCCCCCGTGGTGTTTGCACTTCCGCTGAATGATTCATTGGCTGAAAGTCCTCAGTGTTAGTTTGTTGGAATGAGGATGTGCAGCATTGTTCTTAATGGCACTCAGATTTATTTGAATTCTCTCCTTTGCTACGAAGTCCAGAGGTTTCAGAGTGTGTCCATAACTGAACCTGCCCTTTAAATTAGTTTTTTATTTAGTGGGCTCTTTTGAAGCGAGTTACAGGCCCAGCACACCACAGCATAGAAAATCACACTGGTCGTCACAGAGTTATAGAAGATGTGAAGGATGTCACTACCTACATTAAAGGAATGCCATCTCCTTTGTGTTATGAGACCAGTCCAACCTGTCATTGATGTGAGCCCCCAAACACTTGTACCAATGTACCATCTCCACATTCACTCCTAGTGACTGACATAGAGTCTCTTTGGTATGGTGAGAGTCAATAACCATTTTCATGGTTTTGCTGATGTTAAGAAGCAGACAATTCCCAGAGTTCTCCACTAAACTCCTATCCTCTGTCTCATCCCCTTTATTAATACACCCAATAAGTGCAGAATCATCACAAAATTTCTGTAAGTGACATGAGCTGGTGTTATATTTATAGTCTGAGGATGAAAGCAGACAGGACTGTTCCTTGTGGTGCTCCACTGTTACTCACACAGTCATTCAGCCTCACAAACCAGTCTACCAGACAGACAGTCCATCGTGCAGGTCACTATTGGCTCATCCACCTGCATATCTCTAAGTTTAACCCTTAGCAGGGATAACTGGATGGTAGTGAAGACACTGGAGAAATCAAGAACCATTGTCCTCACAATGCTGCCATTTTTGTCCAGGTGAGAATAAGCCTTGTGGAGCAGACAGATACGATTGCATCCTCCAGTCTAATCTTTCTCTGATAGGCAAACTGCAGAGGGTCCAGGTGGTCTACCACAAAAGGACTCAAACAGTCCAGGACAAGCCTCTCAGTGGCCTTCATGATGTGAGAGCTAAGGGCCACAGATCTGTAATCATTAGGTGAAGAGATGCCTGCCTACTTTGGAAAGCAAACAATTCCAGGATGTTTACCACAACAGCAGCACATTTTGGAGCCTCACTGATGGGAGACACATCACAAAGTTGGTCAGCACAGGCCTTAAGAACTTGAGGACTGATTCAGTCTGGTCCCGTGGAGTATCCTGTGTGTAGCCTCTTGAGTTGTCTCCTCACTTGGCCATCAGTTATGAACAGTTCATACTAATAGTCAGTGGTGGACACCTCACTGGCCATTCCAGGTAAAATTATAGTAATCGTTGATGTAGCAGTGAGTTACTCTTACTTCTTATTCATCCAGTTGTTTAATTAACTGGCCTTCTCTTATTTTCCATTTAGAAGAGTCCAGTAGTGTGAGGTTTTACATCTGGAAGAAATGTAGTGGCGTTCATTTTCTGCCTTAGCTTAAAATACTTCAATTTCCTTTTTAATTAACCTTTTTCTGTGGAGACTGGACCCTTAATTGTATCCAAAGCCTGACAACACATGAAAGCTGTGCAGATGCAGATGCAAATGACATTGAATGTGTTGTGGAGAAATCTCAGAAAAAACAAGCAGAGTCTTCAGAAAGGCAGTCAGAATTTAAGACTTTATTGCACAGCATAGAAAACAATTGCAGAGCACATAACGCCTGTCTCAATTCATGAAGTGAGCCCCGAGTGTCCAGAGAGCCCTGAATATATTACACTTCTTATCACACAATGCCCCGCTTCCAGACTAGTTTCCCAACATCTACTGTATGGAGGTTCCCATGATGTTTTCCCCACTCAGCACCTTTACCCATAACAATCTCCTGGTGTTCCAGACCTTCTCATAATGATATTCTTGCCAGAGAAGACATCCCCATAACAGTCTTCTTATGTGAATTTCCCCTTGGGATTAATAAAGTATCTATCTATCTATCTATCTATCTATCTATCTATCTATCTATCTATCTATCTATCTATAAACCTTCTCATAACAATATTTTTGCTGGCAGGACATATATGGTGGTCCAGATCTAATTATGCAATTTTCATTACGCTATAAATTATTAAGTTTGTTACATAGAAAATCACCCAAAAAATCCCAGACCATCGAGAAGTGTGTGAGGCAAGAGGCCTCTCTAACAAAATAAATGGTGTCCTTTTAAAGTTGTTTCAGGCCTAGACTTTTTACAGTTAAGAGCACAAAAACTAATAAGGCAGCGCATTGATCCTTGATCAAAATTCTCAACAAATGCTAAAGTAGTGCAGCTCCTTCACGTTCGTATTTATTTGAGTGCTAATTAGTAAGAAAAGTCTTAACTTGGTGGTCCTTTAGTTCAGTTCTGTAGACCTCCATAACTGCAGGTGTTTACCACAAATGCCACCTGCTTTAAAATGTCCTCCTACCTTCATTGAACAAGCTTTTATTTCCCAGTTTTAACCTTTTCTTTGTCAATCTGGAAATGACAAACAAAATTCTAGTTCAACTGGAATTTAACAATTTTGCATGTTACACTATGATCAGCTAGTTTTCATTTTCAGGTTTTTAAGATTTTTTTTTTGTGATCAACATTTTACTCAATAAAGACAAAATATCAGGATGAGCTCAAGGCTTTTTAAGATTTTGCTGTTTTTTAATGCTGTGGTTATTTCAGGTTTTCCTTACTAATTAGCACACAAGTGAAGATGACACTCAAGGAGCTGCTCTGCTTCAGCATTGTGTCATTTGCAGCTGCTTCTGCATGGCTTGTCATTAATTGTCAATACTTGGATACAATTAAAAGGGCAAACTGCAAAGCATAAAGGTCAATTAAAAGGAAAATGGAAAAAGCAAGTTGAGAATTTAAAGTTACGATGGAAATGCATATTTCTGCACTTCTTAATAGGGAAAGAAAAAGGCTAATTAATTTAACAATAAGAAGAGTGATTCACTGATTTATGAAACTGGGTGGAATAAAAACCTGAAGTCACAGACGTACCTCAGGGCTGAAACTGAGCTATTTCAATCACGATAAAATAATGTTTCAATTTTTTTTCTTTAAGTATCCATTCATCCATTTTCCAACCCGCTATATCCTAACTACAGGGTCACGGGGGTCTGCTGGAGCCAATCCCAGCCAACACAGGGCACGAGGCAGGAATCCAATCCCGGGCAGGGTGCCAACCCACCGCAGGACACACACAAACACACCCACACACCAAGCACACACTAGGGCCAATTTAGAATCACCAATCCACCTAACCTGCATGTCTTTGGACTGTGGGAGGAAACCGGAGCGCCCGGAGGAAACCCATGCAGACACGGGGAGAACATGCGAACTCCACGCAGGGAGGACCCGGGAAGTGAACCCGGGTCTCCTAACTGCGAGGCAGCAGCGCCACCATGCTGTCCTTCTTTAAGTATGTAACATACAATATTACAATTGCATTTTGTTATGTTTTAGCACTAGGGGTCCGAGAACTCCTATTGCACTCCTTATGTATTACAACCTTAATTCATGTGTGAATTCATTTATGAACATTTTTTGTTATTAATTTTGAATAATTTTTCTTATTTTTATGTTATGTCTGTTTATTTTGTTTACTAGCTGTGTGTGGTCTTTGGGACAAAAAAAAAACAACCCGAAGACCTAGCAGTTTTACTGTATTTGTGAACTCGGAGAGGCGTCAGCTAACACTTAAGAATTACCCAGTGCAGAGAACATGGACCCACTTGTGCTTGTTGTCCCACTGGCTTTCGTTAGAAGACACTGGTGATACTGTATCTTAGCCGTATCGCTGGCATATGAGTTCTATTAAATTTGTCTCAAGAAAAAACCTCCAGATAGACAATGTTTTTAGTGAAAACTTCAAGCCTGGTCACCCTTTGCTGAGGTTTTTTTTTGGGCTAATCACTTTATTCAATTAAAACAGATTAGCTTTTTCTATTCCAGTTTTCCCATGAACTCTGTGACTTTAGCATGGCTTCCGTTGGTGATTCAGCTATAAAAACATTTTCAAACCATAAAAAACCATAAAAAAATAAACAATTAAAAAAAATGCAAAAACATTCTTTGCCCAAAGGGTGGTCCTTCTTTTTCCTTTTATGTTCTTGATTCAAGAAGTTGTTTGTTTTCCAAGGCCATCTGTAAAACACTTAATATGGGGAAAAGATTCTCTTTCTTTGTATATAACTGCCTCCTTACCCAAATTACTTCTTTAATGTAATTTATTCTTACCCATTATTTTTTTCTTTATCTACTGCACCTTCTACTATTTGTTTCACCTTTGCCATTCTCCACACTACTTGTGCATTCTTATATTCAAACAGTGCATGTTTCACAGTTTTGATTTCCTTACATTGTGTATATGGGCATTTTGGATTTTTGATGGAGTTTCTTTTGAACAAGTTATTATTTGTGTGGAGGATGTCGTGTACGGCCTGCCATGCTAGGCCTTTCAAATTGCTGGGCAGATATTTACTGGATATCATTGCCCATATTTTTGCGGATTCGACGTTTCTTTAATCCATATGGCAGATTTCTGTTCTTTTACTGTTTGAATGATTAGTTTCCAGTTGATCCACGCTTTCCATCCTTCTTCTCCGAAGTTGTTTATTTGTATACAATTTCTCATGGGTTTATATATTTTGGGTATGCTTTTTTGTACAGCACTTTGGCGCAGCCTCTGTTGTTTTAAATGTGCTTTTATAAATAAAATAAAATAATCTAATCTAATCTAATCTAATCTATATTAAAGGCGTACAGTCTTCTATTGGTGGTTTTGTATAATTTGTACTTCCTTAGAGTCCCTCCCATCATATATCTTACCATGTCTGCTACCTTTCCACTCCTTTCCTGGATCATTTTAATATATACATTTGTATATCTAAGCTTCAAGATGCGTTTTAAATCAGAGATATCCTTCCCTCCTTTCTTTCCGATTTTCATTACATTTTCCCTTTTGACCCTTTTGCATATTGAGCTTCAGAAAAAATAAAACATGATTGACTTAAGGAGAAGGATTTTAACTAAGAATCCTCCGTTGCTGAAGTGTTTCACTTACATGTTGTTTCGATGTTTAGTCTCTTCTTTTGTGTCATTAGCTTGACCTCTTTGTTATGCAACATCATTTGATGCCAGTGACGTGCGGTGAGGTTCATGGATGGTGAGGCACTGACTCCTTCAGAGTCAGATTTACAAATACAGTATGTGAACCCAAAAGAGTAGTTTATTCACTATTCAGTTGGCAGCATGCACATTGACTACTGGTTATGTTTCATACCTCATGAGCATTCTTTACACACACACACAGGTAAGGTGCATACTACTGTAAGAAAGAACGTTACATTTATAATGGCGAGAGCACGTTTGCTCTGCATCCTCCATGTGTTCTAAATTTGCCATTGCAATTCCACAATTCATACTCCTTCAGTACAAATGAAAGTATAGAGTGGTGTACAAAAAAAGCAGATTTCAGTTTTGACCTTGAAATATGTAATTGTTTTTAAAAGCTTTTAATTCTGACGATTTAATTAATTTTAATACAGACTGTTTATCAGAAGAACACAGAATAACAGCAGCAATGAGCACCTGTTGGGCTCTCCTGTTGGGCTTCGGTGCGGCATGGTACTGTCTGCCTCACTCTGTGCCTTTTCACTGTGGTTTTACGTCTGATCAGCAAGACTAAATATGTCACACACATTCATTAATGCTATTAGCCAGACTGTGGAAAGTCAGGGTGTATAACAAACGTGTCTACAAACATTATATTGGCGACACACAGAGAGACGGTAACAGGCCCGTGCCAATTGCACGCATCATCCCTGTGTGTGCGGCACAGCGCAGTCCGAGGTGAGTTTCATGGTTCATTTCCTGGCCCGTTGTGCTTTAATTCTTTCTGGCTTGACCCAGCTTGGCATAACATTTATGTATGTAATTTTAAAGTCTAATATCATTTTGATATAGTTATGTTTATCTTTATTTTAATAAAGGTGCCACACTTCCATATTAAAGAGTGGAATGTCCGGTTGTGAAATATCAGCAAAATCTTGTTTGATATCTGGTAGAGAACTGAATTCTGCATATTGAAAAAACCCCAAATCATGACAAACTGGGGTCCCTGATTTTTTATGTGTCATGCTGGCAAATTTCATGTTTCGTACTAAGCTCTTCTCTCCCTCTAATGCCATGAACACCAAAATAAACCTAAAAATTTGACAATTTCTATGGGTAAATGCAGACAGAGGCCATTTATCTGTTCTCATCCTCTTAGATCCGAGTGCCGCATTTGACACAATTGATCATAATATTCTTAGAAATTGCCTTAGTCAATGGGTGGGCCTCTCTGGCAGTGTCTTAAATTGGTTTGAATCCTACCTGGCAGGGAGAAAATTCTTTGTTAGTTGTGGTAATCATAACTCAAAGACACATGATATCAAATATATGGTGATCCACAAGTCTCTATCCTGGGTCCGCTGCTCTTCTCAATCTACATGCTTCCGTTAGGTCAGATTATCTCAGGTTACAACATGAGCTACCACAGCTATGCTGATGACACACAGCTGTATTTATCAATAGCACCTGATGACTCCGACTCTCTCAATTCACTAACACAATGTCTGACTTGTATCTCAGAATGGATGAATAGTAACTTTCTCAAGTTAAATAAAGAGAAAACTGAAATCTTAGTGATTGGCAATAATGGATACAATGAGGCTATTAGAAATAAACTGGATACATTAGGATTAAAAGTCAAGATGGAGTAAAAAGCTTTGGGGTAATTGTTGACTGTAATCTAAATTTTAAATCGCATATTCATCAGACCACTAGGACAGCATTTTTTCACTTAAGAAACATAGCAAAAGTTAGACCTCTTATATCACTGAAAGATGCTGAGAAATTAGTTTGCGCGTTTGTTTTCAGTCGACTAGATTACTGTAACGCACTCCTCTCAGGACTACCCAAAAAAGACATAAATCGTTTGCAACTCATGCAGAATGCAGCTGCTAGAATCCTAACTAGGAAAAGAAAATCTGAGCACATCTCTCCAGTTTTGATGTCACTACACTGGTTACCTGTGTCATTCAGGATTGACTTTAAAATTCTGCTTATGGTTTATAAAGCCTTAAATAATCTCACCCCATCTTATACGTATATCGGAATGTCTGACACCTTATATTCCAAATCGTAACCTCAGATCCTCAAATGAGTATCTCCTTAGAATTCCAAGAACAAAACTTAAAAGAAGTGGTGAGACAGCCTTCTGCTGTTATGCACCTAAAATCTGGAATAGCCTGCCAATAGAAAGTCGCCAGGCTAATACAGTGGAGCACTTTAAAAAACTGCTGAAAACACATTACATTAACATGGCCTTCTCATAACTTCACTGTAATTAAAATCCTGATACTCTGTATACTCATTATAATAACTATTCATGGTGGCTCTAAAATCTGTACTAACCCCTACTCTCTTCTGTTTCCTTTTCCGGTGTCTTTTTGGTGGTAAAGCACCATGATGTTCCAACAATGATGGATGGATTAAAAGCCAGAAGTCTGTATGACCATCAACATCAAGTGACTCCGTGAGAACCCTAACTACAAAGAGGACTATTTCATTTATGTTAGGTAGAATGCCCAGGGGGGGCTGAGCGGTCCCGTGGCCTGGAACCCCTGCAGATTTTTTTTGTTTTTTTTGTCTTATTTTAATTTCTTATTTTGTCTTTTATTTTCTTTTCTTCATTATGTAAAGCACTTTGAGCTACTTTTTGTTAGGTTAGGTGGATTGGCAATTCTAAATTGACCCTAGTGTGTGCTTAGTGTGTGTGTGTGTGTGTCCTGTGGTGGGTTGGTGCCCTGCCCGGGATTGGTTCCTGCCCTGTGCCCTGTGTTGGCTGGCTCCAGCAGACCCCCGTGACCCTGTGTTTGGATTCAGCGGGTTAGAAAATGGATGGATGGATGCTTATGGATCTTGTGTGCTCACAATTACCATCTCAACAGCCATCTTTATTATCCATGTTAATAAAAGGATAAGTGTCTGTGTATCTGTCTATGTGTCCAGCCAGTTGTTATACAGTGATCCCTCGCTATATCGCGCTTCGACTTTCGCGACTTCACTCCATCGCGGATTTTAAATGTAAGCATATCTAAATATATATCACGGATTTTTCGCTGGTTCGCGGATTTCTGCGGACAATGTGTCTTTCAATTTATGTTACACACTTCCTCGGTTTGTTTGCCCAGTTGATTTCATACAAGGGACGCTATTGGCAGATGGCTGAGAAGCTACCCAATCAGAGCACGTATTACATTTTAAATAAAACTCATCAATAATATACAAAATGCTTCCTGCGTGCAGCTTCACACACTTAAAAGCTCTAACAGCCCGTATTGATTTTTCATTGTTTGTTTTTCTCTGTCTCTCTCACTCTCTCTGAGAAATACAGGCAGATACTTATCCATCATGCAATGCCATCAGGGAGGCGTATGATTGGCCCCATTAACTGCTCCTGACGGAGGGGATGTGAGCAGAGGGGCTGTTTGCACAGAGGCTGTTTGCTTAGAAGATACGGACGCGCCTGTAAAAAAAATGCTGAAAGGCTACCTTCACATTGATCCCTTCATTGCGCCGCTTTATCGCGGTGCTTGCATACTTAAAAGCGCAACAGCCCTATTGATTTTTGATTGTTAACTTTACTTTCTCTCTCTCTGAAATTCTCCACTCCTGACGCGCACCTTGAAGAGGAAGATACGTTTGCATTCTTTTAATTGTGAGAAACAACTGCCATCTCTGTCTTGTCATGGAGCACAGTTTAAACTTTTGACTAAAGGGTGTTATTTCATGTCTAGAGGGCTCTAATAATGTTAAAAAAACGTATTTAGAAGGTCATAAACAGGTTTTCAATGCTCTAACTGCGAAAATATTAGATTTATAAATAAAGAATCCTACTTCTTGGAAATTCAATTATCTGTCTGGAGCGGATCAACTGCTATAAACGAGGGTTTACTGTATAACTGTGCGGAGAATATTTATAAATAGTGTGGGAGAGTTTCTAAGAGCTTAAAATATATAAAAACTAGCAAAATACCCGCGCTTCGCAGCGGAGAAGTAGTGTGTTAATGAAGTAATGAAAAAGAAAAGGAAACATTTTGAAAATAACGTAACATGATTGTCAATGTAATTGTTTTGTCACTGTTGTGAGTGATGAGTGTTGCTGTCATATATATATATATATATATATAAAAATATATATATATATTTACACACACACATATAAACATATATATATATATACATATCTATACATATACACATATATATACACACACACATATATACATACATATATATATCTACATATATATATACACATACATATACATACACACATACATACATACACACACATATATACACACAAATACATATATATATATACATACACACACACATATATAAACATATATATACATATACATACATATCTACATATATACACACACAGCTATTTCGTATCAGTGCAATACGCTGCTTGTTAAAACGGATAACTTCCGCTTTTACGTGCAAGTCTGCGTGGATATTATGAACTATCGTATCTGTTCAAGTTCTATTTAAATTTTAAATAGAAGGAATTTTTATTTAGTCGACAGAAATATCTTTGGTAGGAATGGTAAAAACAGACAGGAATATTATTCCTGAATAAATCAACTCAAACCTTAAA
>JANRMT010062807.1:33280276-33327560 GCA_026402145.1 Polypterus bichir lapradei
GCCGCTGACGGACGGCCTTATATGGGCAGGCACTAAATTACAAACGCTAGCGGCAGCCTGTCTATGAACTTAATTTAAAGTTTAGGTTTACATCGTGCTTTGTTTCCGAAGTAGCAGAACTCATGAATATGGTTGTATATGTCACTCGCTCGCTTCTTATTGTTTCGCTGCCTTCTCGATTATATAATGCATGTTTTCTTCAGCGCTTTTTGGAGGTCTTCCTGGTTTTCCATGTACTGTGTGATTACGTGGGAGGCGTGATGATGTCACACGAAACTCCGCCCCCACGGCGTTCAAGCTCATCTCCATTACAGTAAATGGAGAAAAACAGCTTCCAGTTATGACCATTACGCGTAGAATTTCGAAATGAAACCTGCCCAACTTTTGTAAGGAAGCTGTAAGGAATGAACCTGCCAAAATTCAGCCTTCCACCCACACGGGAAGTTGGAGAATTAGTGATGAGTCAGTGAGTGAGTGAGTGAGTGAGTGAGTGAATGAGTGAGTGAGTGAGTGAGTGAGTCAGTGAGGGCTTTGCCTTTTATTAGTATAGATAACCATACAAACATATGGTTTCTACTTCGCGGATTTTCACCTATCGCGGGGGGTTCTGGAACGCAACCCCCGCGATCGAGGAGGGATTACTGTATCTCTTTCATTCCAACAGATGGCACATCACAAACACTAACACTGCTTTAATAAATCCCATACCAAGTGGCATGTAACAGAGACATATGCATTGAATGGTGCGCTGCAAACGTTAGCATTGAGGCCTACATTAGTTACTTAGATTTCAATCTGTCTTATACGGGTAGCACAGCTAGTACATATATTTTGTTTTTCTCAGCGTCTCAAAAGTGTGCCTTGTCTTTTCTTTCTGTCCGCATCTCTAATTTAGCAGAGTGTTGTATTTATAGAGAAGCCTCATTAAATTTAATTAAAGGGACTGCAGCCTTCAGGAAGAAACTCTCCAGGAAGCTTCATTTTTCTGTCTCAGGGGGACTGACAGGCAGCTGCATGCTTGAATCCCAGGACTTGCTATGTAATTAAATCTAATTGCCGGCAGTGAAAAAAGACAACCTCCAGTTGTGCTGCAGTAGCTTTCTGGATTTGATGTGTAGCTCTGAATCCAATATTCATCTCACAGTGTTTTTTATTAAACAACTCATGTTCTCTTGACATGTTGATGTAGAATGCAAAGCATTAATCTCTATTAATAGAATTGATCATTTGTGTTTATTAGCTTATTCCGACAGGAAAACCATTCTTTGCTGATTGATGACTATATATAAGAGCAGTGGAGATAAAGATAAGCCTTCAGAGGCTGCTGTATTCTTATTAGATGAGCTTATAAATCATAGACCAGTTCCTGCTTTAGATAAAACTGCTTCCTTACATATGATGGTTTTTCTCTGTGACATGATGGCACGATGGTAAGTCTGGCAACCTCACAACTCCAGCATCCTGGGTTTAAATCCTGCACCTGGTTGTTAGCTGTCTGTTGTATGAGTTTCCTTTCTCTGGCTGCTGTTTGGTTTTCTCCTGGTACCCCAGTTTTTCTCCTACACACAGACGTGGACAAATTTTTTGGTCCCCCCACAGCTCATAGAAAAAGCACTGTATGTGTCCTGAAAAGTGCTGAATTGTCCCCTGTCTACCTGCATGCCTTTGATATGTCATCAGGTAAAGCAACTCAAGTGTGAAAAGGGATCAAGTGCTTCTTATTCTATAAAGATGTCCTAAAATCGCTTGGACACATTTGTTAGTATCCTTAGAAAATATTATAAACTAGGCTGACCCGCCTTTTAAGGCGACCGACTTTTAAGTTGACCACTTCTTAAGGCAATTCAATATGTAGATCAATTTGATATTTTATACAAACTCATTAATTTGGTTATATTGCATTTGAGCGGTATTACTTTAATACTCGTAGTTTCTGTTATTTTTGTGATGAAATTTAAACTTTTTTTCTATATTGAGGTCGCCCTTTTGAACCCCCCTGATATTTACTACACAGTGAGGCATTTGTACTCCATCAACATTAATCATTTCCAGATACATAATTTTGTCTACTTTTCCAGCGCATCGCGCACAAAAGCAAGGGAACGATGGGAGCACCAGAACTCTGCTCACATCATGTCGCTTCGTACCGCAAGCTGCAAGTAGTAAGTCTGTGATAAGCGGAATGCCGCTACGCTTTCCACTCACGGGACGGAAGGACAATCCCGACCGCTTTTATATAGTAAGAAAGAAGAAGAAGATATCGCACAGTCTGGAGTAGAAAATCATCTTTAACCTGGAAAAACGAAACTACAAATCCCATCGTGCATTGCAAAATGGACAGGGCGTGTGTGAAACTCCGCACCTGCGTAGCACTAACGGGACGTAAGGACAATCCCGACCGCTTTTATATAGAAGGATAACTGGATTGGTGTGATTTTCAAACTAGCTGTTTTCTTGAATTCTTATCACACACGTCTCCAATCGTGCAGTCAGTCATTCAACTGATTTAAATGGAGGAAAGCCCAGGTTGGGGTTGAATTGAATTTAGTTTTGCTAAGTTTGACTTGATTATGTGGAATGTTACATACTTTTAATAAATGAAATAAAAGACAATAAATAAATAAAATAAAATAAATGGAGGAAAGTCGTGACTCTGCTGCTAATTTCCAGTTTTCCCATCTTCACTGAAAGTATTGTTTAAGCTTTTCATACTTTGCAGCAAGTTTGTATTTTATTAAGGCTTTATAAAAAGACTTTAATACTTTCATATTTAGTTAATTTGCAGTTATTCTTTTTAATAAAAACTGCTTGGCATGCATATTTCTATACTTTGTGCATCCAGAATGAATACTGTAATAAAATAGATACAGGGAAGCTGGTGGGGAGATTGTCACTTTCTTTTTGTCAGGGTTGGCAGGCTGAGTGTGGATGTCCCCAGCAGAAGACAACACGGTGAATGTAATGTATTGTTGGTTGGTAAGTGTCATTGCCTGCCCAGGGTGTATCGGATTCAGTGCTGTTATGAATTAACTGCACACAAGATGGTGAAAGGGGGAATGCAGGCCACAAAATCCACAAAAAATGTAGACCAATACGTCACTGCTCTGACTCAGAAACAGGCCTCACTCATGATAGCCAGGCCCCAAAACACAAAAGGCAGACTTTAAAGCCTACTCTGGCCAAAATTATGGCACTGGGTTTAAAAGTGAAAACAAAAATAGCAACAAAAAGCACTTTAAATGCTGACAATACATAACAGTGCCCTACAAGGCAGATGAAAACTGTAATCCATCCATCCATCCCTCCATTATCCAACCCGCTATATCCTAACTACAGAGTCACGGGGGTCTGCTGGAGCCAATCCCAGCCAACACAGGGCGCAAGGCAGGAAAGAAACCCCAGGCAGGGCGCCAGCCCACCACAGGAAAACTGTAATCCTCTGGCTTAAAATGACAAAGGAACAGTATTCTTTAAATTCAAAGAATTTACTAAATAATCCAAAATTAAAGTAAAACAAAAAGAAAGAAAAAAAGGCAAAATACGAAAGCCAAAAAAGGGCAAACAAATCCCAATGGCTATCTCAAAACAAAATCCAGAATCAAGAAGCAAAATAGATAAAAAAACAGTAATCTCCAAAGAAAATAATACTCACAAGACAAAACACACATCACAACAATCACAATACATTTCTGAGAGACCTGCTCCTCAGCCAGCAATATAAAGGGCTGTGAGGTATATGAGGGTTTTCCTAATGCAATAATTTAATGGTTGCCATGCCTCTTGTGTTCAATGGGTGGAACCTGCAAGGAACATGGGAAAAAAATACACAATACATAGATAATAAATAATGTACAGTCAATATAGCAACATTACATAAAATTACAGTCAGTCAGTCATTTTTCAACCTGCTATATCCTAACACAGGGTCGCGAAGGTCTGCTGGAGCCAATCCCAGCCAGCACAGGGCGCACGGCAGGGTGCCAGTCCACCAGAGGGCGCGCACGCGCACACACACACACACATTAGGGACAATTCAGGATTGCCAATGCACCTAACCAGCATGTCTTTGGACTGTGGGAGGAAACCGGAGGAAACCCACGCAGACACGGGGAGATCATGCAAACTCCATGCAGGGAGGACCTGGGAAACGAACCCAGGTCTCCTTACTGCGAGGCAGCAGCACTACCACTGCGCCACCGTACCGCCTTACATAAAATTACATAAGAGTAAAAACACATGAAAAATAAAATTTCAAAAACTAAAGAAAAACCCATAAAAGGAAACTAAAACTAATGTTAGAGAACAAACTGTGGCTGAAAGATAACACATGTCTAGATTTTTCTCTGACACCAAGGTGTGTCACGTTTTAGATGTAGATTATATCTGGGGCCACTGTGATGGCATGTAAGCCTTTATGTGTCTAGATTATTCTTGGGGAGAAAGGTAGGCTTAGGTCTAGGTTATATCTGGGGACACCCATGTGTTATTCACATACTGAGGAGTGACAGGCTGTGCAGACATCACTAACAGTAAGTGTTTTAAGTGCATTGTGTGTGTGTGTGTGTGTTAGGCTTGGAATGTGACAGTAGGCTGACTAATATTGAATATGGTGAGTCCCACTAACCCTACAATAATACAGTGGATGGGCACATGAGTAGGCCTTGTAATGGTCTGACACTCTTTCCAGGGTTGGGAGCTGCCTTGTGCCTGATGCAATCAATGTAGACTTCAGGCACTTATGACCTTTAAATGGATTATGCCAATTTGATCAGGATAAGTAATTACTTCCATCCTCAGTTGAGACAAATTTTGTCAGCCTAGTTGACATTTGCCTACATGATAATGAATTTTTGGAATGCCTACATAGATGTTGAGTGATGAGTCGGCCAAATGCTGAAGGAGACTGTATAAGCTGGAATTTATTTTTTTCTTTACATTGTTGTCACTCATACAGAAATATTAGTGTGTGTATATAGTAGTATACATATATAATACAGATAGTAGTGTATACAGTACATATACTGTATAATAGAAATAATAAAAGCATGTATTCAAGTATTGTTTTTGTCATGAAGTGCAGAATGCATGATAGTACATAGAGAGACACTTGTAATATGTCTAAGTGCCATGTAGGAGAGACAGGCATCTCGACTGGGATGGAAACCGAGTTCTTGCCCAGCCTGGGTACCATAATTGAAGAACCACAGGACTAGAGACATAACACAGCTAGAGCGCCCTATAATCTTTGTCCCATCTGGGTGAACGTAGATACTGGGAGCAGTTCATACCCCCACACGGAAGGTGGCAGTGTTCTTCCAAGTTGATCCCAATCAGGACACCTACAGGGTTGCATGGGAATTGGAGTACAGAAGTACAGCCCTGCTGTGGTGGGCTGGCGCCCTGCCCAAAGTTTGTTTCCTGCCTTGCGCCCTGTGTTGGCTGGGATTGGCTCCAGCAGACCCCCGTGACCCTGTAGTTCGGGTATAGCGGGTTGGATGATGGATGGATGGATGGAAGTACAGCCTTGTTGGGGTCCTTGGGAGCAGCCAAAGGCTGCAGCCGGGGGAGAACAATACTGGTTTCCACATTGCCTGGAAGTGCTCCCAACATTACTGGAAGCAGTCCCGGGTCATTCTTGAACAGGAGCCGGTAACCTCACTTCAGGAAGTCAGAGTCGGGAGGCAGTGGATGACACTCTTGGAGGAAGGGAAGAGGGAAGAAATCAATCTAATTTGTTATTGTGGTATTGATCTTTTGACAGGTGATTATTGGAAAGGTGTGGTAGACAAATAAATATCTCTTATTTGAATCCAGAATTGTATTGGGCATTACTGTGTCTTGGTGGCTCAGTGGTAGCGCTGCTGTCTCACACTAAGGTGGCCCGGGCTCGTGTCCCGGATCTTACCTGCATGCATGTTCTCCCCATGTCTATGTGTGTTTCCTCCAGTTGCTCCAATTTCCTCCCACAGTCCAAAATCATGCAGGTTAGGTGAACTGGTGATCTTAAATTGGCCCTAGTGTGTGACTGGGGTGTGTGTGTTCGGCCTGCGATGCATTGGCACCCTGTCCAGGGTTTATTCCTGCCTTGTGCCCTATGCTAGTTGGGATAGGCTCGAGCCGACCCCTGAGACACAGTTTGGGACTAAGCGGGTTACAAAATGACTGACTGATTGCTGTGTCTGTGATTTGCTCTCAGTGGCACCCCCCGGTGGTTGCAGATGCTAATGATGTACTTACACACTGGAGTGGTACTTTTAAACTGTCAGCTAAAACAGTAATCGTGCAGAAGAAAGTCAGATATGTGAGCTAAGAAAGAATAAAGCAAGGGAAATAGAGAAGGTGACAGTTCTGCTTGGGCAGCACGGTGGTGCAGTGGGTAGCGCTGCTGCGACTTGGGTTCACTTCCCGGGTCCTCCCTGCGTGGAGTTTGCATGTTCTCCCCATGTCTGTGTGGGTTTCCTCCGGGTGCTCCGGTTTCCTCCCACAGTCCAAAGACATGCAGGTTAGGTGCATTGGCGATCCTAAATTGTCCCTAGTGTATGCTTGGTGTGTGTGTGTGTGTGTGTGTGCGCACCCTGCGGTGGGCTGGCGCCCTGCCTGGGGTTTGTTCCTGCCTTGTGCCCTGTGCTGGCTGGAATTGGCTCCAGCAGACCCCTGTGACTCTTTGTTAGGATATAGCGAGTTGGATAATGACTGACTGACTGACAGTTCTGCTTTCTTAAGGGACATTGGTAATGTAATCACTTTAAATTACAGAGTACAGAAGATGGCAATAGAAAATTGAAAACTAATTAGAAAATGTCTGCAACGTGTAACTTTCATGGACTTTATTAACTGATTGAAAAGCTGCAGAATTTTACATTTTAGCTACTTTAGTCAGTTATCACCTTTTTGTTTAATACATATTTTTGTCACAATAACTCATACCATACAATACCATTTAGCTATAAATGTAGCCCACATGGACTTGTGGGGGCTCAATAGCGTTCCCAGATGGCAGTCCAATTCGGGTGGTGTGAAAGTGGCATAAACTGGTATGCTGTTTTTAGCTGTTGACTGCAGAGGGTCTGTGACTAATGGTACCTTACATTTCTTAAATGTAACAGTTTTGTAACAATTGTCCCATGCAGAATTACTGTTTGGCTGCTTTGGCCCATCATGAAGAACAGGTCTGGAGCTTTGTTGAGGACTCAATCATTGCAATGTGCACATAATGCAGTTGTGGGGTTGTTTTAATGTAACATAAATGCCGAGAACATATTTGTTCACTCTGGGCTTACGGGATGCTTACATAATTCATTTTCTCTTACATTCATTTCCAGACAAGTGACTCCTTGTTTTTTTATTATTTTTTATTTTTATAGTTAACCTACCTCAAGCAGTTTGAGCAAAAGACACACCAAAAGGTCTTCACCTGAAATGAAGGCTCTCGGAGTCAGAGGATAGGCAAACAGAGTATATAGCTTTATTGCAATAAAACAATAACGCAGACTCAACCCAATTAGGCCAAATCGAGCTGAGCCCTGATCAATTCAAAAATCACAGTTAATATTATCATTTCTTATCACTCTGACCTCGCTCAAAACAGCTCATTCGCTGCTCATTCTGACTCCTTTTTCTGTAGCTGGCCTGTCACATTCTTTCAGAATAACCTCTATTATTTTTATCGTTTGTTATTGGTCTCTACTTTTCTGCTTCGCTTATTTTCTAGTCGGCCTTGAGTTTGCAGATGTTCCCCCTCTTCCACCCTTGGGCTGTCTTATCTTATCATTTCCCTGCCTTGGTCTTCAAGCTAGTTTATATTGGTGGCTAGAGCTAAGCTTTAATTAAAAAAGAAATATGGCACGTGCCTTCATTTAAGCATTCATTTAGCAGGCCTGACTTGCATTAATATTTGCACTAAAGCTAATGCTTATATATTTTTTCGATATTTATGCTAATACATGAATATACTAATTTTATTTTCCATAGCAGCAGGTGAAGTGAGCTGTTGTACCGGCAGTGTTTGACCATCTTGTATTAGAGATCCATTTTCTCATTAGGAGCAGTGGCTGGACAAGAACATGTAAAAAAATATACAAGATGAAGCAACTATTCTCAAGTTAATAACTGAAAACAGTAAACTAATTCATAATTGAAGTCACACAGAATATTTCCTGTTTTAAGACAAACAAGTTCGCAAATATTTTTCAATAAGAGATTATGAAATGTGTACAATGTGCCATACTCAGAATATCTCAATGAAAACTGAAGTTTTTAGACATCTTTCCTTGAACAATAAGCATGTGAAATGTCATCAGATTTGGTCCACTGAGAGCCAAGTTGTTTTTTATGTGACACAGTAAGCGCTTTTCACCTTATATGCTAACACACATAAAAGAGTTTACAGGCAGCACTTTGGTGTAATGCAACTGACTTGTCAGACATAACACAATTTGCATGGGTGACAGCTTAAGGGCTGTTGTGATGGCAGATACCCACTGAAAATGGCATTGGCTCTGTGGACTAATGCCTTCCGGAAGACTCACAGCCACTTCCATTGTCCATCCTCTTGGATTCACCCTTTCCTGCCAAGTGACTGACTATATAACCCATGAACCAGCCATCTTGTTCTCAGTTCTATTCTGAACTCGCATGTTGCATTTTTGTGCATTCTTTCAAATTATAAGGGTCACCAAGGTGATGCCCCAACTCCTTCACATTGTTGTGTCTCCTTTTCACATTTGCTGTTCTCCAAATCAATGTAGACTGGCACTAAGATCACCTTCTGAGTATTATATGTGAAATAACCTCACACTTTACAACAGTATTTTCATGATTAAGCTTTTGCGTGTGGATTTTTATGGGCCTTGCTGTCATGAGATTGATCCATTAGTAAAACTTGGCTCTTTTCTATTATGTCAGACAGTGAATGAATGAAGCAAAGGTAGCTTTAAATACATACCTTTAGAAATATGTGTATTTTTTCCATAGGCTTCAGGGTTTCACTCACTTTTGTCATTATCCTATTCATTCAATTTTTTTCTATGACATTTGCTCTCTTAATGGTCGATAGCTGTCAATATTAGCATACGGGTGGAGAAGACACCAGGACAAAAGAGGTAGAATGCTAAAAGTCTGCAATTACTTGAGTGTCATATGTACTCACTAGCCTCCTTAAGAACATGAGGATAAATACTATCTGGTCCTGGAGATTTGTTTGATTTCAGCTTATTTAATCTGAGCAGCAGTTCTCCCTCTACAATTTCCAAATCCCTCAGTACCTCCTTAGTAGTCGCGTTTATCTCTGGGATTTTATTCACTTGCTCACTTGTAAAAACCTCAGAAAAATGTAAGTTTAGGGCATCCGCTATATCACTGTCTTGTGTCTTTTAATTCCCCTTTACTATTTCTGATGCACTTGACCTCCTCCTTGACTGTTCTTTTACTACTAAAATACTGAAAGAATCTCTTGGGGTCTTCTTTCGCCTTATCTGCTATCCTCTCCAACTGTCTTTTAGCCTCCCTGATATCCTTCTTCATGGTTGCCCTCATGTTCTCATGCACTCTACGATTCACTTTGCAGTCATTAGTCTTATATCTAATATATAAAGCAGAGTTGATGTATATGTGTATGCTTGTTCGTCCTTTATACATATCTGCACCGGGCGTTCGATCGCCACCAAACTGGGGATGGGGCTCCTTTATGACCAGGAGGAGGTCATGGGGTATGTTTGGTTCGGACAAATGTTCGTGGTGAAGCGCAGGGCAATTTTCAGCGACACAACATTCGGCACAGGTGCCAGTACTTATCATTGACAAGATGGCCGCACCTTGCAACAGACGTTAACGGCGGCGCCATCTAGCGGCACGTTTGGTCCTTGTGCGTCGCTCTTTACCAATGTTTCTTTAAATTGCCAACAGATGGCGGAAGTGTCCAAGTATGAGAAGGCCGACTGCTTTCATCGGGTGAAGGGGAACTGCCGTATGGATGTATAACGTGACCGACCCACTAAGTGTGACTGGCTATTCATATTTGTGGTGCTATTTGCTCGCTTTCCGACTCACAGTACGATTTCCGTCTTGGTCTTTCTGACTGACTGGTGCTATTTGCTCGCTTTGCGACATATTGTGAATAATGTGCATTCATCTCACTGTGGTGCTTATTCTGTACATTATACCATGTAACACATTATATTGTACACTGTATACCCATGCCACCGAAAAAAAGACGTAGAATTAGAAAGTCCACTTCCAATGCCAGAAAAAAGTCTATTTCAAGGGCATCTGAAACGTTGCGCACGACGTGATGATGGTTTCATACCAACAATTCAGTTCATTCCGAATGATTTACCCTTTGATTTCAAACTACTACAATTTCCTGTTCGTTTGGCTTTTGCTATGTCAATTAATAGCGCTCAAGGCCAATCACTGCAAGTTAAAGGCACCAATTTGGAAAATCCATGCTTTTCACATGCACAAATCTATGTATCTATGTTCTAGAGTGGGTAATCCTCAGAATTTGTTCATTTTCGCACCACAAGGCAAAACAAAAAATATACTGTATCCAAAGGCTCTGGAATAACCACTTATATTACCTATTACAATAAAATTTCAATCACAAATCTGTTTGTTCTATTTCTATGTTCTGTTTCTTTCATTTGGTAAATTCACCGGTTATAGATTCCCGGGCAACGCCGGCTAGTGCCTTATAAAGCAGTTTTTTCCTTTTCAACTTCTTTTTTTAAATCTTTATTAATCCACCATGGAGTTTTTTTTAGTTTCCTATTAATTCCAAATTTAGGTATCTGTCCGACATTACATGTAAAACATTTTTAAACCTGTTCCACTGCTCCTCGACTGTCTCCACACTTAAAAGCTTATCCCAGTCCATCCTCCTCAGACATTGTCACATCTGTTCAAAATTAGCCCTACCAAAGTTCAACTTAACAATTTTAGTCTTTGCACCTGCACTCTTACAAAATACTGAGAATTGTATTACATTCTGGTCACTTGACCCTAGTGGTTCAATCACCTCTACACCCTCAATTCTATCCTGATTATTACAAAATACTAAACCCAGACAGGCTTGACCCCATGTTGGTGCTTTAACATGCTGTGTTAAAAAACAGGCACTGATTACTTCCTCCACCTGCAAGGTTATCCCAGTTAATATTTAGATAATTAAAGTCCCCATGACTATAATATCTCCCTGTAAACTTGCCTTTTTGATTTTACTTATTGATATTGATCTTACTATTATTTTGTTGTATAACAAATCCTTTACTTCTGACCTAACCTGACGACTGCACTTTTGGCCTCAATGTTCCACATCATGTCCGCTCGACCTTCTTCCCAGCATTCCCTCTGTATTTAATTTCCTGCCAGTTTTACTATATAGAATCCTCTCTTTTACTGGAATGTTGTCCTCTGTATGATTAATTTTGAATGTATAAGCCAGGAAAGGCTACTTTGGACCTTACAGTACACGGGGCTAACACCCCAAACCTTTAAAAGCGTGTTGTCTCAACTTCTTTCTTTCATATTATATATATATATATATATATATATATATATATATATATATATATATATAGACAAAATGTGCCTTGCCTCATTCAGCATTATTTAACACGCCAGCTCCTCAAACACTGTAAGCCGGAAGGCAGTTTCGGAGTTTTTCTTATATCCAGTTCGTCAATGCATACAGTAGATAGATAGATAGATAGATAGATAGATAGATAGATAGATAGATAGAGTACATGACTCTCCTCACAATAGAAAAGGGTTGGTGTTAAAGACCCAGTTCAGTTGGAGTGATGTCAAACATCTGGCTTGAAAGTGGAAAGAGACTCATTCAGTAGACTATGTGAGAATGCATCAGGGTGCAAATCCATTTTCTGTGGAAAATGTCATCAGCTTTAAATTCAGAAAAGCTTCAACACCAGAAGGCGTAAAGTGATCACAGGCCACAGTGCTATACTACTGTAAGTGTGGAAAATGCTTTACACTTAAGAACATAACTCTAGAGGATATATACTGAAGGATATATACTAGAGGATAAAAACTGAAGGGAAGCTGGAGGGAAGCAGCATGGTGTAAATGTTTAACGTAGAAAGGGCATCTCCAGCACCTTAAAATAATCAATACTGGGGGAATACGGTGCTGTTATAAGAATTAACAGACACAGAAAGAACAAAATGGGTTGGAGACGTTGGCACTGACAAAAAAACAGGAGACAGAGCTGGAGGTGGCAGAGTTAAAGATGCTAAGGTCTGCGTTGGCTGTGACGAGGATGGACAGGATTAGAAATGAGTACAATTAGAGGGTCGGCTCAGGTGGGGCGGTTGGGAGAAAAAGTCAGAGAGGCGAGATTGTGTTGGTTTGGACATGTGCAGAGGAGAGATGCTGAGTATATTGGGAAAAGGATGCTAAGAATGGAGCTGCCAGGCACGAGGAAAAGAGGAAGGCCTAAGAGAAGGTTTATGGATGTGGTGAGAGAGGACATGCAGGTGATGGGCGTGACAGAGCAAGATGACGAGGACAGGAAGATATGGAAAAAGATGATCCACTGTGGGAACCCCTAACGGGAGCAGCCGAAAGAAGAAGAAGAAGAAAATACCAAGAGATGTAATCTGAGATCAGACAGACAAGGAATAAAACAATTGAAATGGTCCCCATTGTCTTGGCAACCACATCTGACTTAGAAAGGCTCACAATATGATTAAAGTCCTTAGCCATCCCACACTGTCACTTTTCTCACTTCCCCCTTAAAGACTGTGAGCACTTATATCATTAGATTTAGGGAATGTTTGCTACCCACAGCCACATATCCTGACAATCGAGTGAATGAGTGTTTCTTGTATGTCCTATTTAATCAGTGGTACAGGAACTAGAACTGCCTGCCTAGGCCGAGCTTCCGTATCAGCTTGTCTTGATTGTTTTTACTTCCAATAATGTTACTAATCTATGAGAGAATACGCAAATGAAGAATTTCACTTTGCTATATACAGTACACAACAGTAAATCTGATCTTAAAAAAACATCTAGCCCCATCTACTGCAGATATCTAATGCTGGCTAATTCAAGAGAATGAAAAGTAATTCAGTAAAATCACTTCTGTCATAACAAAACGTAAAAGATATTTCCCTGGGAGGAGGCCTTTTTTTGTAAAAAGTGTGCCAAGAGGTTTGCACATAAAGGTGATAATTAGCAGCACCCAGACTTACACGTTAGAGAATTGCCATTTAGTTTAATTAGTATTCTTTGCCAGCACCAAACCACTCATACGGTAGATCAGGAGATGCAAAGAATAGTCAGAAGTGGAACAAAGCAGCAATAACTGTCCCAGTTGGCTTTGGATTGACAGGACTTATCAGAAGAAATGTCCCAGCCTACTTAAATGGCCTGCCAATTACCACCATCACTACTTAAGAGCTACGGGAAGGTACTCATAACAAACTCAAAGGAAATGAAAAATCAATACCACAAAACATCATAAAAAATCACAGAAATTCAATGATGCCATAAAAAGGCACAAAACAAACCATTGTGGAGAAATCAGACTGCTGGGAGTGGGAGTTTTGCTGCTTTGAAATAAGACAGTTTAATCAGTTTGATCTTTCAATGCCTCAACAAGCTCACAACGTGAAAGAAGGCAGCACCAAATGGTGGCTAAAGAAGTTAATGGACATCTTGCTGGAGTATTGTGAGTGATAATAGAGGACTGAAATAAGGGTATAGCGAACATTTTTTATTTAGGTGGACCTGTGGAAAAGTGGGCAGCCTAGGCTCACTTACATTTTCAGGGACCCTGGAGATTGTTCTCATCTGCTGCCCTACTGCACTAGAGGCAGGAAACTAACGCTGGTACCACAACCAGATGCTGAAGGAAATGGCCAGTACCATGTTCAATGCTATTTCATCTCCTACAACAGGCTCTACCACCATGTGTGACCTTATATAAGCTTCATTAGGGATGGAGAGAAGCTAGTTAAACAGTCAAAAACAAGTGCAGAGGAGCACCTCCTTACGAGAGCACCAGTATGGAATGTAAAATCTGACCTTGGCAGGCAACTTACATTCAGCAATACCATGCTCAGGACAGATACAGAAGCAGCAAGGCAGATGGTTTTATTAGAGCTCACGGTACCCTTTGAAGAATGGGTACAGGAGACCTTTGAAAGCAAAACAGCAAAGTACCATAAATTAGTAGGATAAATGCCGCAGGTAGGGGTGGCATACCCAGTTCCTGCCCAAAAAAGTGTAATGTAGGGAGTTTACTGATTGATCCCTCAGTAAGGCATTCATTCTCCTATATTTATATTAATTAGGGTAACTGCACCTTTCCCGTGTGATTATTTAGTTCAAACACCATTTAGCTGCAGGTTGATAACGTTGCCTCTTTACAATAATAATCTGAAGATAAAATTGTTCAGCCAGTTCAGTCTTATACAGTATGTGCTTACGTATTTGCTCTGTAACACAAGAAATAAAGACATCAGAATTATCTCAGAGGCAGCAGTGAAGGCCACTAGGTGGTTTAAGAGGAGAAACCCATGGATGATTGATTCTTAGACACAGGTTAGGGCTTGAGCACCCCAATTTTAGTCACTTGGGCCAGGGTGCACTGTTGAAAGATGCTAAATATCCGATGACGCCAGGAAAATCACATCAGATACTGCATAAGTTCCAGGTGCTAGCTTACTACTTCTTGATGTGTGTTATCCACATTGCACCTTTCCTCATGCCTCACAGGTGGCGCAGTGGTAGTGCTGCTGCCTTGCAGTAAGGAGACTGTGGAAGATTGTGGGTTTGCTTCCCGGTTCCTCCCTGTGTGGATAGCGCTATGAGTACTGAGAAAAGCGCTATATAAATGTAATGAATTATTATTATTAATGTACTCATGTAAAGAGAGATCAGTATGAGTGAATACGTTATATACGTGTGTGCCCTGAAGTGAACATCAGCACAGAAATCTTCATGTGCATTAAGCAGTGTTGATGCCCCCACTAGCTTTTATAGAAGTCCTCTACTCAATTATTTCAATGTCTCTCTTTGTATTGTCTCAGTAAGGCCATTCCATATCCTGTATGAACCTTTTATCCCTTGCCATTCTAGAAACTAGATAGAAATCAAAGACTGTCTTCTTTGTTTCCGCTCATATTGTGTTATGTCTTGCATTTCACATTATTGATGGCTTTAGGCTGCACTTACTTTGTTTATTAAAATATGAATATATATTTTTTGCAATTATCAAGCACTCCTTACTGGTGTGGTCTGAAAGTGCATGAACATATTGATGTTTTAATTATTGGGCGGCGTAGTGTGTAGTGCTACAGCTTCACAGCACCAGAGATTGAGGTTTGAATCCTGGCTCGGTCACTGGCTGTCGGAAGTCTTCTCTGGGTACTTTCTTCTTTCCATCTCCCAAACACATGCAGGTTAGGTTAATAGGCAGTGTTACATTAGTATGGTATTAAGGTTTCTGAGAAAAGTAGGTGACACCGAAATCTTGACATCTTTTAAAAGGATTTCAAAAGAAATATTGCAACAACACAATCGGCTAACCAACCAAGACTAATGAAATGAATGTTGTCCTTTCCTTTGTCAATACTCATATATTCTTTTTTGTGAATGTACTCTGCAGTAAATTGGTGTTTTACCTATAGATAGATACATTCAATTTCATTTGTCTCCATGGGAAATTTGGCTTTTCTACAGAAGCTAAACAAACAAACAAGGTCCCTGTCTTGCACCTCATGATGGTAGGATAGACTTTTGCTCTTTACAACACTCTGCTGAATAAGCAGATTCATATAATGGTGGCGGGCAGCACGGTGGCGCAGTGGTAGCGCCCCTGCCTTGCAGTAAGGAGACCCAGGTTCACTTCCCGGGTCCTCTCTGTGTGGAGCTTGCATGCTCTCTCCATGTCTGCGTGGGTTTCCTCCCACAGTCCAAAGACATGCAGGTTAGGTGCATTGGTGATTCTAAATTGTGGTTGGTGTGTTGGTGTGTGCCCTGCGGTGGGCTGGCACCCTGCCTGGGGTTTGTTTCCTGCCTTGCGCCCTGTGTTGGCTGGGATTGGCTCCTGTGGCCCTGTAGTTAGGATATAGCGGGATGGATATAATGGTGGCAGTACAAATTGGATTTTTAATCAATTAAGTTTTTCTGATTCAATGTAACATATTGTCATTATGTCTTACAATACAATTAAATGTTTTTGTTTAAAACTCTTCAACTCTGAACACAGTACAATTACACAGTCTAGATATCATATGTAATTTAGCAAAAGAATATAAGCATGAAACATTTACATATATAATACATATAAACATTTAAATGAACAGTAATAGAAATATAACAGGAATTATAAAAAAAGCAATCCATCTGAATTTTATGTCTCTTTGTAGAGCACAATTACTTTTATTAAGCATATTCAGAATTTTTAGTAAAGCAATACCTCATCTCTGGTACTTGTTTCTTTTATGAAGATCTTCCTTTATTTCTTTACTCTTTTTTTAAGTTGCAGAGATGTCTATGTTGCAGTCATGTAAAATAAAAAGCGAAAGAAGAAAGTAGTTTAAGGATACTGTGAAATTTAAAGGCATCAATAAAGTAAATGGAGCCTTCCACGCGAATCCTTTTTTTAATCCACGACATACATCTCACTTTCTGCAACAAAACACATTAAGCAATAAAAACAAGTGATATAAAAATGTACTACGGTCGGTTTTTTGTTTAAGTGTGAGTAAAGTGACAGCAAGTTTTAGAGATTTCTGATGAAGTCTCCTACAGGCATCAGGTGACGCGCATGCGTACAACTGCACCCTCCGCAGAGTGTAAGAAGCACATGCGCAAGACGATAAACTCTTCCAATCTCAGCGGAAACGGAAACCTGTCGGCTGGTAGCTAAAAGTGGCGAGAGGAGATTAGTTGTGTCTGCGGTGAGCTGTTGGAGCTTTTCGATGCCTAAGGCAGGTTTCGTCGTCACACGTTCCAGCAGTTCAATGATCATCTTTGACGCTGAAGCTAATTCTTGTTTTTAACGGTTTCAAGTAGTTCATTATGTCTAAAGTGACAACTGATGACTGTCCACACGAAGGCGAGAAAAACGGCGTTAAGAACTCCTCCACTGATACAAGTGATCTGTGTACTATCGACGGGGATATAGATGTCCTGGCTTCCATAAACCAGAAGCTGTCGGTATTGGATATGCTGCGCAAGGACATCCTGGATCTGAGAACAAGCCTGGAATTCAATCCCCGGCAAATTGAGGGGACGCGGAGACACAATATCCCTCTAACGAGTAAGATGCAGAAATTATCGATTTTTTTATAGATGCAGTCTGTGCACTTTGATTTTAAAATTCTCAGGCACACCAGAAAGCAATTCCGATATAACCGTGAGCTGTCCCTAAAATACTATGCGTGGGCATTTTCCTTAAAATTCTCTGAAAGTACAGCCTCGTATTACTCAATGAATAATCTTCTCAAAACGTCACATTTTAAGATTGTATTATTAATGCGCATCATTAATTAATTACCGCAAAAAATCCACTTAGCTTTCATAGCACTCATACAATGTATCGTAGACGGGCAGTCCGCGATAGGGCGACACAAGAGTGCAGTGGTCACGCACTATGAAGATTGGGTCATTCTTTATTTACTTCATTCAAAAGTCAGTTGTTAATTTTTTGCTTATTACATAGTTTTATGACAATGAGTCATATTCAGAAGTAATACGGATAACGGAATGCGATTCCAGGTGTTAATAGACAACATTAAATACATCCTTTTTAACAGCACTTTACAATGGAGTTACAAACGGAGGACAAATAGGCAAGTAGAGGCTCAGTATAGCTTTCATGCACGAAAGAGTCCAATTCAAGTAATGGAATCGAATGATGTGAGTTAGTGAAGGAGGTTCTGTGACTAATTAGAGTTCAGTTTTCTTAAATGTAATATCTTTGAAGGCGTAACCCAATAGAGTAATATCAAATAATACAAAATGGCTATACTAGCATAAGTTAGTGTCAATATTATCCTATGAAAGGAGAAAAGGAACTGAAATAAGTTCCAAATCCAGCTGTTAATATTAATCAAAACACAGTAATTTGTTAAAATGTTATAAATAAATAAGAACTTGGAAAGGAACTGCTTTATTGTATAACAGGAATACGAATCACACACAATTTAATGTTCTTTCTTTTTAGTCATTCTAGGGTGTGTTAAGACCATAGTGCATGAGTCTGTCTGTCTGTCTGTCTGTCTGTCTGTCTGTCTATCTATATTGCATCTGTAAAAATCCAAATTTTCCCCGTGGAAAAATTATCTGCTACCTGCTTATCGTCTGTGTGTCCATGATAGTTGCTGTGTTTTCACCAGGTTTGCTTCTTTTATAAGTAAAATGTCACTAGATTGTAATTTATTAAACAAAAAATAAAATTGCAGGATTTATATTCTTGTTTTGTATCTGTGGAATTACTGTACCACACAGAAATCGCATTAAGAAACTTCATTTCTACCTCTGCAACACATCCTGTGGTCACTCATTCTTCTTCCTTTCTGAAGGCTAACAAACGCCATGCTTTTATTACATCCCCCTTCTCATCTGTTATCACCGCTCCAGTTTGCTCAAAATTCTGCCAGAGTCCTTACACAGATACACAACAGCCAGCCCATAAGACCCTTCCTTCTCCACCGTCTCTTGCTCCCTGTGTTTCCCAAGATTGAATCTAAAATACGATTACTGACCTATAAGGCTTTCGAGGGCCTTGCACTGGTCCATATCAGTAACCTCTTCCATCACTCTGCTTCTGTCCGCCCACTAAGGTTCTCTGATTCTGGCAATCTTGTTGTGCCGCAAACTAACCTATGCTCTATACGTTACAGGGCGTTCAGCTTTATAGTGCCCTGACTTTGGAATGACCTCCTGAAATTAATGAGATCAGACGACTCAAATCAACAACTTACCTTGACATTCTCACCTTTTGTGTCCGTCCAGGTGCTCAAGATAATATGGTTGTGTATCACAAATGATGTTTAGGGTTTTTTTTTTTTTGGATAGTATTTTTGTTTTTTATTCTAGTTTATTGTCACATGTTCTAATTCAAAGCCTCATGTTTCCAGTATTTATTTTGTATTTCATGTTTTATGCTGATAATACTTTTTTTACCTAATGTTTCAGTATATTTGAGCTTTTTGGATTTCAGTAAAGTGGTCTGAGCATGAGAAAGGTGCTATATAAATGCATTCTTATTATTCTAACCAGAGCACTATCTGTATTATTTAAATGTGTTTAAAATTCTTGAGGGTACATACTGTACTTCTGTGTTACTGCAAGGCAAATGTTACGATCCTCAGGTGATATTTTGCATTCACTTATTTTTAAAGAACATTGGCCTCCATTTATTTTGCTCTCAGAGCCTTGTTGCGGTTCAAGAGGAGATGAGCTTCAGCCAATCAGAATGGCAGCAACAAATCCTTAGCTATAGCCTGTATGTGATGAGCCATTTCAACTGAGGATTTGTAGTTTTTCTTATATCATTGAACCACGGCTGTGGAGTTGGTAGATAAATCCTTCGACTCCGACTCCTTAGTTTCCGGTACTTCTGACTTCGACTCCTCTGTATTTAATATGCTAATATATTTTCCATGTTGAGTGAAGGAAGGCAACATACACGTCATTTAACCACAGAACTACTGGCTAAGAAGCTGACCGTATTGGCCAGTTTAAACAAAAGATAAGAACCCCTGAACACATATCAGGCCATAGCACACACCTCCACCTACATCATTAATCTTGTTTACACTCAAATGAACTTGTTAAACACATTATATCTCTCTATTATAAAAAAAAAAAAAAAAATCTTGGCAGGGAGACAAGATGTGATCTTTGACATTCCGCGAGACAAGTCAGTGAGACAGAAGGACGGCTGCTGTGCAGGCTTTTAAATGATCAACACGCAGCGTGACAAGGAGAACAAAGCCAGCAGCTGATCCGACCGCATCTCCTTAGTGTTGTTTCAGCAACCCCCCTCCCCCACCCCCTTCACAATCCGACCAGGAGAGACACGAAGTGGCAGGAGCGTAGCATGCCTCTGGGGTGGTGGAGCAAAGCGAACGAGACCTGATAATCTCGGAGAGACACTTTGACGACACGTGACACTAGACATTACAACCTTAGGAAGCAAAACCCGTGAGACGGTGACTTTTGCACGTCACGCCTTATTTACAAACAATTTAAAACAATTTCACAGACATTTAACCTTACAGTTGTTGGAATGCTTTTGGCAGACACACTTCATGTGCTCCCAGCTCTTAAAACAACGACAAGCAGAACATGCAGCTCGCCAGCAGATGATCCGTGCACATCTTCTTAGCATGCATTCATACATATTCCTTTATGAATTTTCCACAGTGCCGCCTTCTTTCTACCTGGCGGCTCCCGTGCTTCTCCCATCGGGCTTCGCAACAGGGGAGTCGCCCTACCTGCAGGTGCAGCTGCCTTTCACACTGGTCCGGTACCATCCGGACCGAGACTCGGGTTCTTTCCCCAGCGGGCAGGGCGCTCACGCCAGGGCTAAACCAGCCCAAAGCCTCCACGACTGCCGCTGCCTTTCGATGGCCAGTCGTCTTTAATGAGTGATCACGGAGCTGGTGTGACTGCTTTCTTCAGCCCCACCAAGTGTCGGCCAAACACTCATCTGCAGGGGTTCGCCTCCCAGCTGCCTGCCTTTGCTCCATCGAATCTGCTCTCTTGGTCTCCTGCACTGGCTTTCCTCTACCTGCTTCTTTCTCCATTAACCTCCCATTCTTTCCTGTTCTCCCCATAGCCGCCTCATGCTTCTATTTATCACGGGGATGTGGATCAGATATGGCAATTAGCAGTTCCCAGGAACAATTACGGATGCGGACGACTCCTCACCTGTGCACTTAAGCTAGGATCGCTCACATCAGAAATTCCCCGGGAACCAATCGGCCACACATACCTTGCCCGCTCGCTAAGCTGCGAGTGTGGTGATTATTTATTTAAAAAGTGGCCTTTTTGACTTGAGCTGTGGACCCGCTACACCACTCTGTCCAGTCATTGTACGAGAAAAAAACTTTTGTGCGAAATCGTGGATGAAGCTTTGTGGATATGGTTTCTTCAGGAACGTCAAAGAGGGTACAGTACATACCTTAGAAATATTTTTCTACATGAAAATAGGTATACGTCGGATTAACTGGCAAAAACGGCAACTGGCCATGGCTCCAGTCCCAAGGTGGCCGGTTAAAACAGATTGTACTGTACATATATTCTACAATGTCAAGGATGAAGTAGCATATTTCCTGGACAGTAATACACTGTGGAAAAAAATGTAAAATTTATGGTAAAGTACTGGCTGCTGTGGATGCCAGAATTTTACCATAAAAAAAAGGAGACAAATTTTTTAGGTCTACGGTATAACTTTGTAGTAAAGAACTGTTTTTTCTTTACAACACATTCCAGTAGAAGTGAACAGTTAACCATAACCTGAAATCCATGCACTGTAATAAACTTGCCAATCAATAAACCATTAGAAAATATTGTCAGGATCAGACACCAGTACACAGTTTGCATCAGTAAAGTAACAACAACCAATGGCAAACATGTACCGCTTAATTATGCACATTGGAAAGAATTCAATGTTTAGGGAAGTTGTGGCACATTGTCTGGTGGAGAAGTAAAGTTTGCTTTTGTGGTGTATGGTTTCCTACAGGTGTGCCAGCTCATCGAATACCACCCATCATAAATCAGCTTCCATAGACTCAAAAAACCTTCAGCACGGCAAAAAAAAAAATAAGTCAGCTAATTCTGTTTTAGTTTTTCTCCTTATTGTGCAAAGATATGCAGTTACCCAGGAACAATATGGTAAAGGGGGTGTGTCCTTATGCAAATAGCGTAACTTCGGGGTTACTGACAGGGCGCTTTACATTTTACAGCTTGTTTACCTTCACTATTTAACAGTTTTACACTGTAAAATTAACAGCGATTTTTTTTTTTTTTTCCCCCAGTGTAACTGTAATCTATCCATCCATTATCCAACTCGCTATATCCTAACTACAGGGTCACGGGGGTCTGCTGGAGCCAATCCCAGCCAACACAGGGCGCAAGGCAGGAAACAAACCCTGGGCAGGGCGTGCACACACACACACCAGGGACACCTAACCTGCATGTCTTTGGACTGTGGAAGGAAACCCAAACAGACACAGGGAGAACATGCAAACTCCACGCAGGGAGGACCCGGGAAGTGAACCCGGGACCCCTAACTGCGAGGCAGCAGCACTACCACTGCCCTGTCACTGTAATGTATCAGTAAATAGTATGTAGCATATTTTGAAGGTAGAAAAATATCGATTTAACAGGACTAGGCTGTAAAAAATAATGAAATGTATTATTTAAGATATATAGGTAATTTTCAGTAGAACATAAGATAACTTTCCTTTTTTTTTCAGAACAGGTATTTTACTTTAACCATTTACATCATTTTTACCATTGAATTTACTGACATTTTTACAGTGTACGATATTCCGCTAGTATTCTTAGTATGTCGCCCATGAGAAAGCACCCTGGGCCTGTCCTGGTCCCTTTCAAATTCACGTCCTCGCGTAGAGAGACTCACCAAGAACTTGATGCCTTGGACTCGGAAGACAGAAGCATTTTAGCTGGTGCTTTCTTCCTTGGAGACCCCAATGTTTCCACCATTGCATCCATTTTCAAGTCTCTTCATCCAGCCACTAGGAGCTAGTGCTTAATCTGGCAGGACTGGGCATAATGTGGGAATGGGGCTTGTGCAGGAAACCAGTTCATACAGATACAAATTTAAATTCAAGCTACATTTGAGATGTAGAAGGAAAAACCAGGCAGATATTGGCAGGATATGTGTAGATTCTGTACAGATGGACAGTGGCTGCCTGGGACTTGAGTTGAATCTAAATCTTATGGAGCTGTGAGGCTTCACCACTAACCACTGTACAACTGTGAAGCTACTTCTATTGTGCCACCGTGAGAAGGCAGACAAGTAATACGTATTTAGTGACGGGGAAGAGACGTAATGAAAGCAAAGTGTCGTCAGTCCCACAGTCACTCAAAAATCAAAGTCAAATAACCCTAGCCAGGAGTCGCACCAAAAATAATCTTTTAAGAATTCACACAACAATGAAATGAATTCTTTTTAATCTATCCATAATCTCGGGTACTTTCAGGGTCGTGACTGTTTAAAGTGTCCGCTTGTGACGACACATGCATTGCACTAATAAATACGCATACATAGCCATGCTAAATGTTTAATTACTGCACCTTTAGCCTTGGGCAGCACGGTGGCGCAGTGGGGAGCGCTGCTGCCTCGCAGTTAGGAGACCCGGGTTTGCTTCACGGGTCCTCCCTGCGTGGAGTTTGCATGTTCTCCCCATGTCTGTGTGGGTTTCCTCCCACAGTCCAAAGACATGCAGGTTAGGTGCATTGGCGATTGTAAATTGTCCCTAGTGTGTGTGTGTGTGTGCACGCCCTGTGGTGGGTTGGCACCCTGCCAGGGGTTTGTTCCTGCCTTGTGCCCTGTGTTGGCTGGAATTGCCTCCAGCAGACCCCCAAGACCCTGTGTTAGGATATAGCAGGTTGGCTAATGACTGATTGACATTTAGCCTTTTATTGTTGCCAAATGACTGTCCTTATTAAAAAATAAATAAATCTGAATATAACTATTAATGCTAAAGATAAGTTAAAAAAAAAATAAGCGTGATGACACAGGTGAAAACGCTATTAACTCAGTCGGTGTCTCTCTTGTTGTTTGCAGCTTGTGATTAATTGCTTTCTGGTTCAAATGAATTAATGATGAAATAGAAATTCCTGGCAAGGAATTGAATTTAAAAGCCATGGCAGCAAGAAATGCCTTTCTGAATTTCAAAGAGAAGTAAAAGTCGCCTTATTGTTAATTTTGGGGATGGCAGGCTGAGAGCGAGAGTGAGGCGTCTAATTAAAACGAAGGGATCAGTGAACCACAAGATTGATGTGAAATTAACAAACTTGTAGGAACAAAAATCTATGACTGTCACGACTGCGACTGCCTGTACCTGTTCTTCCGCAGTAGGATGTTGACGTAAAAGAAATGGAGTACATCTGAAACACTGGCTGAAAATCTTGATTTCGGGTATAATTGCTGACAATAATTTCAGCTCTGTCTCATAACATTTTACATGTAGGCATCGCCTGACATGCTGTGTATAAAGTGACGCTCCAGCCCCTGTCACCCTGAATTAGTAGTTTGAAAATGAAAGGATGGCTGCATAAAGTGTGAACATCCATTTGCTTAGTCTAGTTTTGCAATTTGCCTCATTTTTTAAATGGCTGGAGCATCTTTTGGCAGTTTCATCCTCAAGGCAGAGACCAAACCTGACTTAACCTGCATGACATTGAGAGGTAGGATGAATTCTCAATACCTGATGGAAACCTACAGAGACAGAGTTTCAGAAGGCAGACATGCCATCAAAGGTAGACATGTACACAGCTAGTAATCCAAACGGAAAGTCTAAAGTGGACAAAAACGTCAAATGCAAGAAAGAAATGATACTGCGGTCAGGCAGAGGATTAAACACTAGACGTCTAAACATGATTCAAACTTGACAAAATATGTAATCAAAAAAAAAAACAAGGCAGTGTCAAAAAGTAAAATATAAATATACTAGCAACTGGGAGCTCGATCGAATCGGGCTACAAATTCTACGTTTGTGAAATCCATACTTTCTCTGCAAATAATTATTCGTCCTTAATTATAAGTCCTTAAAATGATTTTATTATCATGTCACTGATTTGTGCTTAAAATAGACCTTTTCAGCCGATGTAATGAAGACCTGCCTGTTTAAACGGGGCTGCAAGACGTGAACTGAGCTCTTCAGTGCACCTCATTTGATTTTTTCCAGCAAAGAAATTTTCAAAATAAACCGTATTTTACGACTCTAATCAGAGTCGGAGTAATAATTACGTTGGCGTGGTCATTTTAGATCTGAGATCGGCTAAAATTTAAACAATGACTGTTGTTAATTACTTACGGTTCCGGAGCTGTTGAAGGGTTTAAGTCAGTGGACGATGTTAGTCCTGGAAAGTACGCCCCACCAAACCAACATTCCAAAAACCAACCGAACTTACTGTTATCTTAACCGAACCAACACCGATTTACTATACTCGGCCATCCAGCGCCGTCACTAAAGCATTCGAACATTCTTAGCCAAACATGCAATACTGCATCCGCACTTGCCACGTTATGTTCTAACTACAGAGGCAGAGTCCCATTGCATGGTTATAACTTGTATTGAGATGAGGTATTGACGCGAACACCATACATACGGATAGTATCAAATTATATATAATATAAATATATAGGGAAAAAAAAACAAAACAAAAACACTCTAAACCACAGCTGTTGAAAATAGTTGCCCCAGTGGTACTGTCGTCAGTGCTGTTCTTTTTATATCCCCATCCCCAGTGCTGTTCTTTTTATATCCCCATCCCCAGACAGTTGTGTAACAGACATGGATAGTTGAGACCAGTGCTACACAGTATGCAGATGAGGGGCATGGGGCTTCATTCAGCTCCTCACACAAAGGAAAAGAGTGTGGACGCTGCAAAGACAGTAGCTCAGCCTTGAGGTGAACTGAAGTCCTCCGAGCTGTGGAGTAGTGGTGCTGATTGCCACCTTACCTGTTACATAAACATTTAGCTATGGATGGGATGCCTGTCTTTTGTAGGGAGCATTCACTCACACTGGGACAGATGACCTATATGTGTACTCTTGGGATGTAAAAGGTAATCAGGACATCTTGATAACACCCACAAAAACATTTGGCAGGGTTTTCCCAACTCCACACAGGTAATGTCCTACATTGGTACCTTGAGATACGAGTGCCCCAACGTACGAGTTTTTTAAGATACGAGCTGTCACTAAGTCGATTTTTTGCCTTGAGTTACGAGCCAAAATCCGAAATACGAGCCATCAAAGAGCTTGTCACCACACATTCTGAGGAACTGACGACAGAGGAGTTGACGGAACTACAGACGCAGCAACATACGGAGGTTCTGCAGGAGATCGGTATCGCGGAGGTGGTTATCTCTTAAAGTGAGATAAAGGAAGTGTTTGCAATGTGGGAAAAAGTTTCGAACTTTAAAGAAAAGAAACACCCTGAAAAAGTTGCAACTGATCGCACACCAGCGCTATTTAATAACACTTGCCTTTTTTGAAAAGAAACACCCTGAAAAAGTTACAACTGATCGCATAGTCATGCTATTTAATGACACTTGCCTAACACTTGACTTTATTGAAAAGAAACACCCTGAAAAAGTTGCAACTGATCATGCAGTGGCACTATTTAATGCCACTTGCCTAACTCATTTCAGAAACATTCTAAAGAGGAGGACTAAACAAAGCTCCTTGGACAGGTTTCTATTGAAACGCCTTGAGAATGAAAGTGACGAAAGCGTGGCAAAAAAGAAAAAAACTAGTGAAGAACAAAATTAAGTTATGCAAAAGTGAAGTGAAAGAAAAAATATTACAATACGCTAACCGGCTTTGCCAACATCTGTTTATTTCTTTAGATTCTCTTTTATATACTGTATTAGGTTTTATTTTGTTTGTATACAATATTTGTTCATTATAAATACATTTTTCTTATGTTGAAAACATTTAATAAAAAATTGGGGTGGTTTTTTGGGGGCTGGCACGAGTTAATCTCATTTCGATTAATTTCAATGGGGAAAATTGATTTGAGATACAAGCATTTTGACTTACAAGCCCGGTCACGGAACGAATTAAACTCGTATCACTCAAGGTATCACTGTACTTATAAATTAAACCCTGTTCCTTGGAGCAGTGAGTGCTAATCATCATCTTGCTCAAAGCATAAACATTCCTTCATCTATTTTCAAATCCACTTATTTAATTTCAGCTTTGTATGGGCCCTCCATTTGAAAGAGCACACTAACGCACACCCACACTCTCACACTTTCTCGCAAATTTAGAGTTCACAATCTTTGGGATGTGGGATGAAGAAAGTTTTCCTTATTAAACACATAACATCCTGCCTGAAGAAGGGGCCTGAGTTGCCTCGAAAGCTGGCATATTGTAATCTTTTTAGTTAGCCAATAAAAGGTGTCATTTTGCTTAACTTTTCACTACTTATTAAACAGACACAAGAGAAAAGATGCAGATTCATACTCACTCTACAGAAGCAGTAAGGCCGTGGAACTAACCAGAAAGATTCATCAAAATGTATTGTAAGATAAATTTACAAAGTGCATATTAGTGCTGGGCGGTATACCGGTTCATACCGAAAACCGTTTTTTATTTTTGTTATGATATCGATTTTTCTTATACTGGAACACCGGTTTAAATAGCCAAAAACAACGTTCGGAATGTGGCGCAGCGGGAAACTGTTTAAGGGGGGAGCTTTTTCACTGCTACACCGCTGAACATGCATGCAAAGGAGTACATGCGTTAGTGGAGGTATTGCACGGTGAAAACAGACAGAGAACATTCCAAAACTGAAGCTGTAGCAGTCGATAAAGTTGAACATGATGACACAGAAGAACTTTTGCCGAAAAAAGGAGCCATGTCTATTGTCTGGAGATACTTTGGTTTTAAAAGGTCAGATGTGGACCAAACAACTATTTACTGCAAATGCTGTCAAGCTAAAGTTGTCGCCAGAGGCGGCAACACAAGCAATTTGCTACACCCCCTTAGCCTCAAACATGCTTTGGAATACCATGCATGTATGGAACTAAGATTGGCACCCTCCACGTCCTCAGGTAAAACTGAAAAAGCCAGAGGACACTCGGGTCAGACGTCCCTTGTAGACGCGTTTGCTTGAGGTTCTAGATATGACAAAAAAGCAAGCGGTGGATCGAGATAACCAATGCCATTACAATCCACATAGCTGACGTGTCAGTGGACAGAGAGTGTTAACATTAACAGAAAGTGTAGTTGGTTTACAAAAAAGATTGACTATTGTGGAAGTGAAAAATACGCTGAAGATTCTCACTTTAAATAAAGGCTAAAGGAGTCGATGGATAGGCAAACAGAGTAATTAGATTTATTGCAATAAACAATAACGCGAACTCAACCTAATTAGGCCAAATCTAGCTGAGCCCCGAACAGTTCGAAAATCGCAGTTTATATAATCATTTCTTATCATTCTGACCTCACTCAAAACAGCTCATTTGCTGTTCCTTCTAACTTGCTTCTGCAGCTGGCTTCCCAAGTTTTCATGGGAATCATTATTATCTCCTGACTCCCTTCTGCAGCTGGCCACCGGTATTTTTACTGTCTATTGTTTTTCTGCTTTGCTCATTTTTTGGTCGGCTTTGAGCTTGCAGATGTTCCCCCCTTCCACTCTTGGGCTGTCTTATCTTATCTTTCCTTCTTCCTTGGTTCTTGAGCTAACACGATATATTGGTGGCTAAAGCTAAGCTTTAAAAAGAAATATGGCATGTGCCTTTATTTAACCATTCATTTAGCAGGCCTGACTTGCATTAATATTTGCACTAAGGTTAATGCTTATATATTTTTCTCTATTTATTTATGCTAATACATGAATATGCTAATTTTATTTTCCATTCTATTTATTCCTTTTCTAGGACATGCTCAGTGCAATACAACTTTTGACAAGCACCTCTAGATATTTTACTTACTAAGTCTAAATGCCTCTTTGGACGGTTGAAAATATGTTGTCAAAAGTATAGTTTAAGTTGTTTGCAAAATTTGTTCAATAAAAAGGCTCTATATTTTTACTGCAACTGTCTTGCAATGTGATTCCTTCTCTTCATTAGTGCCATCCCCTTGAAAACTATCACTTTATGGGGCCATGCAAGCCTGTATTTATACTTGTGTACACATTAAATTGTTTTTTTTTTTTTGTAAAATGTACAATTCTCATGACAGTGGAATAGGTTATTCTTAGCCAGTCTACTGCAGTAATTGCAGTGGAAAATGTGGTTAACATCCACTCATGCATGGGGAAAAAATACCGTTGAATAACGTGGAACCAGTATAATTTTGAAAAATACCGTGATATAGAGTTTTGGTTATACCGCCCAGCACTAGTGCATATACAGGGTGGCACAGTGAAATGGAAAATTTTAGAAGTAGGTGTTGGTGACCCTGGAGCGTCGGCAGTTGTTTGCGGCCTTGTTTAGAACGCCTTGCCATTAGTGATAATGGAGCAGTGGAACATTCACTGTGAAAGCCTTTTATAAGAATGTTGTTAGTGTGACTGCTGCGCAAAGGGAATTTCAGTGTCATGACCAGTAAGGACATCATAATCGTGTCCCGTCTGCTCTTGCGATTACGACATGGGTGTGTAATTTCGAAGAAACGGGTTCAGCCTTAAAATAAGAAGTCCTCACTTCGCATAATGCCCGACAATTGATGGCAGCTATTTGACGATTGTTTGGAAGGTGTGTCATTCCATGGTCTCTGAGATCGCAGATCTCACGCTTTGTGCTTTTTTTTTTTTTCTTAAAAGCCAAGTGTACCGCACACGTGCTGAACTAGAAAGTAGGACTGAAGAGGAAATCGCTGGCAGAATTTCTCTTGACATGTTAGGTCGAGCAATGCAGAATTTCCACAACAGGCTGTCAGGATGTGTACAGAGAAATGGAAAACACCTTCCTGATGTTTTCTTCAAAACGTAGAATGAATATTGATTACCATCATTAATTGCATATCCTGTACAGTACATTTCATCATTAAATGTATTTTGTAATGTGTTTATTCATGCCTTGAATGTCAATTGAAAATTTTCCGTCTCCCTGCGCCACCCTGTATATAAATGCCACTCGTATACAGGTAGATAGATAGATACTTTATTAATCCCAAGGGGAAATTCACATAATCCAGCAGCAGTATACTGATACAAAGAAACAATATTAAATTAAATAGTGATAAAAATGAAAAGAAAAAAAAAAAAAAAATGTTAGCATTTACTCCCCCGGGTGGAATTGAAGAGTCGCATAGTGTGGGGGAGGAACGATCTCCTCAGTCTGTCAGTGGAGCAGGACAGTGACAAAAGTCTGTCACTGAAGCTACTCCTCTGCCTGGAGATGACACTGTTCAGTGGATGCAGTGGATTATTCATGATTGACAGGAGTTTGCTTAATGCCCGTCTCTCTGCCACAGATGTTAAACTGTCCAACTTTACTCCTACAATAGAGCCTGCCTTCTTAACAAGTTTGTCCAGGCGTGAGGCGTCTTTCATCTTTATGCTGCCACCCCAGCACACCACCGTGTAGAAGAGGGCACTCGCCACAACCGTCTGGTAGAACATCTGCAGCATCTTACTGCAGATGTTGAAGGATGCCAACCTTCTCAGAAAGTATAGTCTGCTCTGACCTTTCTTACATAGAGCATCAGTATTGGCAGTCCAGTCCAATTTGTCATCCAGCTGTATCTTGGACCCATCAGAACTGAAGGATAAAACTGCTGTAGATCCATAAACCAAACGCCTGAAGCCTCAAAATGCAGAAGCTACCAATTTATTTATAACACAAACTTTGTCTAACTCAGTGGATAAAGATATTCAAAATTAAAAAAACATTCTCCCCTCTTCTACTGTATTAGCTTCTTTACACTGGCTGCCTGTCAGTTATCAAATTGATTTTAAAATCTTGTTGCTAGTTTTTAAATCTTTACATGGCCTTGCTCCTATCTGAATTGTGTGTTTTACACCAGCCATCTAGAGTGCTTAGATCTTCTGGTCAGTTGTCTCTTGTTGTTGCTTGTACCAAGTGTAAAACTAAGGGGGACAGACAGGGCTTTTACAGCTGCTGCTCCTCGCCTGTGGAACTCTTTACCTCATCACATAAAGGAGTCGTCTACAGTTCAAAACGAGATTAAAGACTCATTTCTATTCACTTGCATTCCGTGACCTTCAGTAATACTGATGGTTCCCTCATTGTGATTATGTAACATTACTTCTATTTATTATTTCATTTATGTTCATTTATTGTATTTCTATTTATGTTATTCATGTTAATTGTGTGTTTTTTCTTCTTTTATTGTATTGTTTTAAATGTGCTATATAAATAAATTGACATTGACATTCATTTAACACAAACCAATTGCTGGACTACAAAATCACACAAGTGTGCACATCCATAAATCCATTATCTGATCCCACTTTTTATATTGGGGCATTCACTTACCATCTTTAATCATCTTTTCTATAAAAGGGGTGTGCAGAGTTAGAACCCATTGTCTGTAAAAACCCAAGAATAGGAACCAACTGATTGCAATGACAACCCGTCACACAAAATAAATAATATACAGTGAATTCAGAAAGGATTCAGACCTGTTCACTTTCTGTACATTTTATTACGTTGTAGAATTTATGGCAGCAAATCCTGGCGCCTCTACTACAAACAAGAAAGACGATTAAATGCCTTTACTAGGCAGCGCATTCTTGACATATTGGCTGGCAGGACCACGTGATGAATGAGGAGTTTCTTACACGTGCCAAAACTTCCAGTGTTTACACCCTGCTGGTGCAGTGTCAGCTTCGCTGGGTTGGCCTCGTCAGCCGGATGGATGTCTGACAGAAGGTTCTCCTAGGATCTTGCGTACAATGAGCTGGCTGCTGGCACTAGGGTATAAGGGCACCACCACCTTCACTTTAAGGACGTCCGCAAGCGTAACTTAAAGTTCATGCATGTTAATGTCAATGGCTGGAAAGAATGTGCCAGTAATTGTATTTGCTGGAGACAGGAGATCTAAAGAGGAGCCGGTAAACGAGAGACCACCCTAAATCAATCCTCAGCAGAGAAGAGAGTGAGACAAAAAGTAATCCAGGGAACAAATCCTGGAAACTGCAACTTTTTGTGTAGTCGTTGCCAGAGGGACTGCCACTCTCAAATCGGGCTGCACAGCCACATTAAATGCTGTGCCGTCAGCACCTCATTCACGTGCACATACTGTATGCCATGGTCTCTTGAGACCAATGGTTGCCTGTACCTAGATTTAAATGGATTAATTTGACCATATTTGGCTATCAATCTACACTCAATAACCCATAATAACAAAATGAAAACATGTTTTCAGAAAAGTCTGCTCATTTTTTACAAATCAAAAACTGAAAGTTCTCATTTATATAAGTATTTAGACTCTTAATTCAATACTTAGTAGAAGCCCCTTTGGCAGCTTTGAGTCTTCTTGGGTCATTCTGTATGAGCTTTGCATACCTGGATTTGGGCCATTCATCCTGGCAGATCCTCTTAAGCTCCATTAGATTGAATCTTTTTGCTGCCATCTTCAGTTATATCCACAGATGTCCTATGGGGTTTAAGTCTGGGCCACTCAAGGACTCTCAGAAACTTACCCTTAATCTACTCTAGCATTGTCTTGGTGTTGTGCTTCAGGTCACTGTCACGCTAAAAGATATGTAGGCGTTCTAATCTGAGGGTGTGTGAAGGTTTTCTTCAATGACCTCTTTGTATTTGCCTGCATTCATCCTTCCCTTGATTGTGACCAGTCTTCCTGTCCCCCTCACCCCATAGCATGATGCTGTCAGTACCGTCCTTCACTGTAGTGATGGTACTGAGCAGTGATGAGCACTGCCTGGTCTTTGCCAGGCGTAGTGCTTGGTGTTCTGCCCAAAGAGTAAATTGTCTCATCAGACCAGAAAATCTTTCATCTCATTCGCTTAAAGTCCTTTTATTCAAGAGTGGCTTCTGTCAGGCCAGTCTACCATAATCGCATGGCTGATGGAGTGCTATTGAGATGGTCACCATTCCAGCAGGTTTGCCGTCTCTGCAGAGGACTTATGAAGCTCTGTTAGATTGACCATTGGGTTCCTGGTCACCTCCCTTGGCAGGTTACTCAGTCTCTAGGAAGAGTCCTGGTGGTTTGAAACCTTTTCCATTTCATAAAAATTGAAGCCACTGTGCTCCTGGGAATACTCCAAAGTTTTAGAAAAGGTTTTATCCCCTTGCTTTGATCTGTGCCTCACCACACAGAGTTACTTGAACTTCATGGCTTGGTTTTTGGCCTGACATGCAGTGTGAATTGTGGGACTTGATATCAGGGTTGCAGAGTCGGAGTCTGAGGCATTGATTGGATTACTGGAGTTAGAGTCGTAGTCGGTAAAAATGTAGCAACTCCAACTAAATGTACATTATATTATGTGTTAAAATTACCAATTTCACAAATATTAATTCAAATAAATGTTTTTCTTTTAGCCTTTTGATACAAATATAACCTTTTTTTTAATCTTGTAATTTCTGATTTTTGTTTAATGTTAAGAAGTGTTTGTTTTGTCTTATGCAGTTGCTCATCTGGGCCTTCCCCGTCTTTTTCTATCCTGGTCAGACCCAGTTAGCCTTTTGTATGAAATCTTCAGTTTCTTGGCAGTCTGTCACATGGAATAACCTTCATACTGCACAAAATGAAAAAAAAATAGTAGACTGACATATTTCATGAAGAAAGCTGCTTAATTTTGGCCATTTTTTAAACTATAACTGAGTTTCTAGGAACTGCTAGGAATGCCAGTACCTTGCAACACAAGTGAACAGAATAACTAGTTTCAGCAGTGTTAAAATTAAGTTAGAAAGGTTTCTCTAATAACCAATTAGCTTTAACACATCTCTCTATTTTATAAAAAAAAAAAAAACTTGGGACGAGACTAAGATGAGACGTGATCTTTTGAAGAGAGATCTTTGAGAGACACTTTCACTTTCCACGAGACGGGCAAGTCACGTCATACTTACAACTTTTGGATGCAAGTCCCATAAGACACATGCAGAGCAGGTTAGAGATAATGGAAGTAGGAAAATTCGAAAGTCTTAAAAAAAGGAGAGTAAAGCTCATATTAGTGCAAACAAATGGAAAATATTACTCAGTGAAATAACAGAACAGCAAAAAGAGATCAAATGGTGTTTGAGGATGTCTCGGGGAGAAGAGAGACAAGGCAGTGACTTTAAAATATTCAAAGTGGCGCACGGGACAAGAAGCAAGCCAGCAGCTGATCGAGCAAAGAGAAGGTAAAAAAACAACAACTATTATTTGTTTCCCATTGTATCACCGTTTAAGAGGGGTTTCAGAGGAGTGGCCGCGTCTCCTTGGGGTGCGTTCAGCCCCACTCTTTACAACAGTGCGTAGCCGTAGAGTAAAGATCACATTAGTGTAAACAAATGGAAAGTATTAATCGGTGAAATAACAGAACAGCGAAAAGAGATGGAATAGTGTTTGAGGATATCTGGGGGAGAAGAGAGACAAGGCAGTGACTTTAAAACACTTGAAGCGCCGCAAGAAATGCAGATCACGCTGCAGGAGCAGCGGCAATCCAGCAGGTGATCGAGCAAAGAGGAGGTAAAAAAAAAAAAAACTGTTATTTGATTCCAATTGAATCACCATTCAAGAGGGGTTTCAGAGGAGCGAACTCATCTCCATGGGGTTCGTTTAGCCCCCATCTTCACAACGGCACGTAGCGCTGGCTTTAGGTAAGCGAAGTGCAGATCATGCGGCATGGCAGAACCAGCAAGCCAGCAGCTGATCTAGCAAAGAGTAGGTAAAAAAAAAAGGAATTTGTTTCCCATTGTATTACAGGGGTTTTGGAGGAGAGGCCGAGTCTCCTTGGGGCGTGCAGCCCCCCTCTTCACAACGGCGTGTAGTGCTTGGGGTGAGTATTATTTGGGGTTGGTGTGCGAAGCCCCCTAGTGATTAATTAAGGATAAGCTGAGGGAGTTTGTCATTAGGACACTAAAGGAAGTGCTACTGAAAACATGCCTTTACAACCATACATGAATGATAAAATAAAATATGCCATTTCAAGCAGTAATAGCCATTATACACATGTAACACATTGGCTATATTTTTAAATCAATCTAATAGTATCTTGATAAAGAAGGTATCAATTTCTATCAAAAACATGACAATTTCTGAGTGACCCCAAACTTTTGATCGGTAGTGTATATTGCCTTAAACTACATATACTGTAGAAGAGTCAGAGGTTTTGTGTACTGACTGCACCACCCTGCCTTCTAAATGATGTCCAATCAATTCAGTTTCCACAGATGGACTCTAACCAATCAAGTTCTAGACACAGTTCAACAAAAATTTTTTCTTCTGAATCCACTATAAATCCATTTTTTAATTCATATCTTTATAGCAGAAATTTTATCACAGTTTAGTTAATCAGTTGAGGTTTTTAAGGGGGGGGGACAGCTTTTGAATCTCTTAAAAAATGTGCTTATGCAAAAGCCTCTTTAAAGGCCTGCCTATATTTTGTATAGAAAATACCAGGTTGTTTGTGTTTTATCAATGCCAAAGTCATTTAGAAAGTACTGTACAGAGGACAAGAACAGCCAGGAGGGAAAATCTCAAGGAGGTTTCAAATAACCATCCATTCACAGGCTTACCCAGTCCGTGTTTGCTGTCAAGCATGAAGACGTTCTCCTCTCCCTCGTGTGTTATCCTTAAAGAGGACACTATTATGCACTACATTTTTATACTCTATCTTTAGCCTATATAACCATCCAGTTGGGAGCAGACAATGCTATGCTTTTAAATATGGTAAGAAAGTGATTTCACTGGGCTTAGACACGACAGCACCTACAGTCTCAGGCCTCCTGATGTTCCCTTAACAACACTCCTGCATCTTTTCTGTTCCTCACACACACACACACACACACACACACATCTCTCTGTAACACTAGCACTGAGCAAAAATAATAAGGAACAAAATAATGAAGGCTGCAGCAATCAGGCGCTCGCTCGCTCATCAGTCCCCTTCCCCCTCTCTAGGGCAGACAGAGACAATAGTCTATAAAAAGTGGCTCATTAAGCTCCAGAGGACAACATGCACACTGTGTGGCTTTAGCAACCTCCACTCCCCACCCCTTAACCAAGTCAGTAATGATAATGCAACACTCTGCTTATCCACCACTTGTATGTGTATTTACACAAATATTATGTATATGTGTGTGTTTAAAGATGTCTGGGATTTTATATTTCTCAAACAAACGCTTAAAAAAGAACTTCCAACCATTAAAAATTCAATTCCAAACACAGAAATGGTAGCAGTTTGTAAGTATTCATGTCCTCTGTTTAGTACTTGGTTGACTCACATCTCACTTTTTTTTTTCATTTTTTTTTAATAAATCTGTACTAAATTTGGCAAAATGTGGTGGAGCAGGATTTGCCCATTTCTCCTTGAAAAACTATTCGGGCTGTGCTGAGTGGTGGTGGACTGTAATATTTATTTCTCTCTCTCAGATGTTTAATAAGGTTGAGGTCAGGACTCTGGCTGGGCCACTCAAAGACATCAACCTTCTTCATTTTAAGCCATTCTATCTTTGCTCAGCCAGCTTGTCTTGTCCACACTTCCTCCCAGTGTAAGGTTTCTGTCAGTTTGCTTTCCTTCACAATCTGCCTGGATGATGTAGAATCCATCTTTACATCAATCCTTGAGGTTGTTGAACTGTAAACATTCCCCCTAATCTGTGACTAACATCTGCAACTCGGTCAGAATGACAATTGGCATCACAGTGACCAGTAATAATTAATAATTCTTTACATTTATATAGCACTTTTCTCAGTACTCAAAGTGCTACCACACAGAGAGGACCTGCAAAGGAAACCCTGGATCTCCTTACTGTGAAGCAGCAACGCTACCACTACACCAGTGCCATTCTTGATGGGTGACCTGTCCTTGGCAATGTTGCTGTAATAATTTTTTTATTTCTGTATAATGCACAGGCGGCACGGTGGTGCAGTGATAGCACTGCTGTCTCGCAGTTAGGAGACCCGGGTTCACTTCCTGGGTCCTCCCTGCATGGAGTTTGCATGTTCTCCCCGTGTCTGCGTGGGTTTCCTGCCACAGTCCAAAGACATGCAGGTTAGGTGCATTGGCGATCCTAAATTGTCCCTAGTGTGTGCTTGCTGTGTGTGTGCCCTGCGGTGGGCTGGTGCCCTGCCCGGGGTTTGCACCCCATGTTGGCTGGGATTGGCTCCAGCAGACGCCCATGACCCTGTGTTAGGATATAGCGGGTTGGATAATGACTGACTGACTGTATAATGCACTGCACTGACTTCTGAGATGTTCAGTGCCTCTTAGATGGTCTTGCCCCCTTTTCCAGCTCCATGACTTGTTTTGAATGCTCATTTGTCTTCATTTTGGTTTGTTTTGTGTAAAGTCCCTACCATACTCTCAGAGCTTAGTATTTGTTGTCCTCATAAAGTACTAGGGTATTGTACCATAATAGCCATTATGGATGTAGTGAGATGTCAAGCAAAATGACACCTTTTATTGGCTAACTAAAAAAAGACTACAATATGCAAGCTTTCACGGTAACTCAGGCCCCTTCTTCAGGCAGACTGTGATGCAGAGTCTGGAATTCCCTGTGTTTATACCAGGCAAAAGTGGGAAAAGTCATTCCTGGATGGCTGCAGTGGCTGCAGGTTTTTGTTCCAACCCAGTTGCTTAATAAAAAGCACTTCTGCTTCACTTTAGTTCTCCCACTCATTAGGATTTTGAACTCTTATTGCTTATTTTTGTCTTAAACAGCTGTAGTGTTGTTTTTTAATTGCTCTTTATTAGCAATAAGATCCAATGACAAAAGAAACCAGCATTTCTCCATTCAGCTTCTTTCCATTAACACCCCTGTGTATTTATCATGCACTATTGCGTTTAATTAAATACTTGGAAGGAAAATGAAGAGAAAAATGTGAAGCACTGAGAATTACTCATCTGTTTTAGACTTCAAATCATTTGGATGATATCCGTATAAAGGAAAAAAATATATAGGATATGAGAATGACCTGACATGGCAGAGTTAAAGCACTAGCTTGCTATGAAATTAAATTATTGACAGGGAATGTTTTTTAAATAAGCAACCGGGTTGGAACAAAAACCTGCAGCCACTGCACTGCGGCCCTCCAGGACTGACTTTGCCTACATGTGGTTTATTTAGACGCCAGGACAGATACAGCATTGGAAAACCTTTATGTGAGACATCTTAGGTTGGGTTTATGCTTCACGTGACACATGCTGCAGCGGACACTCCTGCTACGTAAGTGTTTGACTGTTTATACTTGCGCACGTACTTTATGTAAATCTGGAGGAATCCAGCAGGTGGCAGCGCGAGATATTATCACGGCTTCGCTGTGTTGTGAATTGCCTGGAACACCCATTAAAGTCCGATGACACCATACTGCAATATCTCTCAAAAGGATGTTTAATGATTAAATCCATCAATCCAGGGATTTGTCCATCCAGCAAGCATTGGGCAAGAGGCAGAAACAATCCCTGGATGGGGCATCAGCTCATCGCAAGGTGAATACAAGCACACACATACACTGGAGTCATTTTAGCGGCAGCAAATCTGTATATTTTTTGAAGGAAACTGGAGCACAGTGTGGAAACGCACCAGGAAAACATGCAAACTCCAAGCAGGAAATACCAGCGACGTGACTCCCTGTGAGACAGTAGCGCTACTGCTCTGCCACCATGTCACCCCCATGTGTGTAATTATTAACAGTATTCATTATTTAAACGAAATTGAAGATTTATCTGTAAAATGTAACATACATACTTTAATGCATTTCATCATGAAAGTGATATCAAGTATAAATCTAAAGATTCTAAATGTGCAGAGAGCTGGAATATCATACATTTAATGTGATCTATTGCTGCTTGCTGCTGCTGTCTGGTCCAAGAAGCTCGTAGTGATTAAAAACTGGGATGACGTTTACGACAGTCTGCTTTAATGATAAAGTAAACTACGAGGTTAAAGTGGACATTTCAAGATTAAAGCTGAAATATCCACTTTAATCACAAAATATACCTTTTCACTGCGTCCTTAATTTTTTTTCTCTGAGGCTTAAATACAGCGCTGTACATTATGTTGCTGTTGTGAAGTTGCAACAAAAAAAAAAAAAAGATGGCACAAAAGACGGTATGTGAGACTTTTAAAATGTATCGTGTCATTACGATCGGGAATATGCGATGCTTGAATATAAAAGCACCACGAATTCATCTGTATGTCGGCATTTTACATCACCACACCAAACCATTCAACATCGAAGCGCGCACACCGATCTCGTAGGATCCGCAAAGCGGCTTTCAGTCACATGTAGATAGTAACCAGAGACTCTGACGTCACGTTCCAACTTTTAGCACACTGCGCACCCCCTGACTTCTTGCTGGTACTTGAACTCGGACACACGTTGCGTTAATTTCTGAGGACCTGCTCAGAGGATGCGTCAATTGAACGCTTGGAACGTGTGGCAGCCATGATGCGGGCGCGTACGCGCTCTGAGCGTGAAGTATAAATGTCAGAAAGTCCTTTGTCAGGTTGAATTGCAACCTTTAATGGCAGAATATTAGAAACACTTGTAGAACTTTTCTTACATATTTCTGGGTGAAAGTTCAGGCTTCACATGTCATTCGTTCATTTGTTTACTTGCTGCACTTTGTGAGAATAGTTTGTCCTTTTCTCCTATCACTTGAGCCATTAATGCTGTGCATCCTTGTGGAAAAGTAAGCCTATTATAGATAATTTGATATAAAGAGGTTCAAATGTTTGTTAAACTTACACGTGCATAGTATTTAAATGTGTACTTGTACATAACGTTGTAACTTAGTGTATGTATTTAATTTTATTTACAGACCACAGCAACAGGAATAAAGTACTTTCTGAGTTCAGATTGCGTTTGAAGTTAATCCTTACCTTGATATTTGGAAAGGGGGAGTTTACAAACAAAGTTGTACCACTGTGGACTTAATAGCGGCACCTCCCGTGGCCAGACATCTGATCGTGTCTACTGTCGTTTGGACTTTATCTCACCCGCATTTCTTACACCAGCCTGTCGTACTGAGGCCAGCTGTCATTTTTAATAGATAGATAGATACTTTATTAATCCCCAAGGGGAAATTCACATACTCCAGCAGCAGCAAACTGCTAAAAAACAATATTAAAGTAAAGGGTGATAAAAATGCAGGTATAACAGACAATAACTTTGTATAATGTTAACGTTTAGCACCCCCCCTCCCCCAGGTGGAATTGAAGAGTCGCATAGTGTGGGGTCTCCTCAGTCTGTCAGTGGAGCAGGACAGTAACAGCAGTCTGTCACTGAAGCTGCTCCCCTGTCTGGAGATGATCCTGTTCAGTGGATGCAGTGGATTCTCCATGATTGACAGGAGCCTGCTCAGTGCCCGTCGCTCTGCCACGGATGTCAAACTGTCCAGCTCCGTGTCTACAATAGAGCCTGCCTTCCTCATCAGTTTGTCCAGGCGTGAGGCGTCCTTCTTCTTTATGCTGCCTCCCCAGCACACCACCGCGTAGAAGAGGGTGCTCGCCACAACCGTCTGATAGAACATCTGCAGCATCTTATTGCAGATGTTGAAGGACGCCAGCCTTCTAAGGAAGTATAGTCCTTAGATTTAAAAAATGAATAGACCTCTCTGGGCTAAGATTCATTTAGCAAGAGAGGAGAACATTGTATAGTCAAGATCGTTGGATAAGATAACTGTCCAACAAAGTCTCTTGAAGTTTCTGATGCGTTTTTTCAATAGAATGTGAGTCTGTAGTTATAGTTGCCTGGGTCAGTCCAGGAGATGCAAGACTTTGTTGGACAGTTATCTTACCAAAAGATCTTGGCTATACATTGTTCTCCTCTCTTACTAAATGAATCTTAGCCTGAAGAGGTCTCTTAATTTTTTACATTTAAGATGTCTCACTTAAAGGTTTTCCAATGCTGTTTCTGTCCTGGTGTCCATATAAACACAGGGAACTCCAGTCTTTGTATTATATCTTGCCTGAAGAAAGGGCCTGAGTTGCTTCAAAAGCTTGCATAATATTATCTTTTTAGTTAGCCAATAAAAGGTGTAATTTTGCTTGACATCTCACTTGTCCACATAAATTAATGGAGAACACAATTCAAATTTTTTGCTTTTTAGCATTTTGCTTGTTTTGATGGAGTATAATTTACACTGTTTTGTAGATCAGCTAAAAAATATCTATATATTAGAATAAGTCAGTAATTATTTGCCTGTTTGTGATAGTTTTCTTGGAGTTGACTGTACAACTTTCACTGCACACATGTGGTGACATAGTGTGCCTGTGGTCACAGAGGTAAACTTTCCACCTTGATCGCAGTCTGTTTTTTTAAACATGGCCGCTCCAGTCTCTGTTTGCACCAAAGAATAGCAGTGAAGGTGTATGAGGTGTGCAAATCCATAGAAGGTTTTCTGCACAGTATGGAGACAGTACAATTTTTTGCTTGGAGTAATGAGGATGGACAGGATTAGGAATGAGTTTATTAGTGGGGCAACACAGATATGACAGGTTGGTAACCAAGTGAGAGAGGTGAGTTTGAGATGGTTTGGGTACGTGCAAAGGGGAAATGAGGGGTACATTGGGAAAAGAATGTTGAAAATGGAACCGCTGGGCAAGAGGAAGACCAAAGAGGAGGTTTGTGGATGTGGTGAGGGAGGACATGAAGGCAGTCGGTGTGTCAGAAAATGATGTGAAAGACAGTGATTGATGGAGACTGATGATCAGCGGTGGCAACCCCTAAATGGGAGCAGCTGAAAGAAGAAGATGGAGACAGTATTTTGCCATAATAGCAGAGTGTTTATAAATAGATTCAGAAATTCAAACATGGTCAGACAAGTGTTAAGTCCGAAGAAGGAGCAAATCACCAGTCCAGGACCAACAACAACACTAAGCAAGTCCATATCATGATTCTGATTAAATGAAAATGATTTTGGCCCTGGTACAGCTTAAGTCCATAAAAAGTGGATCACTGCTTGCGGGGCCTCTCTTTGGTACAGATGGAGTGACCATGTTTACTACTAGAAAATAACAAGAAAATCTGACTGATTGGGGTGGAAACTTTGCCACTGTGACCACAGACATGCCATGTTTCCACATGTGCACAGGGAAAGCTGTACAGTCAATTAAAGCAGGGGTTGCCAACTCCAGTCCTGGAGGACCACCGTGGCTGCAGGTTTTCATTCTAACCCTTTTCTTAATGAGTGACCTGTTTTTTCTGCTAATTAAGTTCTTTTGAACTCATTTTAATGGACTGAAGACTCAGACCCCTTAATTGTTTATTTTTTCCTTAATTAGCAGCCAAACAATAATGAGATACAAAATGAGCCAAAACAACTGTGTCCATTATACAATATCTGAAAATAAAGAAACATGAAGGTCTCGGGAATGTTGATGTTCTCAGGTCCCCAAAACATTTTAACAGTGCTCTTAGAAAGAGAAAATCAACAATTTTGGAAATGTCTGCTGCACAATGAGACAAGCAATAAGCCTCCTTTCTATGAAGGAGGCAGTCTCTGGCTGTTAGACTTAACTAAAGCACGCTCGTTTTAAGAAACAGAATAATACAATTTACGGATAAACACAAGGATTACAGAAATATGACAACTGAATACATGTATTAACATATAAAACAGGACACAAAGCAGACGAGACTAACAAACGTGTAACATGGAAGAGGCTGGCTGTTTACTTGCTGTTCAGAGTTCTTATTTATCTTGGCACAATAAATATTTTTACGATACCAAGTCTTTAAGAATAATGTCTGACGTTGTGTGGAGTGTTGCTTTGCTGTTGCTCCGGGTTCAAGTAGAAGATTGTACTTACTTTGGAGTGCACTCTTTCTCTTTGTAGTGTGGCCCTTTGTCTGTGGTGTGCAGTGCTTTCCTTCGTTAGGGAAAAGCAGTACTCTTTTTGGCACGATATATTAGATGCCGAATTTCCCTTCTTGAAATAATTGGCTGATTCTCTGTCTTCTGAGCCCACTGGCATGCAGCTTGGCTTGGCAAAGTAGGTTTTAGCTTCCAGCTTCCCGAAAGAGAGAGCAGCTCATTAGCTTTTAGGTTTCAGAGAATGTAGTGGGTTTCAGAGAGAACAGGAGCTCGTGTCGGAGAGCTGAGAGTAGATATTTTTTTCCGCAGAGCTGAGTGCAGCTAGTTTTTGAATGAAGATGTAATCTCTTGTGATTGAATTAGGGTTGCTTTCAGTTACAAAAGCAATTCCTTTCAATAGGCACATTATTTTTTCCATCAGAATCACCAATTGAATTATAGCTTCATGATTGGGCTTAGTGACTATTTGGTGTCTTCTGGTCTGAAGGGGCCTCTGCAAAAATGTCAGTTAACTCTGAATTACACGTTAGTTATCGGATGAAGTCGATGGCTGAGATTGGTACAAACTGCAGTTAAATCGCTTAGTTTGGAGTATAAGTAGGGGTTTGATAGAGCAGATTTCTGCATCCCCATTAAATCTGTTGTTTTAGCAGGCCTGTCCCTAAAGCCTAGCGGAATGGGCACTGCCCAATTTTGTCGTACAACACTCCATACACTAAATCCAATCTCCCCTCATAGCATATGAACAGTTGTCTAGGGATTTGTGCTGTTTAGGTCTTCAATTTTGCAATCATTGTTGGGAGTGACAGGAGTTTAAGTGTCCTTCTTTCAATAATTTGGCTCAACTGTACACTCTTGCTTGAGACAAACATTCATCCTTACAGAGGACCTGAATGAAATCTGGTAAAAATTTTGGAAGAAGTGATGTCCTAAGTTGTTTGAGATTTTTTTTAATTATGAGCTGCATAACACATAATACTGCGGTGGGTTGGCAACCTGCCCGGGGTTTGTTTCCTGCCTTGCACCCTGTGTTGGCTGGGATTGGCTCCAGCAGACCCCCATGACCCTGTAGTTAGGATATAGCGGGTTGGATAATGGATGGATAACACATAATACGTCTTGTTGTGATAATGACCAAATCTGTGCTGGCTGCAAGCTTGAATGGGTATTTATTTGTCTGTGGACGACTGAACGTTCAAACAACTTAGTTTGTGCACAAATTAAAACCAAATACTTGTTTAGATTTGAAAGTCCCCAAATTCTGGTTTTCATATTGCGACCATTCATGTGCTAACAACTTAAATGACAGTGAAGTCAGTGATGAAGGATATTTTACAGTTTAGTGTCGTACCTCAGCCCCTTCCCGCTTATTGTCCTGGTTGGTTTTTGGTTTTCTTTCCCAACCAATTTCCTAATTAGATGCTGATACACACTGTAAACAAAAAAAAAAAAAAAAATTAGAAACCTGGCATACACGTCAATGTTTTGTCTTTTTTAGCTCATGTTCACTTTACTAGATTAACATTATTTCTGTTTTTGTTAACTAGCTAGAAATTAACAACCAGGTGTAAATGTTGCAGAGAAATCTCAGAAACAACAAGCAGAGTCAGAGTACTGCACCCTCTACCCATCCTTCTCCTGATACCAACATAGGAGAGAGTTCAACCCCACTCCCCCCCCCCCACGCCCACAATTACAGGAGCCCCGGCAAGCAAAGAGCTGAGGAGACTTCGTGCCAGCAAAGCAGCGGGTCCAGATGGTGTATCGCCACGACTGCTGAAGGCCTGTGCATTGGAGCTGGGGAGTCCTCTACAGCGCATATTCAACCTGAGCCTGGAACAGGGGAGAGTTCTGAGGCTTTGGAAAACATCTTGCATCACCCCAGTCCCAAAGGTATCATGTTCTAGCGAGCTGAATGACTTTAGGCCTGTCGCCCTGATGTCACATGTGATGAAGATCATGGAGCGGCTGCTGCTTCACCACCTGAGACCACAGGTCCGCCACGCCCTCGACCCTCTGCAGTTTGCATACCAGGAGAAGGTGGGAGCCAAGGATGCCATCATCTATATGCTACACCGATCCCTCTCCCACTTGGACAGAGGCAGTGGTGCTGTAAGAATTATGTTTCTGGACTTCTCTAGCGCCTTCAACACCATCCAACCTCTGCTCCTTAGGGACAAGCTGACAGAGATGGGAGTAGACTCACACCTGGTGGCATGGATCGTGGACTATCTTACAGACAAACCTCAGTATGTGCATCTTGGGAACTGCAGGTCTGACATTGTGGTCAGCAGCACAGGAGCGCTGCAGGGGACTGTGCTTTCTCTGGTCCTGTTCAGCCAATATACATCAGACTTCCAATACAACTCGGAGTCCTGCCACGTGGAAAAGTTCGCTGACGACACTGCTATCGTGGGCTGCATCAGGAGTGGGCAGGAGGAGGAGTACAGGACTTTGTTAAATGGTGAGACTCAAACCACCTACAACTGAACACCAGCAAAACCAAGGAGCTGGTGGTGGATTTTAGGAGGACCAGGCCCCTCATGGACCCCGTGATCATCAGAGGTGACTGTGTGCAGAGAGTCCATCTGTCCATCCTCTTCCGCTTATCCGAGATCGGGTCGCGGGGGCAGCAACTTGAGCAGAGATGTCCAGAATTCCCTCTCCTCAGCCACTTCTTCTAGCTCTTCCAGGAGAATCCCAAGGCGTTCCCAGGCCAGCCGAGAGATATAGTCCCTCCAGCGTGTCCTGGGTCTTCCCCGGAGCCTCCTCCCAGTTAGACGTGCCCAGAACATCTCACCAGGGAGGCATTCAGGAGACATCCTGATCAGATGCCCGAGTCACCTCATCTGACTCCTCTCGATGCGGAGGAGCAGCGTCTCTACTCTGAGCCCATCCCGGATGACTGAGCTTCTCACCCTATCTTTAAAGGAAAGCCCAGGCACCCTGCAGAGGAAACACATTTCAGCCGCTTGTATTCGCGATCTCGTTCTTTCGGTCACTACCCACAGCTCATGACCATAGGTGAGGGTAGGAACGTAGATCGACTGGTAAATTGAGAGCTTCGTTCGCCTTACAGCTCAGCTCCTTTTTCACCACAACCGATGCAGAGCCCGCATCACTGTGGATGCCGCACCGATCCGCCTGTCGATCTCACGCTTCATTCTTCCCTCACTTGTGAACAAGATCCCGAGATACTTGAACTCCTCCACTTGGGGCAGGATCTCGCTCCCAACCCTGAGAGGGCACTCCACCCTTTTTCTGCTGAGGACCATGGTCTCTTATTTGGAGGTGCTGATTCCCGTCCCAGCCGCTTCACACTCAGCTGCAAACCGATCCAGAGAGAGCTGAAGATCACGGCCTGATGAAGCAAACAGGACAACATCATCTGCAAAAAACAGTGACCTAATCCTGAGTCCACCAAACCGGACCCCCTCAATGCCCTGGCTGCGCCTAGAAATTCTGTCCATAAAAGTTATGAACAGAATCGGTGACAAAGGGCAGCCCTGGCGGAATCCAGTTCTCACTGGAAATGGGTTCGACTTACTGCTGGCAATGCGGACCAAGCTCTGACATCAATCGTACAGGGACCGAATAAGCCCTTATCAGGGGGTCCAGTACCCCATACTCTCTGAGTACCCCCCACAGGATCCCAGAGGGACACGGTTGAAAGCCTTTTTCAAGTCCACAAAACACATGTAGACTGGTTGGGCAAACTCCCATGCACCCTCCAGGATCCTGCTAAGGGTGTAGAGCTGGTCCAATGTTCCACGACCAAGACAAAGACCACACTGTTCCTCCTGAATCCGAGGTTCAACTATCCGACGGAACCTCCTCTCCAGCACCTCCGAATAGACTTTTCCAGGGAGGCTGAAGAGTGTGTCTTCACCACCACCCCGGTCTGCCAATCCAGCGGCACTGTCCCCGATGTCCATGCGATGTTGCAGAGGCGTGTCAACCAAGACAGTCCTATAACATCCAGAGCCTTGAGGAACTCCAGGTGTATCTCATCAACCCCCGGGGCCCTGCCACCAAGGAGTTTTTTGACCACCTCGGTGACCTCAGTCCCAGAGATGGGGGAGCCCACCCCCGACTCCCCAGGCTCTGCTTCCTCATTGGAAGGCATATTAGTAGGATTGAGGAGGTCTTCAAAGTACTCCCCCCACCGACCTACAACGTCCCGAGTCAAGGTCAGCAGTGCACCATCCCCACCATATACAGTGTTGACACTGCACTGCTTCCCCCTCCTCAGATGCCGGACGGTGGACCAGAATCTCCTCGAGGCTGTCAAAAAGTCGTTCTCCATGGCCTCCCCAAACTCCTCCCATGCCCAAGTTTTTCCATCAGCAACCACCAAAGCCGCATTCCGCTTGGCCTGCCGGTACCTATCAGCTGCCTCCAGAGTCCCACTGGACAAAAAGGCACCGACCACCTTACGGCGACAGCTCCGGTCAGCCGCCTCAACAATAGAGGCACAGAACATGGCCCATTCGGACTCAAAGTCCCCCGCCTCCCTCGGGATGTGGTTGAAGTTCTGCTGGAGGTGGGAGTTGAAGCTACTTCTGACAGGGGACTCTGCCAGACGTTCCCAGCAGACCCTCACAACACGTTTGGGCCTATCAGGCCTGACCTAAACCCCCCCC
>JANRMT010062807.1:33327660-33399787 GCA_026402145.1 Polypterus bichir lapradei
TTTGGGCCTACCAGGCCTGACCAGCATCCTCCCCAACCATTGAAGCCTACTCACCACCAGGTGGTGATCAGTTGACAGCTCCACCCCTCTCTTCACCTGAGTGTCCAAGACATGTGGCTGCAGGTCCGACGACACGACCACAAAGTCGATTATCGAACTGAGGCCTAGGGTGTCCTGGTGCCAAGTGCACATATGAACAGCCCTATGCTTGAACATGGTGTTGGTTATGGACAATTCGTGACGAGCACAGAAGTCCAATAACAAAACAACGCTCGGGTTCAGATCGGGGGGGCCGTTCCTCCCAATCAAGCCCTTCCAGGTCTCACTGTCATTGCCCACGTGAGCATTGAAGTCTCCCAGCAGAATGAGGGAGTCCCCAGAAAGTATGCCCTCTAGCACCCCCTCTAGGGACTCCAAAAAGGGTGGATACTCCAAACTGCTGTTTGGCGCATACACACAAACAACAGTTAGGACCCGTCCGCCCACCCGAAGGTGGAGGGAGGCTACCCTCTCGTTCACCAGGGTAAACCCCAATGAACAGGCTCCAAGTCAGGGGGAAATAAGTATGCCCACACCCGCTCGGCACCTCTCACCGGGGGCAACTCCAGAGTGGTAGAGAGTCCAGCCCCTCTCAAGGAGATTGGTTCCAGAGTCCAAGCTGTGCATCGAGGTGAGTCTGACTATATCTAGCCAGAACCTCTCGACCTTGCGCACAAGCTCAGGCTCCTTCCCCTTCAGAGAGGTGACATTCCACGTCCCAAAAGCCAGTTGCTGTAGCTAAGGATCAGACTGCCAAGGTCCCCGCCTTCGGCCACCACCCAGCTCACACTGCACCTGACCTCTTTGGCCCCTCCCATCGGTGGTGAGCCCATGGGAAGGGGGACCCACATTGCCTCTTCGGGCTGTGCCCGGCTGAGCCCCATGGATGCAGGCCCGGCCACCAGGCGCTTACCATCGAGCCCCACCTCCAGGCCTAGCTCCAGTGGGGGGTCGCAGTGACCCGCGTCTGGGCAAGGGAAAAACGTTGTCCAAAGTTTTGATTCATCATTGGAGGTTTGTTGAACCACTCTTTGTCTCATCCCTCACCTGTGCAGAGTGTGTAGAGAGTACAGACCTATAAATACCTGGGAGTGCAGCTGGATGATAAATTGGACTGGACTGCCAATACTGATGCTCTGTGCAAGAGAGGACAGAGCTGACTATACTTCCTTGGAAGGCTGGCGTCCTTCACCATCTGCAGTAAGATGCTGCAGATGTTCTATCAGACGGTTGTGGTGAGCGCCCTCTTCTATGCGGTGATGTGCTGGGAGGCAGCATGAAGAAGGACGCCTCACGCCTGGACGAACTGGTGAGGAAGGCAGGCTCTATTGTAGGCACAGAGCTAGACAGTTTGACATCCGTGGCAGAGTGACGGGCACTGAGCAGGCTCCTGTCAGTCATGGAGAATCCACTGCATCCACTGAACAGGATCATCTCCAGACAGAGGAGCAGCTTCAGTGACAGACTGCTGTCACCATCCTGCTCCACTGACAGACTGAGGAGATCGTTCCTCCCCCACACTATGCGACTCTTCAATTCCACCTGGGGGGGGTAAACATTAAAACTACACAAGATTATAGACTGTTATACCTGCTTCACACTCTCCACCTTGCATTTTTTAACTTGCACTGCACTTTTATTGCTCTTTAATTAATATTGTTTTTATCAGTATGCTGCTGCTGGAGTATGTGAATTTCCCTTTTGGGATTAATAAAGTATCTATTGTGGAAGCCAGCCCGGACACAGACAGGCGGACACATTAATGTCACCCCTCACACGTTTATTTACATAATCCATATTTACAATAGTGCACACAACACTTAAGTCCACAAAGTCCTGGCCAACAATACAATGCCTTCTCTTTCTTCAGGCCGCCTCGTTGCCTCTCCTCCAAGACCTTGTCTTTCTCCTCCTGACTCCAGCCATTGTCTGAAAGGAGGCGGCCCTTTTTATATGCACCCAGATGTTCTCCAGGTGCTTCCCGGCAATCTTCCACCGGCACTCCCCAGTGTGGCGGAAGTGCCGGCTGTGTACCCGGAAGCACTCCGGGTGTCCGTGCTTGTCTTCCCCCCAGCACTTCCGGGTGTGGCGGAAGTGCTGAGGTCCAGGGCTCCCAAGGCACAGGGGCGCCCCTTGGTGGTGATCACGGGCCCCTACAGGGTTGAGCTTCAAAGCTCTGTACCCGTGGCCCCCAAAGGAACCAGGGTGGTTGCCCCCACGTGGTCTGAGGTGAGCGTAAGCCCTCTTCCTGTCTTCCTAGGCGTCCCGGCCGGGTCGCCACCCTAATCATCTCTGATACTATCTATCTATCCATCTACCCATCCATCCATCAGGTAGTCAGAATTTAAGACTTGATTGCACAGCATAGAAAACAATTGCAGAGTACATAACGCCTGTCTCAATTCATGAAGTGAGCTACGAGTGTCCAGAAAGCCCTGAATATATTACAATTCTTATCACACAATGCCCCCCTTCCAGACTAGCTTCCCAACATTTACTGTATGGAGGTTCCCATGATGTTTACCCCACTCGGCACCTCTACCCATAACAATCTCCTGGTGTTCCAGACCTTCTCATAACAATATTCTTGCCCCTGAAGACATCCCCATAATAGTCTTATTCCAGATAAACCTTCTCATAACAATATTTTTGCTGGCAGGACATATTTGCCATATTGGCGATAAGCACCACCTGATTACCCCTCCCTTCATTCTTACGGCCCAATCCTGGGCTGTTAGGATCGATGGCCTTTCAGTTTGTTAATCAATATTTAACAATTGTGATCAGAAGGGCCCATGTATGAAAACTGCCTAATTAATAATCCAATAAATGATTGCTTGTTGCACTAGCATCCTGTAAGGCTAAGGCTAACATAATAGGCAACTGTGAAGTGAGCGGCAGCGCACAGCTTCACTGATAAGGGCCAAGCTGTGACCAACCGTGACACGACACAGTGCTTCATGCTTGAGAGACAAGAAGGAAAAAGACAAGCCTTTAACAATTGATTCTTTAAGCTCACTCATATGTGCTACTATATCTTATTATTATTATCATCACTAAACTGTATAAAGACCCATTGCCATACAAACTTAAATGCTACTGTAAAACATATAAGTGTGCGCTAATATAAAAGCCCATGAACGCAGACAGCAGCGCTCTTAAGTCATGGCACACAGCTGCCCAGAGGCCAAGCTGCTGCTAATGTCACGGCACATGTTCAGGAAGAAGTCCCCCAACTTTCAATAATCAACTCTTAAGCCACTATAGTGTTCAAAACTAACTAATATCATAATACATTGTGTTTAATTTAATTGCCTAAGGTATTGATGAGCTCTGATGCTGCCATTTAATTGCTTATATGTTTTATACGCTAGCTTAAATGCTTACCCTTTACTCACAAAGGCAAAAAGCCTTGCATGCAGATTGTTTGGTCTTAAAAAAGCTCTGCTCCCACATTTCTCAAAACAAAGTGTGCCTGCTTGCTTCCACCGAGAGCACGATGACCTCGTCTCACAGCTCGACTCGCAGAAACTCAAAAACAAGGCAAGTAAGAGGCCTCTCTAACAAAATAAATGGCGTCCTTTTAAAGTTGTTTCAGGCCTAGACTTTTCATAGCTAAGAGCACAAAAACTAATAAAGCAGCGCATTGATCCTTGATCAAAATTCTCAACCTATACAGCAAGGCATCCAACAGTGGGATTGGTAAATTGATGCCATTTTGACTTCTGAGTTCATCATATGGTTAAGAAACTGTAAGAACCGAAGGCATTTCACAGTCGAGAGACGACCACTCAGTCCATTGAGCTGCTTTGGTTAGCTAATATCTAAGTTGTCCCAATATTTCATCCTTTTATTTTAAGCAAAGATTTAAAGACTGAGTGGTATGATCCACAATATATATTTATTTTTGATAAGTCCATTGTATTCTGATGCAGCAGATATAAGCAGCCTCATTAACAAGAATCTCTACTAATTAAGAATGTGGTTACAAAAAAGCCAGTAGCCATGTGGTCCTCCAGGGCCAGACTGGCATTGCTGCCATAGCTGAGCTTATCCAGATAATCAGCAGGTGCAGCTTGGGGTGTCTCACTCGAGCCCTTCTGCCTGAATTAACACAATGAACCGTTTGGGTAATTAGAACTCCCTTCTTGCATTATCAGCTCAGCACGACAAACCAAATAACATTTGAAATGCTTTTTTCTCTGCTTTAAAGAAAATGTCCTTATCAGCGTCATTAACCGATTGGCTGTATGTCTGAAAACGAGGTAGGGGAGTAATAAGGAGAAGATGAAACAATTCTGCAGACAAATGCCTTTTCTTCCAGCATCTGTCATTCATTTTAATTACCCAGCAAGTCATTAAAGTCAGCAGCTGCCCGTTCTTTGACTGCAACAGAAGAGCTTTGCGTGCAAATTGGTAAATTTTCACTTTAATCAGACTTGCAGTCAGGAAGCTGCCATCCCTGATGTGCGAATTAATAAGGTTTCTCTGCGGTTTTCATCAACATGGCAGATGTGCACAGAAGGAGAAGGGGGGGGGGGGGGGGCGCTACAACACTATTTTTGAAATAGAAATAAAGACAGGACAGAAACTTGCATGGAGAAAGGGAAGAAATAAATAAAAACAGTGTGGAAGCTCTCATTTTAAGTGTTGGCTGCAAAGGCTGGTTTGCTATTTCAGGAAACTGCTGTGTGGTAATGAAATGGCAATTGATGGCAGAAGTCAGTGGTGAAAGTGAGGGTGGTTGGAAATTAAAGACAAGAAAATACATTCTAGTGTACCCCGATACTTGAGGAAATAAACCTTTGAGGCCCACTGACCCTGAATGCAAGTGGCCATCCTGATTTTAAAAGATACAATGACAGCTGCATGATGGTCCCATTTCAGTGCCACAAGGGGTGACTTTGGCAAAGCAGGGTCAATGTCATACACCACAGAAGAGAGGGGACAGTTGCAATGATTATCAAACAACGGTATGAAGTGGTACAAATGTGTGCAGGCACAGGGGAAGATGACATAACTACATGATTACCATTGACATTTAGCAGCTGAGTGTCCTACCTAAGGAAGCCATCTGCAATTGCAAATCAGAATATGGTGCCACTGATTTGGAAAATTCTAGGACACTTCTTTGTGAAAGTAAGTGGAGCCCTCAGATGATGGATACTGTTGCACCTATTGACATGTGGAAACAGTGAAGAATCGATTCATCCATCTTCTATGACAGCTAATCTAATTTAGGGTTGCAGGCAGTCGGAGCTTACTCTGGCATCACCGATTGGAAGACGGGGACTAACCCTGTAGAGCAGGGGTGTTGAACTCTGGGCCTGGAGGACCTCCATGGCTGCAGGTTTTTATTCTAACCCTTTTCCTAATCACTGACCAGTTTTCACTGCTAATTAACTTCTTTTTCCTTTCATTTTAATAGCCCTGTTTTTAAGGATTCAGTGCTCTGAATCGATTCTTTTCTTCATGAGATGACAGCCAAACAGTAAAGAGACGTGAAACGAGCCAACAGATGACCAGCTAAATTAGGGCTTCAAACTCCAAGCAATTTCACTCCAGTCACTTTCTTAATGAGAAGCTGATGCTTGCTTGTAATTAAACCCGTTATTTAATTTCATGGCCTGTTGCTGCCCTCATTCTGCCACAGCAGACATTTCCAAAACTGTTGATTTTCTGTTCTTTCTAAGAACGTCGTCAAAATGTGTTGGTGAGCTGAGAGATCAACGTTACTGAGACCACCGTCACCTTTCTTTATTTTCAGATATTGTGTGATGGGCACAGGTGAGCTGGTCATGTGAAGGCTCGTTTTGTGTCTCATTATTATTTAGCTGCTAATTAGGGAAAAAGAAATGACAAAGGGGCCTGAGTCAAGTTAATTAAAATTAAGGCAAAAGAAGTTAATTAGCAACAAAGACTAGTCACTAATTAAGAAGATGGTTAAAGATGAAAACCTGCAGCCACTGCGTTCAACACCCATGCTGTACAGCAGGGGTGTCAAACTCCGGGCCTGGAGGGCCACAGTGGCTGCAGGTTTTCATTCTGACCCTTTTCCTAATCAATGACCAGTTTTCACTGCTAATTAACTTCTTTTCCCTTCATTTTAATAGCCCTTAGTTTAAGGATTCAGTCCCCTGAATTTATTTCTTTCTTCATTAAATGGCAGCCAAAATGAAATGAAATGTGAAACGAGCTAACAGATGACCAGCTCCAACCAATCTCTTAATGAGAAGCTGATTCTTGCTGATAATTAAACCCTTTATTTAATTCAATGGCTTTTTGCTGCTGTCTTTCTGCCACAGCAGACATTTCCAAAACTGTTGATTTTTTTGTTTTTTTCTAAGAACACTGTCAAAATGTTTTGGTGACCTGAGCAATCAACCTTACCAAGACCATCACCTTTCTTTATTTTAAGATAATCTGTAATTGGCACAGGTAAGATGGTCATGTGGCAGCTTGTTTTGCGTCTCATTACAGTTTGGCTGCTAATTAAGGAAAAACAAACAACTAAGGGACCTGAGTCCAGTTAATTAGCAACAAAAACTGGTCACTAATGAAGAAGATGGTTAGAATGAAAACCTGCAGCCACTGCGGCCCTCCAGGACTGGAGTTTGACACCTGTGCTGTAGAGGGAGCCTCCACATTTGCTGGCCATGTTAATCTAACCTACAGTACAAGTTGTCTGAGAGCAGACAGTGCAGACTTGGATCAAAGCAACAGGCACGTTACACTTTAGCAGGCTTGTGTTCCTGTTTAACGTTCAGTCATTGTAAAAACGTTCAACTTGACTGTAAATTTCAAGCCCCAGAATACCTGCCACTTGTGGTGAGAAACTCGGTATATGTTCACAGCCTAAATGCATGAATGGACTGAGGTCTCCCACAGACCAATAACTGTAATGTAGGTTCAGGTTTATTGTCATGTATCCCTAACACAATGAAATTCTAGCTTACATGTCCCCCAACAACAACAACATTTATTTATAGAGCACATTTTCATACAAATAATGTAGCTCAAAGTGCTTTACATGATGAAGACAAGAGAAAAAAAAAAGACAAAGTAAGAATTAAAATTCTTAACTAATTAACATAGAATAAGAGTAAGGTCCGATGGCCAGGGAGGACAGAAAAAACAACAAAAAAAAAAAAACTCCAGACGGCTGGAGAGAAAAAATAAAATCTGCAGGGGTTCTGAGGCCACAGGACCACCCAGCCCCCTACCTAACATAAATGAAACAGTCCTCTTTGTATTTAGGGTTCTCATGGAAGGACTTGATGATGATGGTCATGTAGACTTCTGGCTTTTAATTCATCAATGTAGGGACATCACGGTGCTTTGATTAGGTGGTGATGGCGCAGATCGCCACCACAGAAAACCTGGGAAAGAAACAGAAGAGAGAGTAGGGGTCAGTACGGATTTTAGAGCCACCATGAATAGTTATGATAATAAATGGAATATACGGAGTATCAGGATTAAATTAAAATGAAGATATGAGAAGGCCATGTTAAAGTAATGAGTTTTTAGTGTTTTTTTAAAGTGCTCCACCGTATTAGCCTGGCTAATTTCTATTGGCAGGCTATTCCAGATTTTAGGTGCATAAGAGCAGAAGGCTGCCTCACCACTTTTTTTAAGTTTAACTCTTGGTATTCTAAGCAGACACTCATTTGAAGATCTAAGGTTACGATTTGGAGTGTAAGGTGTAAGACATTCAAAAATATAAGATTGAGCAAGATTATTTAAGGCTTTGTAAACCATAAGCAGTATTTTAAAGTCAATTCTGAATGACACAGGTAACCAGTGTAGTGACATCAAAACTGGAGAGATGTGCTCGGATTTTCTTTTCCTAGTTAGGATTTAGCAGCTGCATTCTGCACTAGTTGCAGTCGATTTATGTCTTTTTTGGGTAGTCCTGAGATGAGTGCATTACAGTAATCTAGACGACTGAAAACAAAAGCGTGAACTAATTTCTCAGCATCTTTTAGTAGCCCCATCACACTACTGTGGATAAGTGGGTTAGGAAAATGGATGGATGTGTTCCACAGACTAATAACTGTAGTGCAGGATTTCTTAAACTTTTTTTTTCCCCTCTTGTTACCCAATCTTGTTCTTCTTAGTATTCTTGAGACCCATTCCATGATGATTGTCAGAGTTTCCGTTTGGCTAATTGCTGGCAAAAGAGAAGGGGTCCCATTCGAGAATCTGCTGCCAATCGACAGAGGAGAGCAATGACGATTGTTTAAACAACCCACAGCGACCCACTTTGTAAACAATGTGTAACCCATTCCCATGAAGAATAACGGTGACTCTCAACTCTACGTGACATAAAGGCGGCAACCTGTAGCCCATACTTTAAGAAACAAGTCTAATTCCATAAACAGATGGTGAATACAAAACAGTACCTTAAGTGCAATGTCAAAAAATACACTATAGATAAGAAACACTCGCTCTCGCGCAGCCTCACCGTGAAGTTCTCCTCAAGGCTCATGCACCTCTGCTCCTCTTGCTCACTCCTTAAAATCCACCACAGTCCTAACATTCATACCTAGACTAAAGGACCACCTTTTCTCTCTGTTTTTGGAACATCGTTTACTTCTCTGTACTAATACTGTCAAGCATCTGTCATATATTCAGTACAATGTCACAAACAACGGTTCAACAGTTACCATCTGGTTCAGACCTAAAGTGGATTCAAAACGTATTCAGAACCCTTCACTTTTTGCTCCTTTTATTGTGTTGTGGATTTAATTTTAAATGGATACATTTGTCAATCTACACTTAATAACCTATAACAGCAAAGTGAAAAAATGTCTTCATGAAGGTTTATAAAATTATTAAAAATCAAGAACAGAAAACTCTCATTCATATAATTTTTCAGGCCCTTAATTTAGTACTTCGTAGAAGCCCCTTTGGTGGAAACTACAGCTTTGAGTGTTCTTGGGAAGTCTCTACAAACTTTGCACACCTGGATTTGGGCAGTTTATCCCATTCTTCCTGGAAGATCCTCTCAAGCTCTATTAGATTAGATGAGAGGCGGTTGTAAACTGCCTTTTCCGGGTCTCTCTACACATTTTCTATGGGGTTTCAGTCTGCGCTTTGGCTGGGCCACTTCAGGAGAGTCAGAGACTTATCCCAAAGTCACAGAAGCATGCTTGCTTTGTGCTGAAAGGTGAACTGTCACCTATAATAATAATAATAATTTTTTGCATTTATATAGTGCTTTTCTCACAACTCAAAGCGCTCAGCAATTGAAGGTTAAGGGCCTTGCTCAAGGGCCCAACGGAGCAGAGTCCCTTTTGGCATTTACGGGATTCGAAACGGCAACCTTCCGATTGCCAATGCAGATCCCTAGCCTCAGAGCCACCACTCCGCCTATGTCACCCAGCCTGAGGTCATGTGCACCCTGTAGCAGGTTTCCTTCAAGGACCTTGATGTTTTTGGTAGCATTGATCCACCCTTCACATCTGACGAGTTTCCCTTGCCCTGCCTAGCATGATGTTGCCAACACCATGGTGGTATTAAGCAGGTGATGATCAGTGCCTGGTCTTCTCAAGTAAAAGTGCTTGGAGTTCTGCTCAAAGAGTTCATTTTTTGTCTCATTAGACCATAGTCCTTTAAATGCTGTTTGGCAAACTCCAAGCAGGCTGCCCATATGCCTTTTACTCTGGCTTCCATCTTGTCACTCTAGCATAAACTGCCTGATTGATGGAGTGTTGCCAAGACGGTTGCTCTCTGACAAGTTATTTAATCTTAGCAGAGGACTTGTGAAGCTCTGTTAGAGTGACCATTGGGTTCTTGGTCGCCTCCCTGACCCAGCCTCCTTTTGCTTGGTCACTCAGTTTGGCTAGACAGAACAATCTTGGAAGAGTCCCCATGCAAATATTAAAAAAAGAAATAAATGACAGGGGAACATGCATATATTAATGGTGACTTTGACCGCTGCGTATGCATCATTTTGGAGAAACTGAGATATGAGAACAACTTTGATCAAGCAGGGGAATGCAGCCAAGCCAGCTAAATGATGACTTACATGCATAATAATTTATATAACTGAGCTGTTGTTATAATGTGCATTGATGTCACAAATATATTACACTTCAATGACGATGAATATCATGAACAGACTGTTTTTTAGTTCCCTTTTAGAAGGGCCAATGCTACATATTTGCACTAAAGTATGTTTTTTTGTTTATTCATCAGTTTATATCGGCTACTTATTGTCACTTCTCGGGGAACTGGCCAACAGGTCAGAAATATCACAGCTAACCTTCACTCCATCAGCACCACTGTGCTGGAAACCATTAACCAACCGGTAAAGCACTACAGTGCTTGTGTGGTGTTGGTGTACATACATAAAACACATTTTTGCCAACTTAAAAAGGCAATTTGCAGCAGTGTCCATTTCTAGTAGTGTAACTGGTTCACTTTGCTGTACTCATGTTGCAATAAGGGCACCTAGTGAAAGTGAAGCTGTTTTTGTTAACCGTAAGCAGTGACATTCCATTAATGCAGCAATCATCCAAGATGTGACTAGGAAATGTTGTGTCTCAGTAGCCTGGGTCAACCCGTAATTAATTTATTTTGAGGTAAAGTAGCTTTGACAGAGATGATGGTACAGTATGTGATGGCTGGCTTGTTGGTAAGGTAACTGGCTGAATCCTCAGTGCTTCATATGGCTTGTACTATTCATTGTAACAGCAATCACATTATTACATGTGCAACAGTGGTAATGGCTACCCATTCAGACATGATGGTGCCTTACACGGTTCCTGAACTCCCAGAATGTAGAGGAGAGGGGCTATAATGCTGCACATGATCTTGCACTCTCAGTTGTGGAGAGCACAGCCTGATACTGTCAAATGCAGGTGGCGGGGTCTTAGTGTGTCAGGTGGGAGCTGCTGTAACAGGTAAATAAGTTGTGCAGCATCATGATTGCATATGTATGAGGTTGATGAGCATGCTCCATATATGGATGTTTCAGAGTGGCATTTGAAGCGTGCCCATGTATGTAAGATGATTGTGATTTATAAACCATAAACTGTGCAGAAATTTGTCTACACCAGGTTTTATAAATCTGATTTATTTTTTTTGACAGGTGCATATTTTCATGCTTGAATCCATGCAGTATTTTATCAAACAGGCCCTTGGTAGGTCTAAACATTTTTCATTTGAAAGTTGTTAAGGCCGCTGTGTTCAAGCTTTAGAGATGGTTTTATCCCCTTGTCCTGATCTAACCCTCACCACACAGAGTTCCTTGGATTTTCTGCCTTGGTTTTTGCCCTGACATGCATGGTGAAGTGTCAGGCCTTAGTTGCAGAGGTGTGTGCCTTTCAAAATGATATCCACTCAATTCAGTTTGCCACAGGGGGACTCCAGTTAAGTTCTAGAAACATCTCAAGGAGATTCAAAGCTAACAATTTGATTCTCTTAAGTTGAAGTTATTTACTTATTCGAGTGCTTATTTCTTACCTTAGCCATGTCAGAAATTCCTACCACTATAAATTTAAATTTATTTACAAACATGCATGTTTTTCTAATAGAACTGTACCCTTCTGCCTCCTTTTACTTTTATTTTTATTCATATATATTTATTCAACTACTTTAAAATGAATATTGTGCACTGTTGTCTATCTTCCACTCTGTACCCTTCTGTTACATGACTGAACAATGAAAAAGAGTATTAGGAACATATGACTTTAAAAAGTGTGTAAACTAAAATAGGCAAAGGCATCGAAATTAAAATGTCTGTTCTGTAAAATGTATTACTGCAGTATGTACTGTACTTCAAATGTGAAAAATGTTGAAAGGAAAAGTCAAATCTCATGTTACTTGTATCACATAATCCACATTTCAGTTATTTAGTCATATGTACAAAACGTTTTTGCTAATTTATTGTTAAATATATACTTCCAAAATGATCAGTGCATACCATAAACAGGAAACCTAAAGCCTCTTGAGCAACAAATCAGCGGGAGAGGCAGATCTTTAATTCAAAAAGTGACAAACTTTGCTTTATTCATTTGGCATAAACATGTGAGAATAAATATTTTCCTTGGCTATCAGTGCAAACTACATAGGGTAAGTAACATAAATAATATTTAATGCAAGTATTCTGGGTTTATCCAGGTTGGCCAGTTGACCCCAAATCTATCTATCTATCTATCTATTTGTATAGTGCCTTTATCTATCTATCTATCTATCTATCTATCTATCTAATAGTATAGTGCCTTTATCTATCTATCCTAAACTGGTAGAATAAAAACCTGCAGACACAGTGTTATTTTACAGTAAATGTTTGTTTCTCTGGCTTATTTTTCTTGTATTGTCATTTTTGTTTATTCTGAAATATTATTTTTCATGTGCTTATAATTCTTTGTTAATATTTTTCTGATTGTTTATAATTTATTATTTATGTGCCATGTGTTCTCTGATGTTCCTTTTTTTCCGTGGGTGAAACCCCAAGAGGTCTATCTAGATTTTACACAGTTAGACGGCAGATATGAAAAGCCGCAGCAGTGAGATCCTCCAGGATGGATTATGGGAATGCCTTCAAAATAGTTTTGACAGAAAAGTGTGTCAGTAGGCACCAATATTTTATTAATGCTAACTGCTCTACACATTATTCCCACTAATTAGGTACCTTGGCACCAGTCAAGACTGGTGAGTTTGTACTGTAATATGATAGCAAACCTTTTGACAAATTGAAAAAAAAATAAAATCAGGCTTACGTTCGAGGTTAAAATTAATTTTGGTGACTAGTTCTCCCTCTGAAAAAAACTGCATTTTAATTATAACTTAAGTTCCAAGGATTTCAAAATTAAAAACATTTGCAAATATCTATTAAGATATAGGGTACTAAAGCGTATTGTATTTGCAATAAATGAGATGGTTTTAGAATACATTTGAAATGCCACAAGATGCTCAGACCAGATTCTGGTGATGATTAATTTAGATTTACAGTGCACCCAGAAAGTGTTCACAGCACATCACTTTTTCCACATTTTGTTATGTTACAGCCTTATTCCAAAATGGATTAAATTCATTTTTTTCCTCAGAATTCTACACACAACACCCCATAATGACAACGTGAAAAACGTTTTAGGTTTTTGCAAATTTATTGAAAATAAAAAAACTGAGAAATCACATGTACATAAGTATTCACAGCCTTTGCTCAATACTTTGTCGATGGACCCTTGGCAGCAATTATAGCCTCAAGTCTTTTTGAATATGATGCCACAATCTTGGCACACCTATCCTTGGCCAGTTTCGCCCATTCCTCTTTGCAGCACCTCTCAAGCTCCATCAGGTTGGATGGGAAGTGTTGGTGCACAGCCATTTTAAGATCTCTCCAGAGATGTTCAATCTGATTCAAGTCTGGGCTCTGGCTGGGCCACTCAAGGACATTCACAGAGTTGTCCTGAAGCCACTCCTTTGATATCGTGTCTGTGTGCTTAGGGTCGTTGTCCTGCTGAAAGATGAACCGTCGCCCCAGTCTGAGGTCAAGAGCGCTCTGGAGCAGGTTTTCATCCAGGATGTCTCTGTACATTGCTGCAGTCATCTCTCCCTTTATCCTGACTAGTCTCCCAGTTCTTGCCGCTGAAAAACATCCCCACAGCATGATGCTGCCACCACCATGCTTCACTGTAGGGATGGCATTGGCCTGGTGATGAGCGGTGCCTGGTTTCCTCCAAACGTGACACCTGGCATTCACACCATCTTTGTCTCATCAGACCAGAGAATTTTGTTTCTCATGGTCTGAGAGTCCTTCAGGTGCCTTTTGGCAAACTCCAGGCGGGCTGCCATGTGTCTTTTACTAAGGAGTGGCTTCCGTCTGGCCACTCTACCATACAGGCCTGATTGGTGGATTGCTGCAGAGATGGTTGTCCTTCTGGAAGGTTCTCCTCTCTCCACAGAGGACCTCTGGAGCTCTGACAGAGTGACCATCGGGTTCTTAGTCACCTCCCTGACTAAGGCCCTTCACCACCGATCACTCATTTTAGATGGCCGGCCAGCTCTAGGAAGAGTCCTGGTGGTTTTGAACTTCTTCCACTTATGGATGATGGAGGCCACTGTGCTCATTGGGACCTTCAAAGCAGCAGAAATTTTTCTGTAACTTTCCCCAGATTTGTGCCTCGAGACAATCCTGTCTCGGAGGTCCACAGACAATTCCTTTGACTTCATGCTTGGTTTGTGCTCTGACGTGAACTGTCAACTGTGGGACCTTATATAGACAGGTGTGTACCTTTCCAAATCATGTCCAATCAACTGAATTTACCACAGGTGAACTCCAATTAAGCTGCAGAAACATCTCAAGGATGGTCAGGGGAAACAGGATGCACCTGAGCTCAATTTTGAGCTTCATGGCAAAGGCTGTGAATACTTATGTGCATGTGATTTCTTTTTTTTTTTATTTAATAAATTTTCAAAAATTTCAAGTAAACTTTTTTCACGTTCTCATTATGGGGTGTTGTGTGTAGAATTCTGAGGAAAAAAATGAATTTAATCCATTTTGGAATAAGCCTGTAACATAAGAAAATGTGGAAAAAGTGATGCGCTGTGAATACTTTCCGGATGTACTGTATCTCCAAGATCCTAAAGACATATGGAACAGGGTAACTTTCGTCACAAAACCTGGCTAGTACATGTGAATGCCAATGTGTCTTTTGATGGACTTGTACAAAATCATCTTAACTAAATAAATGGGTTAGAAAAACTCGTTATGATCACTATGAATCGAGAGAAAACAAATAAAAGTCTACCCATGCCGACCTACGGTGAAAACCAGGCACAGGAGTGTAATTAGGAGATTCACTACCGTGAAAACCGACGCACTCTGCTGCCCTGTAGCATTTCCTGAGATCACACCATTGATAAACCGCATCTTTAAAAAAATGAGAGGGCGAACCCTTCAAGAGTAGTATGACATCTGCAAAGCCAGATTTTTTTTCTGTTGCCTTTTCTGGAGCAGCGAAGTCGGGAGCCCGTTGCATTTACGTCACTGTCTTATACCGCTATGACTGGAGTGTACCAATAGCGCCACTACCTTGATTGTGCCAGTCGTGGAATTATTTTATCGAAAGATGAATCGAATACGACACAGCAGGAAACCAATCGAAGAGAATGTAAGAAAGACCCCGTTACTGACTGCATTTTACTCTAAATTTCCCGTCACTCCACCTCATATGAATCCCCCCGCGGTGTCAAGAAAATGTATTGCCCCAGCGAACTGCCTGTGCGCATGCGTTCGCCGTCATGCCGCCTAGCTTCTTTAAACAAGGTGTAAACAATCCCTGAATTTGCTTGCTCGTCCTACACACCGTCTTGCTCTTTGTTTTCCTGTTATCCGTTATCTATCGGAGGTAAAGCTTTTAATCGAATTGAATTTGGGAAGGTGCTGCATGCGGGTTCGCTCTCTGAGAGTTTCAGTTCTAAGCGGCGGGTTTATTTCTTAAGAGATTGAAACTCATTTCAAGTGGTTTAGATTCAATTTATTTGTGTGCATGTAATATAGTTTGTAAAGTCAGAGGAATAGTAAATAAACGTTTTTTTTGTGCAGAAGATTGCCGTCAAATAATGTTATTGAAACGAATTAATGAATCTTTTGAAATTCTCAAACTTGATAATCTGTGGAAACACCTCGGTTCCTCCAATTTGTTTTGTTCGCCTCTAGTTTTCTTTGTTACAGAAATTGGTAAATTTATATAAACTCAGCATCCAGTCCTCTGCTTAACTCCCCCTTTCTTTAGTGCTGCGCAGTGTACGCGACTTCCAAGCTATTTTTTATTAATTCATCAGTCCATCTGTCCTCCGATCCACGTAATTTAGTCCAGCGTTGTGTGGGGGACCCTATCCCGGCGGTTATAGTCACAGGGTATCTAATTACTGCGTCAGAAGTTTGTATCAGTATAACAAGGAAGAACCAGACAGGGACGTTAGTCCATTCATCATACTGAGCCAATTATTAGTTACTAATCCAACTAGAAGCGCCTCTTTCGCTGTTTTATAAGTAAATCGTGCATCCAATAATTATATACATACACACACAGATTTATTCTCAGTTATCCATTTAAAATGTTTGTGGGGAAGCTACATGATACATCTCTTACAATATAAAAGTAAGTATAAAAGACTGTATAATATACCCCAGTGTGGTATATATTGTACAACTTCAGGTTTTACTTTACATTCATTATCTATCTATCTATCTCCATCCTTCCTTCCTTCTTTCTGTAAAAAGCCAGTTTTCCTCTTGGGGACAAATAAAGTTTCTGTCAATCTAATTGAAGGTGGCCTTGCACCAGTATACTCTGCTGACTTCACCATTCCCTCTAGTGCTGTATAGTTCACACCTGAACAAATGCCATGCCAGGATATAATGCAGCCAGTAAGAATGGACCTCACAGGGAACCTCTAGAGGTTAAAGAACACGAATGGAGACCTTCTGTTCTTCCAAGATGTTTGACAAAGTATAGGCTTTAGTGTGGCTTTGTTTAATAAAGGGCCAGTTTTAGTTAATTGATCATTTTAAAGCAATTTCTGTTTCCATTTAAGTTGTAGGTTTATAGGGTCCTGTTTATCATGTGAGCAGTGTGCAGTGAAATTCCTACTTGCATGTGCTGAACAACATGTGACACATGGCCACTCTCGGTCACTATGATTAGTATGTATAACAATGTTATATTCAAACCTTTTGTCTTCCGTTCCTTGAATGATTACCTTACATTAAAACCTCTGTCTTCCTTACTTGAAAAACATCTGAACACACAACAAGTAAAAGAAAACCATTACTGTTAAAGAGAGAATAAACAAACAAATACAGAGCCCCTAATGGAATTAAGTGTAATTTACTGTAATTCCGATTAACTGTATGTGATTTTGAGTCTCTTATAGTTCTAATGACAAAAGTGAGAGTCTGATGTTTTGCTTAGATGGAACGGTGGTCATCCATCTCCTAAACATGCATATCTTGACCAGGATTATACAGAATTACTTTAAAAGATGAATAGTTACAGTGCTTGTTTATAAAAAATAGCAGCAGGAGATTTTGCAGGAGTGATGAGTTTAGAGGCAGGATAATAGCAGGTCCAGAAGAAGACTTAGGACAGGATTTGATTTGTAAAGTTTTTAGCAAAATGGTCTCAATATGTTATTCTGAGGTGTTTTCTGTTTTGAAATCCATCTGCGCCCTCCCAGTCAACTAAATGATTTCATAGTTGGTTTCAAATTCCTACACCTCTTTTTCTGAATAACTCCATGTTGGTTTCCATCTTCCCCTCTTTGGAGTGATACGATGGGTTATGACCAGATCATGGTTTGATCTTGAAGTGTGAATATGTATAAAATGTTGCTGCACCTTTTTAATCCACAATCTGGCAATAATGTACATCCCTTTTGAGTGATGCCTAATTCTTTGTACTTGAGAGGATTGTTTTGCAAAATATCAAAGGTCCACATTGGGTCTTGCACTTAATCATGACTGTTTTATCCATTTAACTGCGTATTCATTATATTAACCTTCACATTTATTTTGCAGGCACTTTTTTTCCTGAAATGACCTTCAGATCTTAGTTAGTGAATGCAAACACTAGACAGCAGTCCAATCACTAGACCATAATTCAGTAAGTGCTAGTTACAGCGATAAGTTGCAAGTGAAGTGGCAGATAAGACAACTAATTGAAAAAATGGATGTGACTGGAATATTTAATTCTTTGTTTATTTAATGCTTTTAAAAATCATAGTGGTAAGAATACAAACATTAAGCTCCAATGCAAACACTAAACAATATTTTAAGTGCTGTTTGAAGACGCATATACTGTAGCAATGAAAGTAATGACCAAAACATGAAATGGCAAGTGATGCCAACATATCTAAATCAGGCCCCTGTGTTCACTTAGTTGATGCATTTTATTCAAAATGATTTGAAAGCTCACACTCATAGAGCAACTGTTTCCTTAATACTTCAGTTGCAGTGCTGGCAATATAAGTGACAGGGAGTCAGTGGTGAAGACTAAACCAGCACTCCCATGCTTGCAGTGCCACGCTGGCTCATTATTATATTTCATGTTACAGTGTGTAGATTGAAGTTCTTTCATGTAACCTTGCAGCTTAAAATGCAATTAATGACTCGCCATGCTTTTTAGAAAGGGACTGTGTCGTTCAGTTTGTTTAGCCTTCACTCCTTATATGTATTTTGTTTCTCCTTTTGTTTTTTTAACCCATGAAAGTTCTAAATTCCTATGTATTCACCTTGTGATGTTTGTAAATACATATTGTATTTTAATGTCAGTTAATTTTTAATGCATATTTCTTGAAAGTTTCATGACTTACCCGTTGTGTGCAAAAACTGAGCACTGCTTCAGTCTGGATAAGAATTTTGGAAATGTTGACTTGCTATCTTTTGCAGAATTTTTTTTTTTTTAAAACTGTGCATATTATAACATATTAGAAAATGTACAAATGGTAGACGCAGTAGCCTTCAATGGACTGGGGTCAGTAGGTAGGTTTTACAGTACAACCTTCTCACTCTGTCTCACCAGGTGGGCAAAAGGCTGAAAACAGGCCTGAACAAGACTCCAGCACCACTTTCTCACACACACACATACACACATAAACAGACTGACAGACATAAATACACACACACCATATTCACGCACAGTAACAATTTGCAGTTAGCAATTAACATAACCTATACAAACAAATAACCATTGTAATATTTCTTGTGTGCTTCAGCATGTCTGGTCTTAGTAATTTTAATGAAATGGGATGTGAAAAGCTATTCAGTTATGACAAATGTTAGGGAATAACAGAAGTGAAAGGAAAACTTTTTTTTTTACAGCGACTGACCATTTTTGGACATCGGGTGATGGTAAATTATAGGGTGACCAGATTTTCAGATTCCCAAACTGGGACACTTGTTTAGCATGTATGCCCCTTGCATAAAGTCGTATTTGTTTAATTCCTGTTTTATCTCATCATTAAATCCAAGAGTTCAGGGCAGACAAAAAAAAAAAATCAAACTTTCACAAATGAATATATATGATTTCACATAGTGCGTGAGTTGGAAACAAATAAATGACAGTACCGTCTGTTTCTTAGTTGTCTTGACAATACTGTTCAAACTTAACACAAGTTCTTCATTTAGCTTTCCTGATAAGAGTTTGGACCACGCTGTTATACGTGACTTATACTGAATTGGCATTGGTTCTCCGTGCTATTTTAAATATATTGTGTGGATGTTTGGTTCGGCAATGCAGTGTTTTATTAAATGGTCAGCCTGTTGGACTCGAACATTTTGACATTCTTTATTTACTTATTGCAATACATTGACTGTCCCTGTCACCTGGATGTCTGGCCACCATATTAAATTATAGTGACCGTAAAATACTGAATTTTTATTAATGTGCAGATAGTGGAGCTGTGATCTTGGTTTAGTACAAGGTAAATAGTAGTGAGTAAATGTTTTTGTTGTCTGCACAATGGCTTACACACCACTTACATGCCAGCGGGTGCTTCATTCATATGTACATAACCTTTAGCTTTCCTTTCTTGCATTTTATAGTTCAGTAGTTAGAAAGATCATTTTCTTGGCTGTTACTAATTAAAGCATTGGGAGGAGAAAGGTGCTTTGCAGTGGATTCTGTGTGTGCGCCTCACTGGACATGCTTTTAAGAGGATTGAAGTCCAGCGCTTGAGCGGCCGGTAGGAAAAGCAACTTCCTACTCTATGCGCAAAAATTTCTGGTTTTTCATTAACTTCTGTTGAAGACCTGTTTGCGGTCAGTCGCATCAATTGGAGGTAAAAGAAAAAAGAAGAAAATACGCAAGTTAGTGTAACCACTCTCAAGGTAAAACTGAAACAGTAAACTAATTTGCAGTTGAAGTCGCACAGGATGTGGCTCCATTTTAGGATTCAAGAAGTTCACAAATTCGCCAATGCTTTTCATTGGGAGATTTTGAAATTTTAAAACTGTGTAGACTGTACAAAATATCACAGGGAAAATTGAATTGTCTCAACAAATTTCCTTGTAGAATAAGCGTGCCTCATTTCAGTAAAATTGTTCCATGGGGGTTGTATCATGTAGACATATAAGATGGACATGGCTATTGCAATTAAAAAAAAAAAACACACCTTTTTGCTCACCAAGAACTTTCTACATCTGGGCCACTTATTCACTCCACTTGTTCATATTTTCAACAACAATATTTCCTATTTCCTACAAAACCTAAGTAATAACAAATTACCTTGTCATTTTGTGCTACTCGGCACAATAATCAGAGACCACAGTTACATTTTTTTGATCAGTGCAACATGGCTCTTGGCACACACTGCAGCAGTCCACTGTTTTGCAGTCGGGTGATACTGGACATTTGTGGCACCTTCTATGTTTATTTTATCTTTTTCCATATCATTTGTTTCCATTAGAGACTATTTCAGCTGCTATGGATTGTGCCGTTTCACTCCTTGCATCCCTTCTTTCTGTTTTTCCTCATTTGAGCTGTGCTTCTTTATAGTTCCATCCAACCATCCATCCATTATCCAACCCACTATATCCTAACTACAGGGTCGCGGGGGTCTGCTGGAGCCAATCCCAGCCAACACAGGACGCAAGGCAGGAAACAAACCCTGGGCAGGGTGCCAGCCTATCGCAGCCTTTACAGTTCCCTGCCCAGGATATCCAGGACTGGATGGCATCAGAAGTCTCGCTCTTTTGTTCATTGTTAGTCTCCCCACTACCTGTCTGTCTCCGTCTTGCCATCTACTATCAACGGTAGCACTCTTTCAAGGGCTTGTTGGGCTAATGAGCACTGTGGCATTTCTTTTTTTAACCTTGTACCTCTCTGAACTTGTAAATACATAAATAATAAGAAACAAGGTGGAAGCACAGCTATAATGGACATATACGGATTGAAATAAATCATGGAAAAAAATTGTTCAAGTGATGTTTACAAATGCAGTATTTAAAATTTGCACATAAAAATCCTGATAATTTTCTACGTTTGAGATTAATATTGACCCTATATATGTTAGGGGAATAAGTAATCCGAATAAAATAATTTTGAACAATTTTGGCATATTTTTGGTAGTAAATTGTTGCAGATAAAATGAATGAGGCACACATGGAGAACTGCATCCATGCCATATCATATGACCCAGAGAGACCTGTAAACATAATGTCACAGTTCGCTAGTAACCTGAGGTGTATTTACAAGAGTTATTTTGAATACTTACATTTTTTTGTTTATTTTTTGCAGTTGTCATTACTCAGTTTAAGAATGTGGGTTATTTTACCCTGTACTGTCATTGCTGCTTGTTTCTGCCTCAGTGAATCACAGAATTACAACAACATCATTTATTTATATAGCACATTTTCATACAAAAAAGTAGCTCAAAGTTCTTTACATAATGAAGAAAAATAAAAAGACAAGAAATTAAAATAAGACAAGACATTAGTTAACGTGGAAAAAGAGTAAGGTCCGGTGGCCAGGGAGGACAGAAAAAACAAAAAAAAAAACTCCAGACGGCTGTAGAAAAAAAAATAAAATCTGCAGGGGTTCGTTGTCCCTGCTTCAGCTGATTTCTCCTCTGACATGGCTTGGTGAATGAATGTTAATAGCTTGTATGTTAATGGGAAGCAGTGAAGACAAACATTTACCAACATTAAGTTATTATTATGTTTCTTGTGTGTAGGGCAGTCCCATGGGCTGAAAACTGGGATAGTGTGCATCCTTTATTCGTATGCTGGATTTTCTTTTTTCCTGACCCTGAAGAAAAAAAAAATGTTACACCAGCCTAGGGGTTTAACATGAATGGGTTGGGTGGTCTTGTGATTAAAGTGCTAGACTTTATACCAGAAGGTGTGTCGATGTGATCTCTGCATCTGACATATTACTGAATCATTCACCAACCACGATCCAACTATAAAATATCTGAATATTTTCGAGGCCCAACACAAAAAGTTGTCTGTGCCTGTAATTCTTTTTATTTAACAAATTAAGAAAATTAACTACAATCACCCTCAAAACAGTTCCCTTCTGAGTTTGCACACAGCTGCATATGATGCTGCCAATGTACAAAGCAATAAGACACATCATTTTCTGAAAGGCTGTTGAGTGTCTCAGTAGTTTTTGCTTTCACATTTTCCACCGACAAAAAATGGGTTCCTTTGATCACCATTCAAAAACGGATGCACGAAACATGCCCTCTTCACTGTGAACCTCAGTCAACAACTGAAAAGTTTCCATTGTGAACTTCTTCAGTTTCACAAGAAACTTGATGTTAACTCGCTGCTCACTCTTGCACATTTTCCGAACTTGGGTAAGAAAACATCTATATTTGAACATGCGTCCACTCGTACTGAATGAAGCAATCGAGTGGAGCCTTTTCTCACTGGGACAAGTTCAAAAATGTTCTATAACCATCTCTTTGTTTCTTCCCTCTTTTTCATGGTTCCCAAGTTATAGGGATAGTGTATTTTTTTTGTGTCAGACCTAAATACAATACAATACAATACAATTTCTTTTTGTATAGTCCAAAAGCACACAAGAAGTGTCGCAATAGGCTTTAACAGGCCCTGCCTCTTGACAGCCCCCCCAGCCTTGACTCTTTAAGAAGACAAGGAAAAACTCCCAAAAAAACCCTTGCAGGGAAAAAATGGAAGAAATCTTGGGAAAGGCAGTTCAAAAAGAGACCCCTTTCCAGGTAGGCTGGGCATGCAGTGGGTGTCAAAAAGAAGGGGGTCAATACATTAAACGGGGTATAATTCTTTATTATAAATACATTTTGCATGCTGTATACTTGGTGTATACTATAGAAATAGAACTTGTAGGATAAAGGGTGGTTTGTAAAACTGGGTCCACTTGGATATATTGCCAGTCTGTTATGTGTAAAACGTGGTTATAAATAAAGTTAAAGCCAATTCAAATATAGTGAATTCTCTATCATACCTACTACACTGTATTCTGTAGTCAAGTCGTCATGTTGGCTGTGCTATAAAGTTGCTTCAAAGTAAACAGCATGTTGTGATAAGATGTTTGTGGTCAGAAGAGGCCAATCTCTGTCAGATATACTGTAAAAATATGAAAACTCATTATGAAGAAGTATACATATATATACTTCTAAGATAGTCGTGTAAATGAGGAGCAGCATAAGTTTCTTCCAGCATTGCAATTTGAAGGTCACAAAGGGGCACAGAGAAAGCAATACTGGACCACACATTAGAATAACATTTTTTTTATATATAGTTTAATAATAAACAAAAATGTTCTTGGTTTTTACTTGCATCATGTTGCGCGACTTTGAATGGAAATGTAAATAAGATATTGACCAAGAAATTGGAAACAAAAAGCTGTAAAAAATTAGTTTTGGCACTAGAGTTATTGCAATATTTCCTTTTTTTATCCACACAGGTAGAGAGGAAGCTGCTCCTCACAAGAAAAGGGTGTGCATGAAAGCAGAGAATAGTAAGACAGCCCAGAGGCCTTCTGAAATGAGCGGTAGTGAAGATGAAGAGAGCATCACTTGTGCTGAGAACAAAAACACTGTAACACTTGGACTGCTTCCACCTGAGCAAGAGGAGGCTGAAGACCAGAGGTTTGTCAGCATTGAAAATGTCAAAGACCACCTCAATGTCATCATCAAGGAGGAGGTGTGTGACCCTGGCTATGACCTTGGCAGTGAGGAAGCTTGTGAGATTACTTCTGTCATCATTAAAGAGGAAGAATATGATTGTGACCCTGACGTGAACAAGTCCCTTGAATATGAAACCGTGAGAATAATACAAGAGGAACCATTGAAACTAGAGTCCCGTCCTGATTTGGGAACCAAGCGCAGACGGGGCCGACCCCCTCGGAAACCTGTATCTATGCCATGGGAAATGACAACGGAGGAAAATGCGTCCATTCAACCAGGAACATGTAAGTACATTAGTAAATATGCATAGTTGGAAACATTTTTTTAAAATGAGAAACTGGTTTGGTTTAAAATAAATCTCCTCCTGAAGAACTTTTTGTTTACCTGTTCTGCATTATGTGTATATTATAATTCAATATTTCATTGCATTGAAATCACATTTGAACATTCAGTTTATGCTGCTGTCTTTTTGTGTAACAGATTTGCACCACATCTAGATAGGTGAGACGAATAAAGTACTATTATGTAAGGGAGATATTTAGTTTTTTTACAGAAGCGCAAGAAATACAGAAATATTACAATACACAGCAGCAACAGCCCACCTCCAGCACACTCAGGAGTTACAAAAAAGAAGAAAAACTTCATACTTGGCTAATGAGAAGGGAGTAATCATATTATAAAGGTGTATTATTGTAGGCATGAAGGAGCTCCATTATCGTTTCAAGACATACTTCTGCTTATAATTTGACGAGTAAAAGTCCTCAATACTAGTGTATCAGAGAGGGGATATGGAGCATTGTTCAGAGTGGGGGATCAAGTTAGCTTTCATTCTCTCCTCCACTAGTCCAGAGGTCATCCAGTAACTAAGCCTGCCTTCTTAAATTAGCTTGTTGATTTGGTGGGCCTCTCAGGAAGTGATGCTACCAGACTAGCAAACCAAAAGACTGGCTTATCACAGTGTTACAGAACATACAGAGGATATCACCACTCATAATTAAAGAAATGCAGTCTTCGAAGGAAAAAAAAGTCTTCTCTGCCATTTCTTCTATAGTTTTTCTGTGTTTTGAAACCGATCCAGCTCATTATTGATGTAGACCCCCAAGTACTTCTAGCAGTGCACTGTCTCCCTATCCACTTCTTGAATAGTGACTGGCCATAGAGGCTCTTTGGTGCAGTGCAAGTGTAACAGTCTGCTTCAGCTTACCTCACCTTCCAAAACTTCAACCCATAACATTTCAATTTTCACTCTGCCCGAAGAGACAAAAAGTTGCATAATGTTGACCTAAATGAACATTTTTGAAGCCCTGAGGCCACTTTTACCCTTGTTTAGTTCAAGGCTTTGATGTTTCTGCAATTCTGTTTTTTTTTTTTTTTTTTTTTTTTTTTTTTTTTTTTTGCTTTTTTAATTGGTGTTATAGCAATCACTGAGGCAGTGAGGTGAGAATGACAACATTCTTTATATGTTCTTAAACTATCCAATTGACTGGCTAGATGACATCTACATTGCATTGCATCTTTAGTACCAGTCCTTAAAAAAGGGAAAAGTGAATTTAAAATGGTGAAGGCAACAACCACACTGTGGTTGATAGTTAAAAAAAAAAATCCTTTGATTTCTTCCATGTGTACCTTATCTGCTGTTGAAATTGTGAATCTACAAATATTTTTTTTTCTTTTGAGTCCAGTGCATATAGCTGTATGTTCATATTGATCAGACAGAGAAAAGAAGCTGTTTTGTCTGCCTCTCTGTCCCATTTATCCTTAAAGTGTTCCTTTCAGTTTAATAAGGTGGGCATTCACTGGATACATCCTGTAGGATTATTGTTTTGCATTTTCTGACATCAATACTGCTGTACTATATTATTGAAAGCTGCCTATTTCATAAGAGCCTGTAATCGGTTGTTCAAATAACTTCAGATATTTTTTTTACTAGTTCACCCGTATCCCCATGGGTTTTTGGTTAATTAGTTACTCAGAACTACTCCCTTCTATGTGAATGAGTCCTGGCAGAACAGGAAGGGTCACTCAAGAAGCATAGGCCAAATTGTGACCTTCGGTGTGTTATTTACTGTGTCCGAAGCTGGCACAGAACTGGTAATCTTGTAGTTTCAAATCCAGCCAATAAGCCACACTGCCTGCCTACCATGCCAGCATAAAAATACATTTTTATACAGGAAAGGTTTTTGCATACATTGTTAAACAGAATAGAGGAAGCCATTGAAAGGCCAGTGTCTACCTTGCTGTTGATGCTGCTGGCATAGGCTCTGACCCGTCACAACCCAGAACTGGATTAAACTAGTCTTAGAATATCATATTATTGAATGACACCACCATCATTTATTTATATAGAATATATTCGTACAAATGAGTAGCTCACAGGGTCTTATAAGACATTAAAGAAAAAAAATATAAATTCCAAAGCAATATAAAAAAAATATAAATAAAATTTTAAAATGAGGAGAAACTTGCGCAGTACATCAGAACAAGTTAAGTCAATGGGCTAAACAGATGGCATGCCTTTTTTGGCCATGGAATAAAAGTTATCAATCAACTTTGTGCTAGATTTCTCTCTAATGTATGGCACAACTGCTTGTGGACAATAGAATTTAAATATTAGCATATGTGATTACCGTAGATCCCGGAATACAAGCCGACCCGGTATATTAGCCGATCCCCTTCTCTACCTACTAAATTACATGTATTTGCCGATGACCGGTATTTAAGCCGACCCCCTTCTCCAAGCAAAATTTTCTAAATTTCCTTAAAAGTGTCTCTTCGGGTATATTTATAATGTTTATCGGCGAGAATTTGAGACTGCCGGCATTTTTGATGGAAACCAGGAAGTGATTGCGGAGAAATTTGGTAAATTGGAACCTTTGTGTTGAAACTATATACGCAAATACGGTACATCGGCGGGTGGATTTCCGGAGACTTGTTATAAATTTGATTAACTTAAATATGCAATACAGTGGACCCTTGACTTACGAACTTAATTCGTTCGCAAAGGCTAACCCATAATGCGTTCCGAACCTCCCACTGCAACACTTACTTAACCTTTTCATAATAAAAAACACCAATAATTTTTCTAATGTACTAACCAAAGAGTTATAAAAAGTGCCTAGCCTACTTCGATTAGGCTAGGAGCATGGCGGCGCGCATCGTCGCAGCGGCTCAAGGCTCTCCTTTTCAGTGCACTTTTTTGTTGTTTTTGTACTTTTTTTTTTGTCCTTGTTTGTGCACGATCGGTTCGGCGAACATCCGCTACACCATTCAGAACCTTATAGACATCGGTGTCCAGAGCCAGACATCCGTTTTAAGTGTTTTTCATCACACGCACAACATCCCAGACAACATAGCGAGACCAGCGGGCTCTCCGTGGTTTGTTGTCGGGTCTAGGAGACGACACAGACGGAGGAGGGAAAGAAAGCAGAAGCGGGGCCGCAGATACGGTGTTATGCTAAGGCTAAAAAACAACCATACAAGCTCTATACAGAACTTTTTTCTGCACTGAAGGAGCTGCTTTTAATCTCATTGTAGATGCGTATAGAGACAGTAAAAGGCATTCTATTCTAGAAACAATTTCATACTGTACTCACCATTTAATTTGACATCTTTGGGCTGCAGGAAGGGAGGAGATATTTCCACACAATGTCCATCTTCGTTTCGAAATTACATCCACAAACACGTGTATCTGGGCTCCGACTGACGCTACTAACGCTCTCGGTTGTTTGTTTACAATTGCGCAAGCGGATACACGTGACCACATCCGTTTCGTAAAATTTTATTTTAAACTTCCCGATAATTTATTATAAATTTTATTAATAAAATCAACAACTAAAACACTTTTTTGAATAAATTCTTTATTTAATTTAAAGTACCGGCATGCAAAGTTACTTCTTCATCTGAAAGATGGCTCTGTGGTTTCATCATTATTTACTTCCGTATTCATCGGCAAAACCGGCATTGCGCTGGAAATCTTGAATCTGAAATGATACTTGTTGTATAAACCGACCCCCAAACTCCAAGCCAAAAATCTAGGACGAAATTCTCGGCTTGTATTCCGGGATCTACGGTATATAGAAATGAACAATAATTACTTTGAACATTAAAAAGGCACTATATAAACATTATTATTGTGATGTCCCTGGGTCTTGGACCCACTCAGCAGGACACAATTGCAGGTTAACATGCTGGAGAAACTGTACTCTTCCTCATGCAACACAGTTTTTAAAAATTCTAGGAATGTTCTGTTATTTACTCATTCACTTTACAAAGTATAGGGAAAGTATTGTAATCATCCAAAGACTCGATGTCGAGAATTTGACAAATCTCAAAGGTTTTAGACCTTCCTGACTTTCTCATATACGAAGTATAGGAAAATTATTTTAATCGTCCAAAAATTCCATTTCGAGATTTTTATGAATCTTGATGTTTTTAGACCTCCCTGAGTCCGAAAATATATCATTTTTGGAATTGTGTGTGTGTGTGTATGTAAACACGATAACTTGAGTGCGGTTTAACTTAAGTAAGCCAAATATTGCATACAAGTATTAGGTATAAATCATAGATTTCTCTCAACTTTTGGGCTATTTCCGTTAACCGGAAGGTGGTACTTTACCTTTTATTCATGCAGCTGCAGAGTCCGATTTATTAAATTTTTATAGTAATTGTTCAATATATTATTAATTTGATTTGTTGTTGATAGTTCTTTAATGTACATAATTTAAAAATATAATCATTGTCTTGTGGTTTACTGCTCAAATATCCATCCCTATATCTGAGTATACGAGAAAGTGTAGGGGAGACCACTCCCGATTTTTGTCAGAGTAACTCACGTTGCTAGCATTCATGCGTGATAATTTCCACAAAGTTGCTTAACAGGTTTGTAACCACCAGCAAAAACTATTCAGTTAGTTGTAGAATTTATTATTTTTTATTGTTTACTAGCAAAATACCCGCGCTTCGCAGCGGAGAAGTAGTGTCTTAAAGAAGTTATGAAAAAGAAAAGGAAACATTTTAAAAATAACGTAACATGATTGTCAATGTAATTGTTTTGTCACTGTCAGTGTTGCTGTCATATATATATATATATATATATACACATACATACATACATATATACATATATATATATATATAATATAATACACACATACATATATGTATAATATATTCAATGCATTCGTAGTCTGAATCACGGTGTGATTGTATGGGTGGTTACCTACCAGGTAACGCTTGTGGTTGGTAAGCAAGTCGGCTAACATCCGCCACGGTGGCCTCTTTCAGTTGCGAGAAGCAGATCATAGAATGGTTGAAATAGTTTTTCTGTCAAATAATGCAAATAGTACGCGACATGTGTTTTGCCCTAATTCTGGGCTCATCAGGCGTACCCACCATACAATCAGATTGTGATTCAGACTACAAATGCATTGAATGTAATTACCCCGATCAACATACTGTCAAATTATCGAATCACACGCCATGGCGCAACGTAAGAGGCTTCGCCTCTGACACTGACGTTCTGAGGTTCGATTCCCGAGAGGGGGTGCAGTGAGTGTGTACGCCTGATGAGCCCAAAACACGTGTCGCGTACTCTCTGCATTATTTGACAGTAAAACTATATGTGTGTGTGTGTGTGTGTGTGTGTGTGTGTATATATATATATATATATATATATACAGTACAGGCCAAAAGTTTGGACACACCTCCTCATTCAATGTGTTTTCTTTATTTTCATGACCATTTATAGCACTCCATCACTCTCTTTCTTGGTCAAATAGCCCTTACACAGCCTGGAGGTGTGTTTGGGGTCATTGTCCTGTTGAAAAATAAATGATCGTCCAACTAACCTGACTTCTGCACAACACAACTGCTGGTCCCAACCCCATTGATAAAGCAAGAAATTCCACTAAATAACCCTAATAAGGCACACCTGTGAAGTGAAAACCATTTCAGATGACTGCCTGTTGAAGCTCATCGAGAGAATGCCAAGAGTGTGCAAAGCAGTAATCAGAGCAAAGGGTGGCTATTTTGAAGAAACTAGAATATAAAACATGTTTTCAGTTATTTCACCTTTTTTTGTTAAGTACATAACTCCACATGTGTTCATTCATAGTTTTGATGCCTTCAGTCATGAAAATAAAGAAAATACATTGAATGAGGAGGTGTGTCCAATCTTTTGGCCTGTACTGTGTGTGTGTGTATGTATGTATATATATATTTTTTACACTGTCTTCCTTTAGCTGGACATTGACTTTTTCCACCGTGTGCTTTGTTTCCGCAGTAGCTGCACTTATGAATATGATTGTATGCTTACTGCGTTCACAGTCAGTTCACGTGAGCCGCTCGGAGTACATGCATCGAAGGTCGCTTGCATAAGCACAGTCCTTCACCCGCGAATATTGACCTTATATGGGCAGGCACTCAATTATGTGGGAGGTGTGATGACGCGGAACGCAACTCCACCTCACACGGCGACTGACCTGCCGGCTATGGCCATATATATGGTCAAAAGTAGGTTCCAGTTATGACCGTTACGCATAGAATTTCGAAATGAAACCTGCTTAACTTTTGTAAGTAAGCTGTAAGGAATGAGCCTGCCAAATTTCAGCCTTCCACCTGCACGGGAAGTTGGAGAATTAGTGATGAGTGAGTGAGTCAGTCAGTCAGTCAGTGAGGGCTTTGCCTTTTATTAGTATAGATTTACATTAGCATTGTCAGGTGTTATGTTTAACAGCCACGATACATGTTAAATGTGTTCTGCCAATTCACAGGTTTAGTCCCACATAAGCAGACCTACTTGCATACTGTTTTACTGGTTTTGACATGGAGATTACCCAGTTCTGTTTCCCTAAACACTTGCATGAATTTTTACTTGTTGACACATTCCCTTAGTTCAGGTATTTACTTCATAGGAAAGTGTGGTAGAATTTTCTCTTCCTCAGTTATGTTAACAGTGTAGAGCTGTGTGTGTGAGGTTTTATTTTATTTATTTTTTGCTTTGTGCCCTCCCCAACCATAACCTGTCGTCTATGGGGGAAGAGTGAAAGCTTTAGATTCATCAAAAAATTTTGATCTCCAGTTTTCTACGGACATTGATGTTTTAGGGTCCCCTGATACCGAAAACATCGATATCTTGATAATGGGTGTGTGTATGGGCAAAATACCAAATTCGAAACTTTGGCCTATTATGAGATGATGCAAGAGAAAGCGGCACTTTAGAGGAAGTGTAATTCTACAACTAATTGTGAATTCTTCTTGTCAGTTGCTATCGTAATGACTTATTTTATGATTAGAAAGATCAACATCAGAGCGGTTAATAATTACTGAAACGTTATAGAATAGTTCAGGCAACTTGGTTCCTAGGACATAAAGCTTACTGACCTGCACATCCTAAGATATTTTTCATGAAAAATTCGGACAAGTAACAGCCTAGTGACGCTAGCATCCAAATTTTTTTTTTTTGATTCCCTACCAACTTGCTCACACAGAAACTATGCCAGCCCACACATTCCTGCAGATACCTCTGAATGCTAATATAAATGCCATTTTCACAGCTGTGTCAACTAAGTGTTGAGCACACAACATCTTTAGAAGCTACAAAAAGTACGGAGTCAAAAGTCTTGACACACAAGTTCCCCACCTTTTATTGTTATTTCTTGCTTAAGGTCAAGAGGGAGCAATTCTTGCTTTTCTCTGAAACATAGTTTGGTTTGGCTGGGGAGCTTTACACAAACAAGTTATAGAAATACTGGAAGTAGCTGATTTGAGACCCATTCTTATTTGTCACAGTTCCTTTCCTTTCATGTCCTCTTCACTTGAATCTTAAACCACTGAAATTCTGCTCCACATTTTTGACTTTGTATCTGTTTTACGGTATTATACTGGCCGGTTTTGATTGTCTTTTGCATATCTGCCTGCTCCATTTTCTCAATAAGCTTTGCGCCTCTAGTGCTCGGAAATGATATAATTAAAGTAATTGCATTACGATTAGAATTTTAATGTGGAAATAATATAGAATTCTTATAATCTGATTGGTTTTTGTTAATTTTTAAAGCAACAAGAGTTTTTACTTTAGTTTTTTTGGGGACATTAAAGGCAATTTATCATTGCTTATTTGTCCTGTTGTCTCAGCTCTAATCTCCAGTTTTCCACCTACGTGAGAGTGAGAAGATTCAGCACCAGTAACATTTATTTTGCGTTTTATGGGTCTTGCAGGGTCCCACTCCCAATGTAAACAAGATTTTGTCTGTATATCGTGTTTAAGGATGGCACCTATCCATAGTTGGAAGGTACTGGACCATCGGCCTCTGACACCTTGCTTGGGATCGCAAAGTGTCCTTTGTTCCAGTTGTAGAAAATAAACAGATAAGTAAATGTAAGCCATTGCAGTGGATACTAATCTGCTGCCCTTTTGTGGTAGTTGAAGTGGCTCCCTCATCTTTGTGTATAGTTCTTTGAGCATCTTGAAAAGTGCTATATGAATGCAAGCTGTTCTTCTTAAATTGCTTTGACTAAATGTATTAGCCAAATATATAGTAGTGATAATTGTAATAAAATCCTGGTTTGTGGCCATTTCTGCTGTGATGACAGCTCACTGCAGCATTGAACTGGATGGGTTGCTTAGAAAATTGAATGGATAGACATATTTTCATATGGGAACAGTTAGCGAAAGATTCTTCTTCTTTTGGCTGCTCCTGTTAGGGGTCAGCACAGTGGATCATTTTCTTCCATATCTTTCTGTCCTCTGCATCTTGCTCTGTCACACTCATCACCTGCATGTCTTCTCTCACCACATCCATAAACCTTCTCTTAGGCCTTGCCTGGCAGCTCTATCCTTAGCATCCTTCTCCCAGTATACCCAGCATCTCTCTTCTGCACATCTCCAAACCAGCACAATCTCACCTGTCTGACATTGTCTCCCAACCGTCCAAATTGAGCTGACCCTCTAATGTACTCATTTCTAATCCTGTCTATCCTCATCACACTCAGTGCAAATCATAGCATCTTTAATTCTGAACAGGACAGTTAGCAAAAGATTTAATAGTCAAATATTTTTTTTTAAATAATGAAAGGGTTCAGAATGCTCAATAAAAAAAATTTGCCCATCCATGCATTTATTGCACCAGCTTTTTTGAATTGAAATTGAAATGAGATTAGATTCGCCTCGCAATAGCTCTTCAAAACAATATGAAATATGTGCCTATTAAAAAAAAAAAAAAAAATAAAAAAATAAAAATATCACCCCCTTGTAAGGTCTCTGCAAATTAGTTAGAAAATGTTTATTTTGCTGCCTTCATTTTTCTCCTCACAAACCTTCCAGGGTGTGCCACAGTGAAGCATCTCAGTACACTGTGTGCACAATTATTAGGCAAGTGAGTATTTTGACCATATTATCATTTTTATGTGTATATTCCAACTCCAAGCTGTATTAACTTGAATGCTTATTGGATTTAAGCACGTCAGGTGATGTGTATTTGTGTAATGAGGGAGGGTGTGGCCTAAGGAGATCAACACCCTATATCAAGGTGTGCAGAATTATTAGGCAGCTAGTTTTCCTCTGGCAAAATGGGCCAAAAAAAGAGATTTAACTGACTCTGAAAAGTCAAAAATTGTAAAAAGTCTTTCAGAGGGATGCAGCACTTTTGGAATTGCTAAGATATTGGTGTGTGATCACAGAACCATCAAACATTTTGTTGCAAATAGTCAACAGGGTCGCAAGAAACGTGTTGAGAACAAAAGACGCAAATTAGCTGCCAAACATTTGAGAAGAATGAAACGTGAAGCTACCAGGAACCCATTATCCTCCAGTACTTTCATATTCCAGAGCTGCAACCTACCTGGAGTGCCCAGAAGTACAAGGTGTTCAGTGCTCAAAGACATGGCCAAGGTAAGGAGGGCTGAAACCCAACCACCACTGAACAAGAAACATAAGTTGAAACGTCAAAACTGGGCCAAGAAATATCTGAAGACAGATTTTTTTCAAAGGTTTTATGGACCGATGAGATGAGAGTGACTCTTGATGGACCAGATGGATGGACCTGTGGATCAGTAATGGGCACAGAGCTCCACTCCAACGTGGAGGTGGGGTACTGGTATGAGCTGGTATTTTTAAAGATGAGCTAGTTGGACCTTTTTGCATTGAAGATGAACTCAAAATCAACTCCCAAACCTACTGCCAGTTTTTCGAAGACACTTTCTTCAAACAGTGATACAGGAAAAAGACCATGATTTTTATGCAGGCCAATGCTCCATCACTTGCATCGAAGTTCTCCACTGCGTGGCCAGCCAGTAAAGGCCTTAAAGATGAAGGAATAATGACATGGCCCCCCTTCCTCATCTGACCTAAACCCTATCGAGAACTTGTGGGCACTTCTTAAACGCTAGATTTACGGGGGAGAAAAACAATACACCTCTCTGAAGAGTGTCTGGGAGGCTGTAGTCACTGCTCCACAAAAAGCTGATCGTCAACAGATCAAGAAACTGACAGACTCCATGAATGGAAAGGCTTATGACTGTTATTGGAAAGAAGGGTGGCTATATTGGTCATTGATTGATTGATTTATTTTTTTTGAAATGTCAGAGATGTTTATTTGTAAATTTTGAGGTGTTTGTTTATTATTCTCACTATAACAGATGAAAATAAACAAGTGAGATGGGAAAATTTTCATTTTTCCTTTAGTTGCATAATAAATCTGCACACTAATAGTTGCCTAATAATTGTGCGCACATATGTATTCCCCTGATGATGTTCACACTCACATTTCCGTTGTGAAACATTCAGGTTTCAGGTTTATTAACATTTTGGATTGACTGATAGCACTGTGTTTGTTCCATATTAAAATTAATCCTCAAAAATACAACTTGCCTAATAATTGTGCACACAGTGTAGATTGATGCAGCAACCACTGTGCTTCATGGTCCGGATGTCATGTTTTTGATAATGTGTATTGCATCATTGTGTTTAGTCTGATGGACAAAAGGCTTAATGTCAGTTTCACCAGACCATAGAACCTTTCTTCACGCTGACTTCTGGGTCTGTCATGTGCCTTCTGGCAAACTCTAGCCAAGATGTCATTTTTTATTTTTTTTATAAAGCAGTGGCTTTTTTCTTTGCCCAACTGGTTAAGAGTAGTGACTAGTGAAGAACAGTTGTTGCCTGCATAGTCTTTACAATCTCATCCACTGTACCTTTTAACTCTTTCAAAATTCTCAAAAGACTCTTGGTGGACTCCATTACTAGTTTTCTTGCACGATCGCTCAGTTTTTGTGTATTTTTGTGCTTGCTCTAGGGAGATTGACAGCTGTGCCATAGTCTTTCCATGTCTTAATGGTTGATTTAACTGGCCATTCAATGACTTAGATATTTTCCTGTGTCCATCCAATGACTTGTGCTTTTTCAATCCCCTTGTTACTAATTTGCTTGATGTTTTCTTTTGTCTTCATTATGTATGTTAGACCACCATACTGGCTCACCACAAGTTGGCACCAACCAGGTGCATTTAGACCACAGTCACTTGACACTCCAGATCAGTGGTCTCCATTGAATTAATTATGTGACATCTAAAATGAATTAGTTCCACCAATGATGATTTAGGTGTGTCATATTTAAGGGGATGAATATTTATGCCATCAATACAAGTGGATTTAAATCTTTGTCTCTCGGACACATTTTCTGCAGGTATTTCAGTCGCAAACTCCTGATGATTCATTCATAGCTCCTTAACTACACACAGTTAACTTCTTCTTGCACTCATCTATACTAATAAAAGGCAAAGCCCTCACTCACTCACTCACTCACTGACTGACTGACTGACTGACTGACTTACTCATCACTAATTCTCCAACTTCCCGTGTAGGTAGAAGTCTGAAATTTGGCAGGCTTATTCCTTACAGCTTACTTGCAAAAGTTAAGCAGGGTTCATTTCGAAATTCTACGCGTAATGGTCATAACGGTCAACAATGTCCGCCATGTTGAACTTTCTTATTTATGGCCCCATCTTCATGAAATTTGGTAGGCGGCTTCCCTGCGCTAACCGAAACTGATGTACGTACTTATTTCAGTGGTATGACGCCACTGTCGGCCGCCATGTTGAACTTTCCAACGGTCTTTGTTACTTATGGGCCCATCTTCAAGAAATATGCTACGCGGGTTCCTATCGCTAACTGAATCCTACTTACGTACATATATACGTCCATAGCCTGCAGCTCGGTCACCGTGTGAGGCGGCGTTGGGTCCCCCATCCCAACGCCTCCCACGTTGTTGGCTGCCTGCCTATATAGGGCCTTCTGTCGCTCCGGTCTCTACATTCCCTTCCTTGCTTCGCCACGGGATTCACGTCTCCCTACTGATAACTACAGCCTTTTTATTTAATCCACGGCTTTTCCGCTGTTTAATTTTTCGTTTATTACGATTATAGTTATTGTGTAGGTATTTTAGACTTACTTTACATTGTTCAGGTACCCATTTCCTTTATCGTTTCAACCATACCCCTCTTAACATGTCTGTCGAGGTGATCACCATCGATCAAAGAACTGTCACTTACCGAGTGGTTTCCATGCCCGGAGATGGCACCTACCTTTTCCATTCTCTTTGTTACATATTGCACGGCCATATCAGGCTCACTCTTGATATCCGGAGGAACGGTGTGTCTTATGTATTGAATGACTGGGACAGGTTCAAGGTGTGGACTGATGACGGTACAGGAGATAATTATAATACACGCAAGCACTATAAGAGTGAAATACTTAAGCCCTTCACCTATGCACTTCATGTGAGTTGATGGCTGCCGCTGAATTGTTTGGTTGTCGCTTTCAACTGTACCGAAATGGCCAAATATTTTACACCTTTCGACAACCGCCAATGTCTCTTAAACATCTTAGATTCACAGGTGACGATTTCAGTAATGGACACTTTGATGTTTATGAATGTTTTAACTCTCAAAAGCTGGATGTGAAATTATCGATAAAACCGGTTGTATGCTTACAACGCTTGACAGATGCCGAATGTCACTTCAACACAAGTCCTGCAAATACTGTCGTAATTGAAACAAACTGTGAAACTCAAACCGATTGTGACAGCAGCAATCCAAGCTGTGAGATTTGAAACAAGATTACTTTTCACATGGCCAACTGTACGTTGCATGCTCAAGAGTAAGCTCAGCGCACAGCTTGGTCATATTACAACCGGAGGGCCGAAATGACAATGTGGTATACAAAGAGATCCTTAACAAATAATTATTGGTATATTTTCCCTCAGTTTAAAAAGGTTTAATTTTCTTCTTAGTAAAAATTTTAAGGCAGTACTTCGCCGCTGCGAAGTGCGGGTATTTTGCTAGTATACAATACAGTACAATACAATTTATTTTTGTATAGCCCAAAATCACGTAAGGAATGCCGTAATGGGCTTTAACAGGCCCTGCTTTTTAACAGCCCCCCAGCCATGACTCACTAAGAAAACAAGGAAAAACTCCCAAAAAAAACATTGTAGGGAGAGAATGGAAAAAACCTTGGGAAAGTTAGTTCAAAGAGAGACCCCTTTCCAGGTAGACTGGGCGTGCAGTGGTTGTCAGAAAAGGGGGTCAATACAATACACAGAACGGAACACAAGTAATGCAAAATACAATATAAAAGTGGAATAGAAATATTACAAGTACAGAGTAGAGTTCAACAGTAGGTGATATCACATAAAACGTTTTGGATTTGTTCAGAGTCCTGGAGACCTCGGCCATCAAGCTGCCTCCCCCAATTGGCAATTCCACAGCTGAGTCAGCACTGGGCCAGCCAATCCGACGATTCCTGTGATCCTCCATTAGAGATGACTTTACCTTAGGCAGGAAGAACAACTTGGCAGGTGGGCAGTGGCACCAAGTGCCACATTTGAGTACCGAGAAGAGAAATAGAATAGGTGAGGGTCAGTATCCAATTATAACTGTCATGTTGCTTATATTTTAGAGCTAATGACTAACCACAGTGATGTAGTCTGTACATTTAATCAGCAGCTCTAGTCAGGGTATGCTAAACTGAAGTACAGTGATCCCTCCTCGATCGTGGGGGTTGCGTTCCAGAACCCCCCGCAAAAGGTGAAAATCTGCAAAGTAAAAACCATATGTTTGTATGGTTATTTTTATATATTTTAAGGCCTTATAAACTCTCCCACACTCTTATAAACATTTCCCGCACAGTTATACAGCATAAACCCTTTGTATTCTCTTAGATATTAGGTAAGATTCGTTGAAATTATGTAAACACACTGTTTATATACAGTAAAACCTAAATATTAAAGATATCGAGTGTCTCCGATATAAGATATGTTACAGCCATTACGATAGACAGGCCACCAACAATAAATACGTACAATGCCAGAAAAATTGTATACAGTAAATGTGTGTACAGTGACACTAAACGTGCGTACATGTACGAAGTACTGTACGTAGAAATTAATTATGGTTACTCACCAACAATGACACGACGACTTGTCCGATAACGATGAGTTTAATTTTACTGCACAACAAAGGAGAGCGTTTCAGCTCTTCTAAAGAAGCCTCTTCAGGTGACTGTGTAGCACAACTGCTGTTCTTCTTCTGGCAGTCTTCAATCCAAATCCCTAAAGCAGATTCCATCTGGACTACCGCCTTATTACGTCCACTTACAACTCGTTTTGCACCCTGGTTAAAGGACACTGCGGCGTAGATCTTATATTCTTTTCTTCTTTTTTAAATAAAAAGAATCGAGGACTCATTGATGCCCTAATGGCATCCTACAACAGTGTAGCTGTTCCCTTCCTTCAACATATCCAAAATGTTTACCATTTCGGCAATCGTTAGCATCTTCCGTTGGCGCTTGGGCACAGCCCCTGAAGCAGTAGCAGCAGCAGATCGTTTTGGAGCCATAACGAAGGGCTTGACTATGCATAAAATTTAACTCTTTACACAGCGAAACACGTTCATGCTGAATGAGCGAGACAAGGCTTCCTGGTTAACGCAGTGGAATCAAATTCGGCGCTCCAGTGCTGAGCCAATCAGCACACAGGAACTTAACTGTGTGCTCTGATTGGGTAGCTTCTCAGCCATTCGCCAATAGCGTCCCTTGTATGAAATCAACTGGGCAAACCTACTGAGGAAGCATGTACCGGAAGTAAAAAGACCCATTGTCCGCAGAAACCCGCGAAGCAGCGAAAAATCCGCGTTATATATTTAGATATGCTTACATGTAAATTCCGCGATAGAGTGAAGCCGCGAAAGTCGAAGCACGATATAGCGAGGGATTACTGTAGTGAGTCTTCAGCCAGGATTTGAAAGCTAAGACCAAAGGGGCATCTCTTATAGTAGCAGGCAGACCATTAAACAGTTTAGGGGCCCTGTAACTAAAAGCTCGACCTCCCATTGTTATTTTATTAATCCTTGGAATCGTAAGCAGACCAGCATCCTGAGATCTTAATTTATGTTCTGGTTTATAAGTCATGATAAGTTCAGACAAGTAGGCCGAAACTCGGCCATTTCAGGCTTTATATGTTAAAAGGAGGATTTTGAAATCTGCTCTAAACTAGTGTAAGGATTTCAGAACTGCAGTTATGTATTCATATTTTCTTGTTCTTGTAATAATTCGTGCAACAGCATTTTGGATTAACTGAAGGCTGTATAAAGAACAGTTTGAACATCCAGTGAAAACCGCATTGCAGTAGTCAATCCTACTAGAAATAAATCCATGAATGAATTTCTCAGAACCCTGCTTATTTAGAGAACACCTTAATTCCCAACATTTTTAAAATGGAAGAAGCATGATTTAAACAACTTTAAAATGTGCGCTTTAAATGACATGCTTAGAGTTAGCGATAACTTTTAGATTGTGATCTGATTCAGTAAAATTAATAGTGAGTAACTCCTATCCACAAAAGACACACAGTGACACAAGTTTGAGCATGTGCTTCACAGTACTGTATGTTTGTCAATCACAAAAATGTACTTGATAGAGCCCACTTTCTCAAGTTTGACCGTAGAAAATGACTGTGTTCATTTCAAGGAATATTTCATTTTGCATATGCCGTCACGAAATAAATAAATGAACAAATAACTAAATATGTACAAAAAAAGGCAAGGAAAAATATTTCCTGACACATTTAATATATTAGTTATTTGTCACATTTCACAATGAGTTTATTTTCCAGTTTTTAATTTTATAAACCATCTGGTTTTGTGTGCTGATTTTTTTATTTGAATGGGTTTCTGATCTCAAAATGAAAGAAATGAAACTGACAGATATTGTAAAGGCTAGACTGCATGTTTAAACTGGTTTAAAGACTATAAAGTGATACTCTACTGATTTTGATTTCCTTTTTTGTGCAGTGAAGGCGGCCTGTAAAAATGGAGGTAAACGCATACGGAAGAGTCAACGTACAGATGGTCTTCGTGATGGCTCTTCTCAAGGCACGCATTTGATTACATCTGGAAATCTTTCACAGGGAAGGATAACTAGTGACAGAAGGCCTGGTGAATCAACTTTGCTCCCCATTCATCTCCGAATGTATGCTGAAAACCGACCTTATGACTGTAGTGAGTGCGGGAAAAGGTTTGTACGGAAAGACCATCTTCAGCACCACCAGAGAATTCACACTGGAGAGAAGCCACACAGCTGCCCCGAATGTGGAAAGAGGTTCACTGAAAAGAATCATCTCCAGCACCACCTGAGGACTCACACTGGAGAGAAACCTTTTTCTTGTACCATTTGTGGGAAGTGCTTCACAGTGAAGAAGACTCTTGAGAGCCACCTACGGATCCATACTGGTGAGAAACCGTATAGCTGTGATGAATGCGGAAAAAGCTTCACGGTAAAGAAAACTCTTCAGAGCCACCAGAGGATTCATACTGGGGAGAAGCCGTATTCCTGCACTGAATGTGGAAAGAGGTTCACACAAAGGGGACACCTTCAGCAGCATAAAAGGATCCACACTGGCGAGAAGCCGTACTGTTGTGAGGAGTGTGGGAAGAGGTTCTCCGAGAAAAACAATCTTCATCAACACCAGAGAATTCACACTGGAGAAAAGCCTTTCTCCTGCGAGGAATGTGGGAAAAGATTCACCCGCAAAGGTGATTATCAAAAACATCAACGATTTCACTCTGGAGAAAAACCATTTAGCTGCACAGAATGTGGAAAGAGATTCACATGGAGAAGTAATCTTCAACAGCACCTTAGGATTCACACTGGAGAAAAGCCCTACTGCTGCACTGTATGCGGGGAAAGGTTTAAATGGAGAATTCATATTCAACAGCATCGGAAAGTTCACCTTGTGGAAGAGGAAGGTCAGGCACAGCAGAAAGAGTCTCAACCACCTAAGCCACCTCAAGAAATGAATGGCAGTACTGAGGAAAATGTACAAGTTAAATGAAAACCCCAGGGGTGGCATGTGGCAGGTAAACTTGGCTAGATCCTGCACACTTGGTTCAAGTTGTCATGTGCCAAGGCCATGCAAATGTTGCCCACGTCTTAATGCCTTATTGTGAGGTGCTATATGGTAAAAGGAAAAACTGAAGTAGCAAACACTACTAACCCACTGGAAAGTGAAACATCCTAATGTGTGACAATCCCAAGACCAATATATTAAGTAAACACTTTAAATGGGTTACTTTCTAGAAACAAACCACTAACTAATCAAACACAATTGAGGGCCTGTATTGACAAGGTCCAAGTTCCATACCATACAGTATGTAATATGGGAATGGAAAACCAAGCTCAATGTTTTTAAAAGTGGCACATATTAGGAGCATGGCAAGACCAGATGAAAGCTGCTGAAAGGATGGGCGCATCACTGCACGCCGTTTACAGCCCTCACTCTGCACCACCGCACAAGGAATCTTCACAATGTACACATGTAGCAAATAGTATTTTTAGTCCAAATGCATTTCAGGTCCAAAAAAGAAGTGCGTTTGCTTTGCCTGTATCAGATAATCAGAGATTTGTTTACTATGTAGTTTGCTTTTATCAATGTATGAATTTTTATTGGCTTTTATGATACATTGTTTTATAGAGTAACTGAACTGAAGACAGTTATTATTTTTTTTTATTATTAAGTTTTTAAACCATGACTATTTGCAAGAGCAAAAGGAATTCTTGGCAGAACCGATGATTTCCACACAATAGAGAGTAAATGTCTTTCATGTATGTATGCATTATTTTTTTACATTTATCAGTCTATTTGTGGTTTATTGCTGTTTTGTTTTCAAAAATATGATAAATAACCCTTTTAAGTACACCTGAGAGGAGAATGATCTCATCACTTAAAGATTTCCCATGCATAGATGTTTAGAAAAGATGCCTTCTGTCCACCCCTCCGAGATTTGTGATTTGATTTTTTCTGTCATTTTGCAATAATGTTAACTGTGTCAGGTTGTTCAAAAATTGGAACCCATCATGTATGGTAGCGTAATGGTGTCATTTAACGCAGATTTTATGGATAACACACCCAGATATGATTTGCAACAATATTAAAAAAAAAAAAAAACATAGTTATTAATAAACAGAGTTCTTGTTTAACCAAATTTGAATAGTGATGATGTTTCTTACAGTGTCATAGATTTTACTTATTGATCAGACATACAATACATTTAACTCTGAGTGGCCCCCACATAAAGAAAAAAAGAAGTAAAAAAAATCAGATAATTTTATTTGAATTAACCAGTCATTTATATTATAAGGCATCCTTTGGGCATACAGAGCCTCAACAATTTTGAAGTATTTTTGTTTTTTTTGTCACTTACCCCATGTTGTTTGTAGTGATGACTGAGAAAACATTTTCTCATGTTTGTATATGGAACAGAGAAAAAAAAAAATGATACAATACGAGGGATGTTCAAAAAGTTTCTGCACTTTTATATTTTCATTGGAAGTGGTGCAGACGAGAGGAGTAGTATTGAGCACTAAAAATTTGGTACGTCGCTGGGAAAATTGAATCACAAATAAAGGTAACTGTAGAAAAATGTAATTTGTTATTGAAATTCTTAATAAATAGTTTAAAAAAAAAAACAAAGTGCGGAAACGTTTTGAACGTTTCTCGTATAAGTCAATGGAAACCAATTTAAGACAGCAGCAAAAAATATCAAAAATATCCCTTGTGTTGTGTAATCCACATCAAGTCATCCAGTTGTATGCTGTCAAGTTCCAAAGACATGTACTTCTGCTAAAATGTTGTTAAATGAGCCACTTCTGAAAAATGCTCTCATTAACTAAATTAGAATGCACACCTCCTGTTACATTTGTATATTCCTGTCCACAGTTGGAGTCCAATGTGATTATTTAGCCGCAGGTTGTGAAACTGTACATGTGAATTGACCACCTGCTTGTTGAAGCTTCCCTGATTTGTACACGTCCGAGATGGATTCTCTTCATAATAATGTTTTCAATCTGATTTCTTTAACTTTTAGTTCTTAGTTTTGCACGTCTCTCAGTGAACCTTATGCTGTTGCTGTCTTCTGAAACGCATTAACCAATGAATAAGCTGTTACTAGGGTGGACTCATGACCAATTAATACGGTGGAAAGTGGCAGGTGGGTCTTCAGTTCAAATGCTCGTCCACACTCAAGTCTGTTATGTTTTAGTTCACAAGATCATTTTCCAGCAATAACCGACTTAACGATATTTTGGTAAAAATATACGCATTTGAGACATTGTGAGCATACAACTGGATGACCCGACGTGAATCGTGCAACGTGAGTAACGTGAATTTTTTTTTTCATGGAGGTTTCATGTTGTATGCATCTCTTAATCAATGTTGTTTTGTATTTTATTACAACTTTCTCTCTATTCTGCATGTAAACAGGAGATTAAAAATATTTATTTTCTGCCTTGCGCAAAAAGAAGAGCGAAAACTTTAGATTTATCAAACATTTCAATCTCTGGTTTTCGACAGATCTTGACATTTTAGGGTACCCTGATACCGAAAATGTTGATTTCTCCATGATGGGTGTCACAGTTTCTTGAGGAAGGTCTAGAGCTAAAAATACCAAACTTGAAACTTAAGCTTGTTATGAGATGACAATGTGCTGATTAGTTTTTGAGCCATATTGGGAAAGAGACAGAGTTACTTTAGAGGAACCCTCAAATAGTGTAATTAGTGCAATTATGAATTCTTCTCATCAATTGCTATCGTAATGACTTATTTTAAGATCAGAAAGATCAACATCAGAGCAGTAAATAATTACTGAAATGTTATAGCACAGTTTGAGTAACTTGATTCCTAGGGCATAAAGCTTACTGACCTTCACATCCTAAGATGTTTTTCGTGAAAAATTCGGACAAGTAACAGATTAAAAAAAAAAAAAAAATTTTCGGTGAAGTGTCAATAAATGTCTGCCATATTCTAAAGAAGTTCAAGTGTTTCTGTGTAAATTGATATGCTTTTAATGTTTTAATTTTAAGGAAAATATGACATCTATATACCTCTCTGTTATGGTAGAGGATAGGCGACATGCTAGAGTTAACAACCCAGAAGAGGAAGATAAATTAAACGCTCAACACTACCTATCCCCATTAGTGTCTTTATCATAAATCATTTTGACATACACAAACTTTTAGCAATTGAAGACAGTAAGTTAATAGTACCTGCGGGCTTCGCTCATCAACCCCCGGGCCTGCGCTACGCGCTAGCATCTTTGCTGTTCTGCAGCTCGCGTATAGGGATGCGGATGTACAATTTAAACAGATTTTTATTTTCATGGGAATTGTTACGTATGCTTCAATGCAACATATAACTGCCCGTGAATTAATTTTTTTTCTTTCTCTCTATTAAATAAAATTACTTTTTCGAATGTTTGGCTCTGAGATTTGTTAATTGTCTTTGCTAAAGCTATTCTAATGCGAAACTGTAAATGTTTTAATACAAATGTTATAAAAGATCTCCTTTTTTGTCTAATTTTATCTGCGGAAGATGTACTACATTACCTTTCTTGGATCCATCCTTCTTTCTCCAGTAATTTGGCTGGTGGAAGACCGGACGTTGTTAACGGTTGTAGATATTCTTCAGGATATTTATTGTAAGTTGTTGTTTTCATCTTCTGCACAATCGCCACCGACTGTTTTGATACGCATTTAACCAATTTGCTGTGTAACCGATCGTCACTTGGACGCATTTGACCAATTTGCTGTGTAACAAATCGTCATTTTTGGAGTTAATTCGTTTGACTTCCTCGTTTCTTGGTGCTAGTGGACGGTGGTCTTGTTTGAAAATGTTTGAGAGGAGGGCATGCGTGATTTGAAAAAAATCTCAAGGCAAAAGTTTTGTCTCGCAGGAGTCTTGTCTTCCAAAAAGTCTTACCGCATCTAAGGATTTTTTTTATATAATAGAGAGATTTAGTTGTTGTATGCTTTGACCATTTTATCTTTAGCACATTTAATTAGCCCTTTGCACAAAATTCAGAAGTGCCGTATTGATGGGAATCCCTACTTCTTTTTAATTAGCCAGCAGTGAGTTGCATTTACTTCAGGTCACTCTTCTCACTTCAGAATTCATGTTCTGGCTGTGACAAGGTATTATTTAAATGCGCGCTACACAATGAAAGTTTCAAAAGTGGACAGTGGCTATTTCTTTGTCATGAAGGAATTCCTTTATAGTTCTCAACATGTTTGTCTACTTTTAAATGCGATTTAAGGTAAACAGTTTTTTTAAAATTAGTTAATGTTTGCTTGCTCAGTTACGACAGATATTAGTATATTGTAATTTACAATAAACAGAATAAATTAGCAAAAATCTTATAACTGAATTAAATCAATGTTTCACATACTGCACTAGATGTGGTTTTAAACTTACAATTTATATTCTTATTCAAAAAAAAAAAGTGGTTCCATTGCTTTTGCAGTTATGTTGTGTATACTGACTAGGAGCAGTTGCCATTGCATTGTGTTGTTCCATTGATAAGGTAACCAGTGTGTTCCTGTGGGTGTTGTGAAAATTTGAGAAGGGACTAGCAGCAGACCTCTAGATCTCTGCAATTTAGGAACTTTGCTGAACAGCCAATCAGATTGTATGTTTATGTCACATGGTTTACTCAGTAAAAAATTTAAGAAGCCCATAGCAGTACACGATTGTGTTGCTAACCAGCAGGCAGTTGTACTACATGACTGGCACACTACAAGACACGCCTCCTCGACAGTCGTCAGATAGAACACGACCTTAAACTTAACCATAGTGAACATATGTTTTATGAGAAAGAAGAGCAAAGTACACCATCCAAATAGGCGAGTTGATAAAGACACAAATGACTAAGCTTATGGTGTAACATCATCGATGCAAACGATCCTAATGTCATAGGATTTGTGCAATTTGATTGGCACCTCTGTGAAGCGGCTCACTTAAAGTCTGCAGCTAGACTGTATCGGAAAATTCAGAATATGAGATTGTGTTCCGAGTTATGCAGATGCTGTGAACACACTTTATCAAAAGTCTTTTTTGAAAGCTGTACGCTTGCGTATAATGCACATGGGGGCTCTACATTTTTCACTATACGTACAACAATACTCACTGCTACAGAGTGTAATAGGTCGTGCAACTTCATCTCCCTTGATGGCTTTAATGCACTTCTTTCTACCGTGCTACATTATTTGGATGATGTTGAAAGGTATCCAGTTTAAGATAACTGGAAGAACATTTACCAGACTGCGATAACTCTTGTAAAAGATAATATGGATATGCGATAAGGGCCAATGCACAGCCATTTATAAAATTATGCATAACGTTCACCTATCTTCTAAACCTTTAACACAATCACACTGCTTCAGAATGCAGACACCTTATTTCACATGTAAAACGTACCTTTAAATGGTGTCTTTTTTTATAAGCATACTACACACTCGACTTCAACTGATCTATCACGTTTGTGAAGTGCTAATCTTGCAGTCCTCACAAGCTAAAATCGGTGCGCTTCTGCGTCTTTCCAGTCTTTATATTTAAACTATCAGTAAATAGTTATAATGAAAAATATATACTAAGTGAACTTTTTGGAAGTTAGAATCTAATGAAAATATTCTTTGCTATTTACCTGAAGAGGAAGATCAATGAGTAAATAAATTAATTGTTCCACACTGCTTATCCCCTTCAGCGTCTTTATCATAAAGGGAGATATCTAGCTGGAGATGCTTTGAATTTTGTCCCGGCAGGCATTAGTGTTCTACCACTCGTCAACTCTCAAAGGTAAGACTTTATCATTAGTTAATGGATCAAGTATGCAAACTAGAAAGTATTGTTTATTTTCCATCTATTACAGTAGCAGAGCAGTGTCTGTAATGTGGATTGTTCATCAAGCAGTGTATCTACTCCAAATAGTACTGAAGTTGTAGGGTCAGAAATGACTGTGCCGTCAGAACTACAGTCATATGAAAAAGTTTGGTTTTGTTTATCATTGGCTGAGCTTTCAAAGTAGCAACTTCCTTTTAATATATGACATGCCTTATGGAAACAGTAGTATTTCGGCAGTGACATTAAGTTTATTGGATTAACAGAACATATGCAATATGCATCATAACAAAATTAGACAGGTGCATAAATTTGGGCACCCCAACAGAGATGACATCAACACTTAGTTGAGCCTCCTTTTGCTCCTTTGAGCCTCTAGACGCCTCCTATAGCCTTTGATGAGTGTCTGGATTCTGGATGGAGGTATTTTTGACCATTCTTCCATACAAAATCTCTTCAGTTCGGTTAAATTTGATGGCTGCCGAGCATGGACAGACTGCTTCAAATCATCCCATAGATTTTTGATGATATTCAAGTCAGGGGACTGTGACGGCCATTCCAGAACATTGTACTTCTCCCTCTGTATGAATGCCTTTATAGATTTCGAACTTTTTTTTTTGTCATTGTCTTGTTGGAATATCCAACCCCTGCGTAACTTCAACTTTGTGACTGATGCTTGAACATTATCCTGAAGAATGTGTTGATATTGGGTTGAATTCATCCGACCCTCGACTTTAACAAAGGCCCCAGTCCCAGAACTAGCCACACAGCCCCACAGCATGATGGAATCTCCACCAAATTTGACAGTAGGTAGCAGGTGTTTTTCTTGGAATGCGGTGTTGTTCTTCCGCCATGCGAAGCGCTTTTTGTTATGACTAAATAACTCAATTTTTGTCTCATCAGTCCAAAGCACTTTGTTCCAAAATGAATCTGGCTTGTCTAAAAGAGCACTTGCATACAACAAGTGACTCTGTTTGTGGTGTGAGTGCAGAAAGGGCTTCTTTCTCATCACCCTGCCATACAGATGTTCTTTGTGCAAATTGTGGTGAATTGTAGAACGATGTATAGATACACCATCTGCAGCAAGATGTTCTTGCAGGTCTTTGGAGGTGATCTGTGGGTTGTCTGTAACCATTCTCACAATCCTACGCATATGCCGCTCCTGTATTTTTCTTGGCCTGCCAGACCTGCTGGGTTTAACAGCCACTGTGCCTGTGGCCTTCCATTTCCTGAATTCATTCCTTACAGTTGAAACTGACAGTTTAAACCTCTGAGAGAGTTTTTTGTAGACTTCCCCTAAACCATGAGACTCAACAATCTTTGTTTTCAGATCTTTTGAGAGTTGCTTTACAGATCCCATGCTGTCACTCTTCAGAGGAGAGTCAAAGGGGGGCACAACTTGCAATTGACCACCTTAAATACCTTTTACCACTCGTGATTGGACACACCTGTCTATGAAGTTCAAGGCTTAACGAGCTAATCCAACCAATTTGGTGTTGCAAGTAATCAGTATTGAGCAGTTACATGCATTCAAATCAGCAAAATTACGTGGGGACCCACATTTGTGCACAGCCAGTTTTTCACATTTGATTTAATTTCATACAACTAAATACTGCTTCACTAAAAATCTGTGTTCATAAAAACTCCCCAGTACTCAGATGTTCTTAGGAAATGAAAGACATACCACTGTTATCTTTTATTGTTGAAAGGAGAGTCAATTGTTATGCAGGGGTTCCCAAACCTTTTCATATGACTGTATAAAGGATGGTGTACTACACTATGCAAAATTAGGATTAAGGTCTTAGCATCTGACATACCAAGTTAAGGCACATCATTTTGAAAGTGAGGGTGTTTGCAAAGTGTGCATGACAGTTACAAGAATGAAAATCTTAATGTATTTGATGACATAAATATTTCGAAACCTGGAAAAAGCTACAGTTCAAAGCATACTTAAAAATCAAATTAACTTTGTCACATATAATATACTATGTAGTGAATTAACCCGTATTGTGCTGCAGTATTCCTGACCTTTTCGGGAGACACAAAAATACGTCCAGGTCATGTATTGTCATGGCATCATTTTGTGTTACTTAACCAGTGGGTTATTTGGTGGAGGAGGTGTTTGAAACACGTCATGTCACAGAGGGTCTCGTTTCTGCAGGATAGTTAGTGCCTTCTGAAAGTATTAATTTTCCTTGGAAGACAAAAAATAGAAATTTTTGTTGCTTTCCATTTTGCTTTTTCTTCTCGTCTGTCAGGACTAAACAATTTAAAGGGAAGAAAATTACATTTCACAAGTGTATGAAAAATGTAAGCCTGATATTGGGTCCCAGTGGTTCTGCAAACGGTGATCTCCATAGGTGTAAAAGGGTTTTGTAGGAGCCATTTTTATACAGTCTTAAAATTCTGTGGTTCTTCAGAGTGGTGGCAAAGGGAAACCATTTTTGGTTCTTAAAAGACTCATCTGCTCAAGGGTTCCAGAAAGATCCTTTTGTTTATTTAGATCTGTGACAGACTCCATGCAGTAAATAACCATGAACAGATGGTAACATATTTGGGAAATACCAAAGGGTCCGGATTTTAAAAGGACTCTCCCTGCATGCAGTAACACAGGCTCGGTGTTAGTGTCCTGCTAGGTAGGAAGTTTTTCAAAGCACAAAGAATCGACTTCATATGCAAAGAACCTGTCCCAGAATGAAATGGTGCTTGGCCAAGCAATTTTTCTACATGGAACCACACAATCCAGTAAAGAACTATAAAATGCATTTAAAGAACTGTACATGAAACATAGTGCAGGTCACCCATGGACAATGCACAACAAAACGTGCAGAACAACACAGAAACACTTCCATGACTCGGCTGTGTGTTAATGTTATGTTTATTTTACAATTCTTGACAAGATAAACTGAAGAGGGGTAAAAATTGTTCTTGAACAGAGAGGTGCCAGCTACGGCCTGACCTCAGATTGGAAAACAGACTGCGCCCTGGGTGAGTGGGGTGGCACAGAATTGCACCAGTCCTGTTTGTGTGGCCTTAGGTACCGATGGATTCCAGGGTGGTGTGGAAGGACTGTAGTGATAAAGTAATGAATATGATATAATTGAACTCTTTCATGTACGGTACTACAGTACCAGATAATAGTTTGGACCAGATAGAACTTTATTTGTCCCCAGGGTGAAATTTAGCTTTTTATAGAAGCTCTCTAAATATATAAATAGGTAGATAAATAAATAAATATACACCCCCGCTATGGTCTAAATACACATCAGACTGACTTGAACGGAAAAATTTAAATGAAAAGAAACCTTCAGACTTGGCAGTCCCGGTCCCAGTGTGGCATTGTGCCTGTTGGTATAAAGGAGCCCCGTTAGCATTTCTTGACAACCTTCTGCTGAGTGCCTCATTGGCTGACAGTCCTCACTGTTGGTGTGTCAGACAGGGGATGTGCAGCATTGTTCATAATGGCACTTGCTTTTATTTTAATTCCTTCTCTATGACCTCTAGGGGGTCCCATAACTAAACCGCCCTTTTAATTAGCCTGTTGATTTGTGATGTTACCAGCCCAGCACACTACAGTGTAGAAAATCGCATCAAAATGTTCCAGTTTTTGATAGAAATTGATACCATTTTTTATATCAACATTCCTAAAACTGGATTTAAAACTACAGTCAAGACATTACTGGTGTTTCTATTGGCTACTACTGCTTGAAGTGACTGAAATTATTATTATTATTTTTTTTTCATATATGACCGCAAAGCCCCAACTTCAGCCGGAATTCCTTCAATGTCCTCCAGGTCATCTCTCATAGCGTATCCTCAATTACTCCTGTTTAAATGCTAACTGGTTATTAGAGAAACCTTTGTAATTGATTTAGCTCTGCTGAAACTTGTCATTCCGTCCATTTATGTGAAAAGGTTCTGGCATTCCTCAAGTTCAGTTCTAGATCCAGAAATGGCCAAAATGAAGCCACTTTCTCAAGAAATGTGTCAGTTTAGTGTTCGTTTGTTTTTTTTTGTTTTTCAGAGTGAAGGTTATTCCATGTGACAGATTGGCAAGAAACTGGAGATTTCATAGAAGGGAGTCTGTTACTGTCTTGAGAGAAGAAGGCAAACTGGATCCGACCAGGACAGAAAATGAAGAGGAAGGTCCAGCTATACAACTCAGAAGAGGAGATGGACATCAAAGTGCGTAGTGTGAGAAACAAATGCATTGCAGGTCCTCAGTTTGCTTCTTCCTTAAATACATGCCAAATACAAGTGTCATATGCAACCGTCAAAAGATGATTCTGGGATGATGACCATAATATGCTTTTCCATTTTTTCCAGGTGTGTCCAAACTTTGGACCGGTACTGTAAAAGCATAGATAAGACAAAGCATTCTGCTGGAAGCAACCTGTTTATGACCATACAAGGTTCCTGTAAAGCAGTTTATATAATTTAACCTTTTTCTTGTAACAAACCTTAAGCACTTTGACCCCCAGATAAAAGTGGAAAATGATGAAGAAAATGTAATGAAACTGTCTATTAGGATACTGTATATCAGCCCTTTGAAGTGTGGATGTTTCTTTGGAGAGTCGCTATCACAACTGCAGGAATGTGGCAGCAAGAAAATCAAACTGTTTGATGCACACACGTAGGAAATGACCTCTAAGTACAGTCTTGGCCATAACATTTGAGAATGACCCAAATTTTAATTTTCACAAAGTTTTCTGCCTCAGTTTTTATGACGGCAATTTTCATCTACTCCAGAATGTTCTGAAGAGTCATCTGATGAATTGTGATTAATTGCATCGTCCCTCTTTGCCATAAAGATGAACTTCATCCTAAAAAACTCATTTCCACTGCACCCAAGAAAGTCCAGCAAGTGCCAGGACCGTCTCCTAAAGTTGATTCAGCTGTGGAATTGGGGGGCACCACCAGTGCAGAACATACTCAGGAATGGCAGCAGACAGGTGTGAGGACATCTGCACGCACAGTGAGGTGAAGACTTTTGGAGGATGGCCTGGTGGGTGTCAAGAAGGGCAGCAAAGAAGACAAGAAAAACATCAGAGACAGACTGATATTCTGCAAAAGGTACAGGGATTGGACTGCTGGGGGAAAGTCATCTTGAATCCCCTTTCTGATTGTTTGGGGCGTCCGGCGAAGAAAAGGTGAATGCTACCATCAGTCCTGTGTCATGCCAACAGTAAAGCATCTTGAAACCATTCATATGTGGAGTTGGTCAAGGGAGTGGGCTCACTCACAGTAAGGCTTAAGAACACAGTCATGAATAAAGAATGGGACCAAAACGTCCTCTGAGAGCAATTTCTCCCAACTATCTAAGAACAGTTTGGTGATGAACAATGCATTCTCCAGCATGATGGAGTACCAGGCCATAAGTCAAAAGTGATAACTAAGTGGCTCGGGGAGCAAAATATTGAAATTTTGGGTCCATGGCCAGGAAGCTCCCCAAACCTTAATCCCATTGAGAACGTGTGGTCAATCGTCAAGAGGCAGGTGGACAAACAAAAACCCACCAATTCTGACAAACTGCAAGCATTGATTTTGCAAGAATGGGCAGCTGCCGTTGGTCAGGATTTGGCCCAAAAGCTGATTGCCAGCCTGCCAGGGTGAATTGCAGAGGTCTTGTAAAAGAGAGAAGGGCCAGCACTGGAAATATTGGCACTTTGCATAAACTTAATGTAATTGTCAATAAAAGACTTTGAAACTGATGAAATGCTTGTCATTCTACTTCAGTACACCACAGAAACATCTGACAAAAAGATCTAAAAACACCGAAGCAGCACACTTTGTGAAAACCAATATCATTCTCAAAACCTTTGGCCACGACTTTACTCAAACTGCTTGTCTGTAAATGTTCTCTTTGCGGAGGGATTTGTTGTGTCAGATTGGACAGTGTCTCAGAACAAACAAAATCGAGTGGATATCATACTCCTCATCATTTTCTAACCTGCTCAATTCAGGCCAGGGTTACAAGGGGTGCTGGATCCCATCCCTGCTAGCATGGGGAGCGTAAGGCAGGACTAAACCCTGTACAGGACCCCAGTCCGTTGCGGGATACTGTAATGTCTTCCTTTAAAGAGTCTGAAAGATCCCTAATTGACTGGGGATTGTACAGTGGGAAGAATGGAGCTGGTGCTACGATACGCTGTGCCTGCTCCACCAGCCTCCATAGTGACCTCCTCTCCTGTGGTCCGTCCTGTCAGTAACTAACTGGTCCCGCATTACTTGTCAGAAAATACAAACAAAATAATGTGCAATGGCATTAAAACAACACAAGGTTGCTCCTCTACAATCGAGCTAAGCAAGGCTCTTTTTGGACAGGTGTAGAGCTCTACTCCTGAGTGACATCTTCCTCAGGTGGTATCACCTACTTGTGAAGAACTTAGAAGAGGACCCTCTGACAAGTATGTGTGATAGCTCTCAATGGTGCTGCAGTAGAAGCTCAACTGCATTTGGTTTCTGCATATCACAGTCCCTCAGGCACCTGGGGTGGTGCAGAAGCTGCTGTGCTTTTTTTTAAAATGATTGCAGTGGGAGTTTTGTGGCCTTTTTCCTTCACTACCCTCTCAATGCAGACTGGTCAAGTGGTTCACCTCTTGAAGTCCAAAATCCTTTCTTTAGTTTTGCTCAAGTACAAAGTGAGATTTTTGAGGTGACACCAGTCAGTCAGAATGCTAATCCCCTGATGGTATGCAACTTCACCATTGTTCATAATGAGACTGATGATTCTGGTATTGCCAGCAAATTTATTTACATGATTCGTGTCAAATCTGTCTGTACAGTGTGGCGTACGGCCAGGACCCACACTGGAAGGACCAGGGGAGGGAGTGTATCCAGAGCAGTGCCCCTCCTGGAGCACTAGATGACAGCCCCCCAGGGTTTCAGCGGTTCCTCAGCTCAGACTCCCACAGGGCTGCATGGGAGTTGGAGTTGGATACAGCCCTGTTGTGATCTAAGGGCACCGCCAGGGGGTGCTGCAGCTGCTGCATTATGCCTGTTGGGTGGTTCTTCTGCCACACCCGGAAGTTCTGCTGGAAATAGGTCATCAAGCACCTGGAGCATTTCCGGGTGGGCTATAAAAGGAGCCAGCAGACACTACTTGGGGAGCCAGAGTCAGGAGGAGGGAGATGAAGCTTGCCAGGAGGAGAAAGAGGAAGAAGAAGAGGAGAAGTGTTGTGTTGTACTTGGAGACTGCCGGACCTGTGAGAAACGAGGGAAGACGTTTCCCACAAAGTAAAAAGAAATATAAAAAAAAAAATCCATGTGTGACTAGAACTTGTGTCCCACGCTTGTCTGGGTCAGGTTTTGGCAGCAGTGCCAGCCTGGTGGTCCACAACAGTCATGTTTGAGCTTTGAGCTCAGATGGAGCTCCAGTGTTCACCCTAAATAATGTTTTGTTGCCCACCCTAACTACCTGATTTCTGGGCAGACAGCCGGTTTGGAAAGGGGGTGATGGTATTTAAAGCAGAGCTGTAGCCAGTAAATAGCATCCTAGCATACATGTTCATTTGTCACTAAAGGGGACGCTCTGCTTGATGGTCAGAAGTGACCAGAAGGTGGCGTGGCTCTTACTTAGAGTGGGAATCCATGTATGATGTGATTCATCTACTTCATCTTATCTTATCTTCCTGTTTTGGGTCACAGTGATGTGCATATCTTAAGTAACAAGTGTTCTCCATAGCTGATTTATTGTCTTATTCCATAGCAACAAAATCAGATTTCAGTGTTTAACCACCGATGTGCACTAACAGGGCCCACTGATTACCTTGGCGTATTTTGTAAACTGCTTGGAATACCATATTTAAAGGTATTTAAAAAATAAAAAAATCCTTGGCTACGCATTGTATTACCAGTATGACTCACTATACCACCTCATCAGGTCAGAGAAACCAAAATGAAATATATCTGGGTTTTATTACTGGTATGAACTTAATTATTTACGCAATGTTGGCAATGAGTTCATGTTACCATCAGAACAGAGCATTCATATTCTCCTTTTGTTCTTACGGAGTTTCACTACTCCTCTCATTAATGTGGCCCGTCATTTGCTGTATTTATGAGGGTAGCTAGTTATGGACAGGTATCTCTTGTGGGGTTGCCTAATCCCGAAAATATGCAACAGCCGCTGCTTGCTACTGGATAATGTCCGAAAAGTAATGGATGGCTGTATTATACACATGGGACGTGACTCTGCTCAGGAAAAGCAGGTCTGGGAAATCCAGGTCCCAGTCAGTGGGAGCAGTAATGGTACAAGGTAGGTTACTTACTTGTCAGATGGACAGTGTGTCCATGTGTTCTGGTGTGGAAAATCTTCAATTTTTCAACTACAAACTGTTAATATTAAATTTAAATTATTTTGCTCAAATAAACCATGATGAACTGAATTTAAAGGACTTTAATTACAGGCATTGCAAGCATCCTATTATATTTTACCAATAATTTATGCTTTTGTTTGTCAGTTTATTTTCCCCCTCAATTACTTTTATGACCTGTAAATGGAAAATGAGTACAGATGCCACAGAACCTGTTTTAATTCATTAATATCCTGGGAACGAATGGATGGTATAGGGCAAGGAAATACAGAATTAGTTTACAGGTTGGGAAAGGAAGACAGGTGGAGCTACCTAAAAGATAAAACACTCTGGCCAGAATCATTTGTCATCAAGATGAAGTAGCCAATCAAATGTGTGCAACGTCACAGGTCCAGAAATCCCACGTGGACTTTTTGACATAAATATGGCTTGTCTGATGGAACAAAAAGAAGAAAAAGTGAAAGAACCACCCTTCTGTCGTTGTTATGTTGGGTGTCAGAAAACCTAACTATGAATTACAGCAGTCGCTAAACCAAAAGCTGCCCAGGAGCAGCATCCACTCTTTAACATTTCTGACTTTCAGTAAGCCTTTCTAAGACTATTTGCATACAGACATTGCCATTTTATTTTCTACTAGCCGTCCCCCACAGCTAGTGAAACAGGACAGTGAGGAGGGTCCTGCCCGGCTCCCCACTCCTGATGTCACGCTTCCCCCTCCCCTTGACCCGCAGCCTGTGTCTCGGATTAATGCGAATATATTGCTCCTGCAAGAAAATTATGATTCTTAGTGCAATGAGAGAAATCACAAAATCAAAAAGAATGTTCTAGCAAATTATAGAAAAAAACCCAATCTGAATCCATTAAGTAGTTCTGTCATTTGCTAGCTAAGTGGAGGTAAGGTGCACTCCGAGGTCCGCTGCATGTCTCTCAGATTCACGCAAATAAATCGGTAATGCAAGTGAACTATGATGCTTAGCGCAATGAGAGAGTTCGCAAATTATAGAAAATCTAAATCCGTTAATCAGTTCTCTCGTGAAAAGTGGACAGACATACAGACAGATGTTGCATTTGTATGTGTGTGTGTATATATATATATATATATATATATATATATATAATATATATAGAGAGAGAGAGATTATATTTTCTATTTGAAATTGTTGTACATGAATAAATACCATGTTGCCTTTATATTTTCTATACTTTGTCTTTTATCTAGAGCAGGAGTCCTCAATCACAGTCCTGGAGGGCCGCAGTGGCTGCAGGTTTTTGTTCTAACCCGGTTGCTTAATTAAAAAGCAATTTTTGCCAATTATTTAATTTCATGGCTTATTAGTGTTAACTCTGCTATGTGAGGTAATTCTCATATCCTAGATTTGCTTCCCCTTTCTAAGGATATCTTCCAAATGATTTGAAGGCTGAAATGGAGGAGTAATTCTCAGTCCTTCACTTTTTTCTCTTCACTTTCCTTCCAAGTATTTAATTAAACCCAATAGTGCACGATAAATACACACAAAGGTGTAAATGGTAACAAGCTACATGGAGAAATGCTGGTCTCTTTTGTCATTTACATGTTATTGCTAATTAGGACCAATTAAAAACCGAGAATACAGCTGTTTAAGACTAAAATGAGCAATAAAAGTTTAAAATCTTAACGAGCGAGACAACTAAAGTGTTGCTTCAGCAATAAGTGCTTCTTATTAGCAACTGGGTTGGAGCAAAAACCTGCAGCCACTGTGGCCCTCCAGGACCATGATTAAGGACCCCTGATCTAGAGTGATTGATACAGTAAGAGGGCACCAAGTGGTGATCGTGAATCCCTATGTAGAGAATCTTATGCAGAATACTACGGGGTGATTGGCAATTGCCATCTATTCGTTCCCAGGATATTAATGAATTAAAACAGATTCTGTGGCATCTGTACTCATTTTCCATTTACAGGTCATAAAAGTAATTGGGGGGAAAAAAAGCATAAATTATTGGTAAAATAGAATAGGATGCTTGCAATGCCTGTAATTAAAGTCCTGTAAATTCAGTTCATCATGGTTTATTTGAGCAAAATAATTTAAATTTAATATTAACAGTCTATAGTTGAAAAATCGAAGATTTTCCACACCAGAACACATGGACATGCTGTCCATCTGACAAGTAAGTAACCTACTTTGTACCATTACTGCTCCCACTGACCGGGACCAGGATTTCCCAGACCTGCTTTTCCTGAGCAGAGTCACGTCCCATGTGTATAATACAGCCATCCATTACTTTTCAGACATTATCCAGTAGCAAGCAGCGGCTGTTGCATATTTTCGGGATTAGGCAACCCCACAAGAGATACCTGTCCATAACTAGCTACCCTCATAAATACAGCAAATGACAGGTACACTCGAAACTCTGTCTGGATAATATCGCTACATGTACGTTTGTTAAGTAGATGAACCCAATAAATGTCCCTGGTAAGTCTGACAAAATTTACGACAATGTATGAGGACTTCATTAATGTCAGAGTGAATGAATTCAACCCAAACCTGTAACCTAAACTCATAAGACTGAATTACATAGCAGGAATGATACAAGAAGAAGAAAGACCTTGTGCACAATGGTGTCTTATGTGAAAGAAAGAAAAACAAAATGAAGCTGTTACTTCAAAAATGAATTATTGGATTGAAAATCTTGCAAGTCTGAGTGTTTAAAATGATCCTTAATCAGTTGTGTGAGTTTGTCTAATGAAGTATTGACTCCCGGCAGCTCCACTTTATTCTGCTTTAATGTTACCTTCTCTAGCTTCATTAGAAACTTCAGCTTGGATTTAATTACAAAACTATGTGCCAAGCCAAAGTATAAAAACCCAAATGACATGATATTTGTAATTGAATTTTAGATATCTTGAAAATAAAAAACACATTTTTTTGGTAAAGGATTGATAAGTAATGTCAGGCTATCGGGAAATAAGCTGGACATACCAGATATCTAAAATTCATTTTGCTATTATGAAGACAATTCTTTATAAACAACCAAATATGCTCAATTTTGTTATGAAATCAAGATATCTGACCATAATTTTTTTCAATTTTTATTTGGCTTGGCATAGAACTCGTCTAATCGGTAAGTAGCTGACCACATTACGAAGTAAAACCAGTGCTTGAAGTGGCCCAGTACTCACTGGTACTCCATACTGGCACTTCTACATTTTGCACTTTGGAGTTATGGGAGTTTTTCTTGTGTACCGGAAGTGTTTGAGGTCCACCTGTGCTCAGCATTATGGAGTACCAGCACTTCCCACAACCTCCTGGAGCTGCTGTGCCAGATATGCTGACCTGCCACTGTTTCTATTAACTGTATGCTAAAAGTCTAGTCCTTGATAAACTTCATTACCCAGGATGCACTTAGTCACACAAGTCAACTCACATTCATTATTGCGTTCTTACTGCTACTTTTCTGCCCTGCTAATGACACTTGCAGCAGGAACATTTATGATGATCTTACATTAATTTTAAAAATAAGGAACAAGGCAGAAGACAAATTGCCACTTTAAAATCAAAAGGAGTCAAAATGCAATTAAAACACGGACCAAAATCCCTGAGGAATGTTTCCAGCACCTTGTTGAATTTGTGCCACAAAGAATTCTGGCAGTTTTGAAGGCAAAAGAGGTTCCAACCCTGTACTAGCAAGGTGTACCTAATAAAGTGGCCGGTGAGTGTATATATGCAGTATTTCTTTAATCCTTGTGTTGATCAATACATTGTATTATTTGTGCTTCACTTACCTTGATACAAGTCTAATAGCTGAAGATCTGCCTAAAGTTAAAGAGAAAGTTAAAGTAAATAAAGTAGGAGCCTTACCAAATTATTTAATTAATTACTGGCATTACTGAGGGCAGGACTGATAATTAAGTTAAATCTCTCCTCATCTCCTACACATATAACGTATTTCAATAAAGTGTGAAAAAGCAAAGCTCTGAGGAATACTGACCAGGTGTGGTCTATTAAACATTTGTATAATGAGCTCAGAATTTTGGAAAAATCGGGTGTAGAGACGTGAGGACTCCCATTAGCCATAGAATAGATTTGAGGTCATTATTGTCCTGTGTACAGAGTACAGTGAAATAGTTACCTGCATATGCTAATCAGCGTAATAACATGACATGCTTCACTAACAGGAAGAATGAGCTTCTAATTAAGAAATTGTATGGAGCGAAAATAGTGGCTCTTCAGGAACCGATTCTGCGACCCCTGGGGTACTCGGTCATCCATGCAATTGCTTTGCGTCTCTTCATTGTGTGGATACTAGTTTAGGAAAGAAAATTAAAAATTCAGATGTAAACATCAGTAGGCTTTGCGCCCTAAGAAGCAAGTTACCCAAACTATTCTATAACATAATTATTAACCGCTCTGATGCTGATCTTTGTGATCATAAAATAGGTCATTACGATAGCAATTGACAAGAATAATTCATAATTAATTGCCAAACGACGGTATTCGAAGGTTCTTCTAGAGCAGGGGTGCCCAACTCCAGTCCTGGAGGGTTGCAGTGGCTGCAGGTTTTCATTCTAACCCTTTTCTTAATTAGTGACCTGTTTTTGGTGCTAATTAACTTGTTTTGAATTAATTTTCATTGACTTGCTCTTGAAGACTCAGACCCCTCAATTGTTTCTTTTTCCTTAATTAGCAGCCAAACACTAATGAGATACAAAATGAGCCAAAACAGGACCAGCAAACTGTGACCATTATACAATATCTGAAAATAAACAAAGGTGACGGTCTCAGGACTGTTGATCTACTCTTAGAAAGATAAAATCCACAATTTCGTTAATGTCTGCTATTGCACAATGAGAGCAGCAACAACCCACGAAATTAAAGAACAGGTTTAATTAACAATGAGAATCGGTGCCTAATTAAGCAACTGGTTGGAGTTTAAGGCCCTGACTTAGTTGGTCTTCTGTTGGCTCACTCACTTCACATTTCACTTCTGTTTGGGTGCCATTTAAGGAAAGAAATGAAACAATTCAGGGAAACATTTCTTAAAAACCAAGTCAATTAAAATGAATTCAAAAGAAGTTAATTAGCAGCAAAAACAGATCACTAATTAAGGGTCAGAATGAAAACCTGCAGCCACTGGTGACCTCCAGGACCAGAGTTGGCGACCCTTACTTTAGAGTGCCTCTTTCTCTTGCACAACTTGGCTCAAAAACTAATCGGCATATCGTCATCTCATAACAGGCTTAAGTGTCAAGTTTGCTATTTTTCCGTCCAGCCATTTTAACTCTAGACCATCCTCAAGAAAATGTGACACACGGACAGACACCCATCATCGAGATATCGATATTTGCAGTATCAGGGGACCCTAAAACACTGTGATTCGGCGAAAACCGGAAACTGGAATTTTTTGACGAATCTAAAGCTTCCGCTCCTCCCCTATAGATGATAGGTTATGGTGGGGGAGGGTACAAAGCAACAATTTACAATTCTTAATCTTAAAATTAAAGCAAAAGATGAAGATCCTAAAAGACCGGGAATGGCCTGAATTGGAAGTGCAAATGCATGATTAAAAAAAACAAAGCAGTCCCCATTTTAATGCTGAGAATAAGAAGTTAAAGTCTTCAAGCCCTACCACTGAACTGGAAAGTTCAGGTTTCACAAGTGCAAACGCAGCCAGGACACTGCAGGGCCAATATTGCTGGAAACGGGCTGTAGCACCTGGCACAAAGGCCATTTCACAATTTACAAAAAGCAAGATTTGACTACACAATAATTTGAGGTAAGGAAGTACAGTGGAACCTCGGGTCACGAGCGTCTCGGAACACGTACAAATCGGGTTACGACCAAAAAGTTCACCAAACTTTTGCATCTGTTCACAACCACACACTCGGGTGACGAACAAGCCAGTTTCCCTTCCGGTTCGTACGCACCGATGATTTCTGCACGTGTTCAGTCTCTCCCTGTGCATTCGCTGTGAACCCTTTGTGCTCTATTTCCTTTTCCTTCTGGTTCGTACGTGCCAATGATTTCCGCACTTGTTCAGTCCCTCCCTGTACGTTGTTCTCGGCCAGACGTGCGTGCATTTGCTGTGAACTCTTTGTGCTCTATTTCGTGTGCTTTTGCATTAATTTTGCAATTAACCATGGCCTCTTAGCAAGTGAAGAGTGATAGTGTTGGTGAGAAGAAAGGTTCGAAGAAAACTGAAATCGAATTAAAGAAAGAAATTATTGAAAAGTATGAGCGTGGCGTTTGTGTTACTGATCTTCCCGCCAAGTACAAGAAGTCAAAATCTACGATTTCGACTATTCTAAAGCAGAAAGAGGCAATTGAAGCAGCTGATGTTGCTAAAGGAGTTACAGCGTTAACCAGGCAGAGGCCTCAAGTGCTGGAAGAGGTGGAAAAACTGTTGTTAGTGTGGCTGAACGAGGAGCAACTTGCAGGGGATAGCATAAGCAAGGCAATGTTAATGTGAGAAAGCCAGGAAGATTCATGGTGATTTGCTGCAAGGTTACTTTTCTTGGTGGTTTATGGTTAGTTTTTGTATAAATTAAGGATTTTTGAAATGTTTCTTTTTTTCCTGTGCTTAAAACTCATTAAAAAAAGTGTTTACAGCGATCGGTTCGTAAGGCTATAGCATGAACTCTGGCAATATTAGTTTTCTCTGTTCAAGGTTTTCTCAGTGTTATTTAATGTTTTTACATTTAGTTTACTATTACAATGTGCATTCTATGGTATAATTAACTATTTTTGTGCTTGAAAATCTTTAAAAAAATATATATTTACATACAGTTCGTAAAGTCTGGAACAGATTCATTGTATTTACATACAATCCTATGGGGGAAATTAGTTTGGGTTACGACCAAATCGGATTGCGATCAGAGTTTTGGAACGAATTACAGTCGTGACCTGAGGTTCCACTGTATCACCTTTAGTTTTTTTTTTCTAATATGAGTTTAGCATTTAACAATTTAAGACCAAAAAACAGTGGTAATTTGAAAGATTCAAATTCCTGGTGGTATGATACCAAGAATAAAAGGTTGAGAACTCTCACTCAGAAATGTTTATTGTAAAAGTTGCCAAACAAAATAAAACCTTGATTATCTATACTAATAAAAGGCAAAGCCCTCACTCACTGATTCACTCACTCATCACTAATTCTTCAACTTCCCGTGTAGGTAGAAGGCTGAAATTTGGCAGGCTCGTTCCTTACAAAAGTTAAGCAGGTTTCATTTCAAAATTCTACGTGTAACGGTCATAACTGAATCCTACTTACGTACATATATACGTTCATAGCCTGCAGCTTGGTCGCCATGTGAGGTGGCGTTGCGTCCCCCATCACCACGCCTCCCATGTAATTGACTGCCTGCCCATATAAGGCCGCCCGTCGCTCCGGTCTCTTCATTCCCTTCCTTGCTTCGCTACGGTATTCACGTCTCCCTGCTGATAACTGCAGCCTTTTTATTTAATCCACGGCTTCTCCGCTGTTTTATTGTTCGTTTATTACACTTATAGTTATTGTGTAGGTATTTTAGACTTAGTTTACATTGTTCAGGTACCCATTTCCTTTATCATTCCAACCCCCATTAACATGCCTGTCGAGGTGATCACCATCGATCAAAGAACTGTCACTTACTGAGTGGTTTCCATGCCCAGAGATGGCACCTGCCTTTTCCATTCTCTTTGTTACATATTGCACGGCCATATCAGGCTCACTCTTGATATCCGGAGGAACATTGTGTCTTATGTACTGAATGACTGGGACATGTTCAAGGTGTGGACTGATGACGGTACAGGAGATAATTATACTACACAGGAGCACTAGAAGAGTGAAATGCTTAAGCCCTTCACCTATGGTTCTGCATGTGAGTTGATGGCTGCCGCTGAATTGTTCGGTTGTCGCTTTCAAGTGTACCGAAATGGCCAAATATTTTACACCTTTCGACAACCGCCAATGCCTCTTAAACATCTTAGATTCACAGGTGACGATTTGAGTAGTGGACACTTTGATGTTTATGAATGTTTTAACTCTCAAAAGCTGGATGCGAAGTTATCGATGAAACCGGTTGTATGCTTACAACGCTTGACAGATGCCAAATGTCACTTCAACACAACAAGTCCTGCAAATACTAACGTAATTGAAACAAACCATGAAACTCAAACCGATTATGACAGCAGCAATCCAAGCTGTGAGAAAACAGTAAAAAGGAGGCGTGTCAGACGTCATGGTACATTTTCTGATGCAGCTAGACGGAAACAACTTTGTGACGCTGCCGCAAAATACTCGCAGGCAAATCCACAAGTTAATATCGGGAATGCCTGTTAAACATCTTAGATTCACGAGTACCGATTGGGTATTGAACACTTCGATGAATGAAACCTGTTATCTTTACAACGGTTGACAAACATGGAATATAACTTGAACACAACACATCCTCCAAATACGAACCTCATTGAAAGAAATAATGATAATCAAATCCTTGATGACAGCAACACTCATAACAGTCACAAAACAATTACATTGACAATCATGTTACGTTATTTTTAAAATGTTTCCTTTTCTTTTTCATAACTCCTTTAACACACTACTTCTCCTCTGCGAAGCGTGGGTGTTTTGCTATTACACTATAAAAAGAGAGTTAAGAAAACAGAAGGATTTGTGATTTGCTGTCACAAATCATGTTTAGAAATACATATTTAGTACACTGATGAGCAAGTCCTACCTCGTGCCTAATGGTGCCTGTTGGAGGTGCTCAAAAACAGAAAGTTAGTAGATCACGTCATTCCCAAGCTCCCCTCTATTTCAGATCCTTCCGTTGAAGTGTCGCTCTGCTTTGAATCACTTTGATATGCTGGACTCTGTTCTGAAATGCGTCCCTTTCTCCATAAATTGTACTCTGTGGTGATTTTGAACTTATTTTTGTGAAGTTCTTTCCACATTTAGTGTGCCTTGGCTCTGTGAATTACCTATTATTATTACTTCTTCACACAAACTTTACTCCATCTAGAACTTGGGTCCTCAATCACGGTCCTGGAGGGCCTCAGTGGCTGCAGGTTTTTACTCCAACCCAGTTGCTTAATCAGAAGCACGTATTGCTCAAGTAACACTTCTGCTTCACTTTAGTTGTTTCGCTCATTAAGATTTTGAACCCTTATTGCTTATTTTAGTCTTAAATAGCTGTATTCTTGATTTTTAATGGCTCCTAATTAGCAAAAACATGCAAATGACAAAAGAAACCAGCATTTCTCCATGTAGCTTGTTACCATTTACACCTCTGTATGTATTTATCATGCACTATTGGGTTTAATTAAATACTTGGAAGGAAAGTGAAGAGAAAAAAGTGAAGGACTGAGAATTACTCCTCCATTTTAGCTTTCAGATCATTTGGCTGATATCATTAGAAAGGGGAAGAACACCTACCTGACACAGCAGAGTTGAAGCACTAACAAGCCATGAAATTAAATTATCGGCAAGAATTACTTTCTAATTAAGCAACCGGGTTAGAAGAAAACCCTGCAGCCACTGCACTGCGGCCCACCGGGACTGTGATTGAGGACCCCTGGTCTAGATGGCTTGTTATAAGTGGTCTGTGGCATTGATCTGATTTTAAACAAATTACCATGCCCTGCAGGCTCCAGTCATGTGCAGCTGAGTGCACGAATGCCCTTCACTCCAGGGATGGCTGATTGCAAAGTCACATGTAAATGTGAGCGACAGTCAGGTGCCACATTATTACCTTGGAGGGAGTGGCGCATCCACACCTGCGCCCCATTAGAGTGGCTGGTAATAACAGGAGCCTGAATGGCAGAGAAGGAACAACATGAGAGAAAGATCGGCAGAAAGAGAAAGAAAAGATGGAGGTTAAAGGATGGGGTGACTTATGGCAGCAGACTCTGGACAAACCAGCATATTAATTCTATTAGACCTCAGTGCAGTATTAGACACTCAGGTCAGACATGACATTCTACTGTCCAGAATGGAGAACATGCTGGGTATCTCCGGCACTGCCCTCCAGTGGTTCAAGTCCTATCTGAGTTTGTTAGTCTTGGCAACAGCAGATCCAGCTCAGCGCCAGTCACACAAGGAGTTCCTCAGAGCTCCGTCCTCGGCCCTCTTCTCTTCTGTATTTATATGCTTCCCCTTGGCCATATTATTCATACCTTTGGACTGGGTTACCATTTTTATGCAGACGATACTCAACTCTATTTCAATGTTAAAAGTGTAACTTCATCAGAGCTTTCGCAGCTCACAACTTGCCTCAGTGAAATTTTAAACCTGGATGGAGCAGAACTCTTTAAAATTAAATTGCAACAAAACTGAACTCCTGCAAATTGGGACTAAAGTGCAACTTAATAAAATGAGCTCCTTCCCAGTCCATCTTGGCGGTGATCTCATCAGACCTGCCTCTATTACAAAGAATCTTGGTGTCATTTTTGATTCCTCCCTTTCTTATTCCGCCCACATAAATCATATTAAGAAACTTTAGTACTTTCACCTCTGTCACATATCATGTGTTCGCTCCTTCATCTCCTTTTCTAATGCTGAGAAACTTGTCCATGCTTTTATCACATCCCGCATCGATTATTGTAATTTCCTATTGGCAGGTGCCCCTTCTAATCTTATATCACAGCTCCAGCTTATTCAAAACTCGGCTGCAAGAGTCCTTACATGGACCAGCAGCAGCGAACACATAACACCCATCCTGTTCCATCTTCACTGGCTCCCTGTGTCTTACAGAATCGAATATAAAATCCTACTAATAACCTACAAAGCCTTAAACGTGCCAAACTACATCAGTGAGCTTCTCCATCACTAATGTGCCTGCCCACCCACTAAGGTCCTCTGATTCTGGCAATCTTGTTGTACCCCACACTAATCTACACTCCATAGGTGACAGCAGGGCCTTCAGCTGTATAGTGCCCAGACTCTGGAATGACCTACCGAAATGAATCAGGTCAGCTGACTCCATGAATTCTTTTAAAAAACAGCTCCAAACTCATACTTTATTACCCTTCTCTCAGTTTACCTCTCTGTCAAGATGCTCATGTAACGTGTGTGTGTGTGCTAGGCCATCAGTTATGTTGTCTGTTAGGCTTTTACTCTGAATGTACTATCTTACTCTTCTTTATTTATTTATCTGGTTTAGTACAATGCTATATACTGTATACCCTGCCATTCTTTCTTAAAGTCTGTGGAGTGCCTTGAGCATGGGAAAGGCGCTATATAAATAAAATGTATTATTATTATTAGGAGGTGGCCGGCAGGGAAGCAGGTGTGCTCCTTGGAAAGCGTGAGGCCAACGCTCGGTGATGCTGAAGTGACTCAACGTGGTGCTCATTGAAGTGACTCACCGCATAAATCTGTGGTGGGGCAGTGGGAGCTGCAGGTGAAGAAAGACTCGGTTTGGTGTCCTGCAGGGAAGGCATGGACCGTAGGGACACGAGCGTGGCCGCCGGAGTCATGGAGGCTCAGTGTGGCACCCTGCTGGGACCACAGATGGCAGCAAGGACCTAAGCCTAGGGGCTTTGAGGTTTGGCACAGTGACTTACTGGGAGCCTTGGAAAGAGAGAAGGATGGCTGTGACTGTCTGTTCGGCATCTCCTCTGCTACAAGGTCCTGTTTGGGGTTAGCAGAGGAGACGTCCGTTTTAAAGGGCTGCACCGGGCACATGATTTTAAAGAGAAGATTTCGGCCTGTGTTTTTAATCTTGTTTAATGGAATATTTATTGGTTTCATTTTAACATCCCTGCGGTGGGTTGGCACCCTGCCCAGGATTGGTTCCTGCCTTGTGCCCTGTGTTGGCTGGGATTGGCTCCAGCAGACCCCCGTGACCCTGTTCGGATTCAGCGGGTTGGATAATGGATGGATGGATTTTAACATCCATGTTTTGCACTATTTGTATGGGATTATTTATTTATTGAGAAGTGTGGAGCACTGCACTGTTTGTTAGAACACTGCTTTGGAGTTTACTATTTTTGGACCTACCCATTACTAATTGTGAGCGTCCTCATTTGCCCAACTCATCCTTGGTTATGTTATCAATGGCGGCAGGTTCAAGAGGCTCCCAAAAGGCAATGGGGATTACAGAGTCACAGGCCTGGAAAGTCTTTTTGATAAGTGCTGTAGGTGCAAGGAGCAGTGGTACGATTTCTCTTTTCTTTAATGTCTGGTTGAACCCTCTTGGTGTATTGTTATTTCATGCAGAGTATCCACTTGAGACTGATACTCCACTATCTAAGATTTGATTGACTGTTTTTCTTTACATTTACAGCAGACTTATTTATCTCTTGTATGAATTATTTTGTGACTAGTACAAAACACATTATTCCACATTCTTTACACCCAAGTTATGATATATTTGGGGGTTTAATAGTCTTTACATCTACTGAAAGTTAAAACACGCGGCAGAATGAGTTCACTAATCATAAACTTTACAAACATGTTATTGTGTTATAAATCAGTCAGTGCCTATTTGTGAGACGGCATTATGGCAGTCGGCAGACGGCTCTTCAAAGGGCTGAGTGAGGCTGAATGTTTGACTGGCAGGAGCCAATCCGGGTAAGAAAAACAGAGCACATCCTACAATTTAAGAGATTTCAAATCTTTGAGGTTAATATGCTTTGCAGAATCATAGCCAACAAACATATCAGGATATGTATTTCTGTTTTTATGTGTTACTTGAATTTAATGCAATAACCTGTAATAGGTAAATCTTTAGATTTAATAAGTTTCTTATCCTATGTTTAATAGGAAAACTAAACTCAGATAAGCACCTTCCATTAATTCACACCAGCTGCTGGTACTCTGTCACATGGCAGCTTCACATTGTGTGTACAGTAACACAAATATACTGAAGAAGAAGTCTAAACAAAGCAGAAAAACTAGTGCGATAAGAATCAAAAGTAGACAAATGTAGGAAGAACATCAGAAACCTGAAAAGTGAATGAAGCCAAAACATTCAACATAAATCTTAGTTGAGAAACAGAGAAACATTCAAAATAAGGTTATTATAGTTTTGTCTTTTTATATTACTTTTTATTTCTATACCAGTAACAGAGCGCAGTGAATCCACTTGACTTATAGTTTTCATCCTCTTTCTCTGTACGTTTAGCATTCGTTTGCTCAGAGGTTGCTGCGCTTGCTGCTTCCTGAGCAGCTCTTCTTTTCTCCACCCTAGCAGCCTGCTTCTTCTCTTCTTTTGTTGGCATCTTTTCACGTTAAAACTGATTATGTCAGTGTTACTTAGTACGTTTTTCTTAATTTTTCACTTCAGCTGGCACTTAAGTCTTCAATCTGAAAGGCTGCGACAAGAAATCCAAGTGGAGATGCAACAGGTGCTGGGTAAAATTGAAACGCTTACCGATCAATTGGAGGATCTCAAGGAGACATTTACGACTAGGATTGAATTAGCCGAAAATTTAGCTACCAGTGCTGAAGAAAAAGCAGAAAATGTCAGCTCCGAATGCAAGAAACTCGGAGACAGACTGGCTGCTTTGGAAGATGGGAGTAGAATGTATAATGTCAGAATTGAAGGTCTGCCTGAGAATCGAGAAAGTTCAAACCCGGTGAAATTCGCAGCTGAACTTTTTTCTAAAATAATCGGGTACGACTTTAAAGCAGAATCTGAGATAGCAGCGGCGTATGTGGATCAAACACCGTTAGACCCAGACCAAGGTCTTTTATAGTCCGCTTTGAACGATTATCATTTAAACTAGAGGTGATGTCACTCCACAGAAACAAGGAAGATATTACATTTGAAAATAACCACATTCGTATCTTCCATGACTTCTCTCCAGCAACAGCTACTAAACGCGCTGCCTTCTACAATATCAAACAGCGGTTACGGCAAGCCAGCGTCAAATACAGCCTCTTGTATCCGGCCAAACTTAAAGTGGAATGGCAGGGTCAATTTTATGTCTTCACTAGCAAGGAAGAAGCAGAAAAGTAATTAAGAAAGCTGATCCCAGGACTATTCTGATACATAATAGTGAGTCATGGCGGTTAATGATAAAGTAAGGATTAATAATCTACTGTCTGATCTATTCGTTTTAAAATACGGGTTTTTATCAGCATATATTCTCATATATTTTCATTATTACTTAGTATTACTAGGGCGCTATCTGTTTATGTTTTATTGTGCTTAATTACTTTTTCTTTTCTCTCTTTTTTTTCTAATTATTTCATCTCTACCCTAAACGAGACTGTTCAATATCATACCCTTGGTTTATTGTTATTGCTATTACTGCATTAAGACTTGTTATGCTTATTCTGGACACATCTTTAACACCATCACCCGGGTTTATTATCTGGGTGTATCATCTTAATGCACTAAAACTGCTGAATACTATATATATATTTTAAGTGCAAAATTCTTTTTTTCTTTTTTAAAGACTATATTGGTAATAGATATCTCTATCTTCTAACCCTTGTTTTGCTTTGGACGTGCTCTGTCTCTGGGTATGTCAGAGGACCGGGACTGTGTAAAGTGGGTTTTAGCCTCACTTGGGGAGGCAAAAAGGGAGGGTAGGGGGTTAAGGGGGAAGAGAAAGAGAGCAGGCTTGATCTATACCTAATCTATCCTATTAATCTTTATAATTATAACTACCAACGTAATAATAAGCTGCATGGCAACAACTCTAGGGGAAATAGGAAATTAAGGCCGAAGCTGTCTCACTTCCAGTTAAGACTATAAAATGACATCAAAAACTCAGAATCAGTGTCTCCATGATGGGACAGTTAACTTCGTAAGCTGGAATATTAAAGGCCTGAATCACGAATTAAAGAGAAAGAAAGTACTCTCTCACCTAACAGGTCTAAATGCTAAAATAGTATTTTTACAGGAGACCCACTTACTAAGCAAGGATCAGTTCCGGCTGCAAAAAGACTGGACTGGCCAAATGTTCCGTTCTAGTTTTACGAAGAAAACTAGAGGTGTGGGAATTCTCATACATAGAACAGTCTCATCTGTAGCATCAGATGTAGTATTGGATCCTGAAGGGAGATATGTAATGGTCATGGGAGACTTATCTAACTGTAAAATGATTTTGATAAATGTTTATGCACCTAATGTTGATGATAAGGAATTTATACAAAATTTATTTGCATCCATTCCCAATCTGAACACTCATAAAGTTATAATGGCTGGGGGCTTTAATTGTGTTCTAAATCCACTTTTAGATAGGACTTCCTCCACAGGGGGAACGGCATCTAACACCGCAAAGATAATTACAAAGTTTATAACTGATCACAACTTATCAGACCCCTGGAGGTTTTTAAACCCAAATTCAAGAACATATTCTTTCTACTCACCAGTACATCATTGCTACTCAAGGATTGATTACTTCTTTATAGACAATAACTTCTTGCCTATGATTAAATCTTGCAAATACGATGCTATTACTATTTCTGACCATGCACCTATGATCTTGGAGCTAAAATTACTAAGCCCCATACACTCACCCCACAGATGGTGCCTCAACCCGCTTCTATTAGCTGACGAGAATTGTACAGAATTTATATCCAAACGAATCAAATTCTTTCTAGAGACAAATACATCACCCGAGATCTCTGCAAGAATACTCTGGGAAACTCTTAAGGCCTTCTTAAGAGGACAGATTATCTCATATCTTTCCCACAGAAATAAATCCAAAGCCAAGAAAGTAGCAGAGATAAAAAGCGAAATTACTAAAATAGATGAAGAACACGCCAGACTACCAAGCGAGACTCTACATAGGAGGAGGCAGGCTCTACATTCGGAATTAAACCTCTTGACAACTAAAGAAACTGAACAACTAATCTACAAATCCAGACATCATTATTATGAACATGGAGAGAAAGCTAATAAGCTGTTAGCTCAACAAATTCACAAGCAAGAAGTGCGCAACGCAATCTCGGTAATCACCAACACGAACGGAGATAAAATCGTCGAACACAAAAATATAATTCACACTTTCAGAGATTACTATAAATTCCTATATACTACTGAGTTTAAAGAAGACAATCTATAATAATAAAAGGCAAAGCCCTCACTCACTCACTGACTGACTGACTGACTGACTGACTGACTGACTGACTCATCACTAATTCTCCAACTTCCCATGTAGGTAGAAAGCTGAAATTTGGCAGGCTCATTCCTTACAGCTTACTTACAAAAGTTAAGCAGGTTTCATTTCGAAATTCTACACGTAACGGTCATAACGGTTGATAACGGTCGAAAACGTCCACCATGTTGAACTTTCTTATTTATGGCCCCATCTTCACGAAATTTGGTAGGCAGCTTCCCTGCGCTAACTAAAACCGATGTATGTACTTATTTCGATGGTATGACGCCACTGTCGGCCGCCATATTGAACTTTCCAACGTCACCAATTTTCAAACTTCCCGTGTAGGTAGAAGGCTGACCCCATCTTCACGAAATTTGGTAGGTGACTTCCCTGCGCGAACCGAAACCGATGTACGTACTTATTTCGATGGTATGACGCCACTGTCGGCCGCCATATTGAATTTTCCAAACGTCACTAATTCTCCAACTTCCCGTGTAGGTAGAAGGCTGAAATTTGGTAGGCCCATTCCTTACAGCTTACTTACAAAAGTTAAGCAGGTTTCATTTCGAAATTCTACGCGTAACGGTCATAACGATCAACAACATCCGCCATATTGAACTTTCTTATTCATGGCCCCATCTTCACGAAATTTGGTAGGCAGCTTCCCTGCGCTAACTGAAACCAATGTGCATACTTATTTCGGTGGTATGACACCATTGTCAGCCGCCATATTGAACTTTCCAACGTCACTAATTCTCAAATTTCCCGTGTAGGTAGAAGGCTGAAATTTGGCAGGCCCATTCCTTACAGCTTACTTACAAAAGTTAAGCAGGTTTCATTTCGAAATTCTATGCATAACGGTCATAACGGTCAACAACGTCCGCCATGTTGAACTTTCTTATTTACAGCCCCAT
>JANRMT010062807.1:33400187-33434150 GCA_026402145.1 Polypterus bichir lapradei
CCCTTCATCTCACTCTAGCTGGAAGAATTAACACTGTTAAGATGAATATTCTTCCTAAGCTCCTTTTTTTATTTCAAAACATTCCAATATACATTAATATATCATTTTTTAGGCAATTAAATTCAACAATAACCTCATTTATTTGGAATTCAAAACATCCACGCATCAAAAGAGTGACCCTACAAAGACAAAAGGCAGAAGGCGGCATGGCTCTTCCTAACTTCCAGTTTTATTACTGGGCAGCAAATATACAGGCGATAAGAACCTGGACACAAATAGAAGAACATACACAGGCATGAACCACAATAGAAGTAAAATCCTGCAGTACTTCTTTGTATTCCTTGCTCTGTGCTCCAATAAATACATGTTATCGGCAATATACAAATAACCCAATTGTGCTCCACTCACTTAGAATCTGGAACCAATGTAGAAAGCATTTTAAGAGAAGAGAACCACCTCTTTCAACCTTCACAAACATATGCAGTTTTTAATATCTGGAAAACATTTGGAATTAAATTGCTTAGAGATCTTTATATAGACAACGTCTTTGCATCCTATGAACAATTACATTCCAAATTTAACATTCCAGCTACACATTTCTTTCACTATCTTCAAATCAGGAACTTTGTTAAACAGAACCTTCCAGATTTTCCTCATCTTGCACACTCATCCATGCTGGAAAAAATATTGCTCAATCTCAAGGGCTTAGACTCCATCTCTACAATATATAAAAGAGGACACTGGGAAAAAGATCTTTCAATTAATATATCAGAAAAGGAGTGGAAATTAGCAATGCAGAGAATTCACTCGAGCTCCATATGCGCAAAGCATACAATTATACAACTTAAAATTGTTTATCGAGCACATCTGTCTCAACTAAAACTCTCCAAAATGTTCCCAGGGCATGATTCAACCTGCGAACGCTGCAATCAAGTCCCAGCCTCACTGGGTCACATGTTTTGGTCCTGCACCAAATTAACATCATTCTGGACAAAAATATTTAATTACCTCTCAGACAGCCTTAAACTCACAATCCCTCCTAACCCATTAACAGCTGTGTTTGGGGTTCTTCCAGAGGGGCTTAAAGTGGAGAAAGACAAACAAATTGTGATTGCATTCACTACACTTTTGGCATGCAGACTTATTCTGATAAACTGGAAGAACCCAAACTCTCCTCTTTTAAGTCAGTGGGAAACCGATGTGTTATATTATTTGAAATTGGAAAAAATCAAATACTCAGTTAGAGGATCCGTACAGACTTTTTTCAAAACATGGCAGGATCTAATCAGTAATATTTTAAAAAAAGCTCATGAAGCACAGAGAATTTATTAATTTAGGTATGTTTAAAAGCCATAAAAGTTTTTATGCCGTTTGGCTTGGTCTCTCTCTCAAGGGTGGGGATCGATCTGTTCTTAACTCAGTTTTTCTTTTTGTAAACTCACAATCCTACAGCACACAACATATCCTGCACATCACAATGTGCTTATAATGAATGCCTTCAATATTCCATTCAAAAATCTCCCATACAGGACTTTATTATTTTCTACCAGCCATATTGATCTCTGATTCCATCTCAGGCACAAACCATTTATAGCCAGAAATTTGAAACCTGCAGCACTGAAAAGATATCAAAAATCAGAAAACAGAATCTACTATGTTCTGACAGGTGTGATCATGAAACTCATGTGGGCTTAGAAAGAGCAGGGCTCTTAGACTTGAATGACGGGTGCAGACCCCACCTAGCTGCATTGAGGGAAACAAAGAAAAACAAGTATGAAGTGTGAAGGTTAGGAGTGGTGAGACTTGAATAGCCAATGTATAATTGTTGAACCCTTAATGAGCTGAGTAAGAGCGGGTCATAGGAGTATGGATGGGCACAAAACAACAGAGAGAGCATCAGAGATTAAGAATAATTTATACATCATCTAAACCTGATTATCCACGGCTGGAATGTAGGAAACCTGGAACCTACCCCAGCAGGTTTGAATGCAAAGCAGGAAAAATCCCTGGTATGCAATATGGATGATATGGCCGAGAACAAAAAGAATATGATGATTTCAACTATCTATTTTGAGAGAGAGAGAGAGAGAAACGTTGAAAAAATGGGGACAGATATTTTAAAATATAATTCTGCTACTGGATCATTTTTACAATATCAAGTATTTTGAGTTTTGAATCTGAACTAAATAGATACATTAATAAATACAGAACAAATACAAAAACACATTAGTATGTTTAGTTTTTCATCACTTGGCAGACTCTCTTCGCCTACCTACCTGTAGTTCAGTAGAGACGTTTGTATCGCTTTGTTGTTAAAAAATGTTTTTAAAGCAAAAGTGATAGGTCATTAATGATATGCTGATCTTGTATGATGACCTAGTCAGTCTCTCAATCAGTGCCTGTTTTTTATTCTCAAAAATCAGGAGTGGTCTCCCCTAGACTTTCTCCTATACTCAGATATGGGGATGAATATTTAAGGGGTAAACCACAAGACAATGATTATATTTTTATATTATGTACATTAAAGAACCATCAACAACAAATAAAATCAAATTAATAATATATTGAACAATTATTATAAAATTGAAGTTGAATAAATCAGTCTCTGCAACGGCTTGAATAAAAATAGAAATTGAGTATGTGTTCAGGTAAAGTACCACTTCCGGTTGATGGATTTGACCCAAAAGTTAATAAAGATCTACAATTTTGATGTTAAAACCACATGCCAAATTTCATCCATCTATCTTGTTGTGTTTTTGAGTTATTGTGTTTATACACGCACGCACACATAATTCCAAAAAATTGTATTTTCGGACTTGGGGAGGTCTAAAACGTTAACATTCATCAAAATCTCGAGGTCAAATTTTTTCATGATTACTATTCTTTCTCTATACTTTGTATATGAGAAAGTAAAAATGAATTCTCTTGTTCGAAATGGCAGGTGAATTACTGTCAATGAAAAAGAGGCATCTGAGAAATACACTGAAACGTTTCTGTCTATACGGTAAAGGTTTTGTTGACCAGCATATTCCGATTTCAGACATGTGAGTTACATCTAAATAAACAACAAGCGCAAAGAAAGGCGGCACGTAAATCGCTTTCTAACTCACACACTTTATGCGCCCGTATTCAACTTGCTATGTCACTGCAAATACTGTGTGAACACCCGTCCTCCGTCACCAGCCGCTGTTCGATGGATGAAAATATGTGGGGGGTTCGGGGTGGAATACTTTCTGTTTTAGAGTTAACATTTATAAGGGTTAAAGTCTAATGGCAGGAATATTCATTCAAAACTGAAAACTAAAAATATTTTTAGTGAATTGTTATTTTATTTCAATTAGTCTTTCCAGTTACTTTAATAGTTTAGTTTAGTTTTAGTTTTTCATTTCGATTTTGTTAATTATTTTATTTCAGTTTACGAAAATGTTTTTTTTAATAATTTCAGTTTTGATTTTAGTTTTCGTTAACTATAATAACGGGTGACATGGTGGTTCAGTGGGTAGCGCTGCTGCCGCCTCGCAGTTAGGAGACCCAGGTTCACTTCCCGGGTCCTCCCTGCGTGGAGTCTGCATGTTCTCCCCGTGTCTGCGTGGGTTTTCTCCCATAGTCCAAAGACATGCAGGTTGGATAATGGATAAATGGATAACTATAATAACCCTGGTTCAAAAGTGGAAATTATTTTAAATACTCAAATAATAATGTTAAGTATTAAGTTAGGATGTAACAATGAGAGCCCTGTGTTGCTGGTGTATAACCCCTCGTGCTCTTGAGGTCACTCAGTCTCACTTCTGGAAGATGTGAACACACCCTTAATTAAAACAAGATGGCACAGAGGAAAAACATAAGAAAAAACACTACTAAAATGCATCTGATTCAAAAACCACTCTGATGCCCAGATACATTGATCTCTGAAACCCTAAAATGAAGTCCCAATTATTTTTAGAAGCCAAAGAGAAACTGTAAACAACTTAAAACAAATGCCAGATCATCTTAACGGCTACTCCAGTATACAGTTTACTGGACTGGACATTATTATTTGAGAACTTGGTACTAAAGAGTGGAGGGCTCCCAGTAATCTAGTTGTTTGACTACAGCTTGGTGTTCATTAACATGTGAAAGTTTCCACCACCCTGAAATGTTGTAACACATAACTAGATGGGAGCATGAATTGCAGAACATTATAAATTACATTTTGATGTGTAGGCCGATTTCTTTATACAGAATGCATTTGATTGTTGTGTTTCATGACCGAAGTGAACATCTTTGAGTTGATTTTTTTCTAATTCTTAAATCTGAGGACTATGCCTACCTAAATTGTCCCCATAATGAACCTTATTGGAGCTCGTAGGAGGTTATGATAAACACCCAGATATGTCTGGAGATTTCCTTTGATAGGTCTATGAATTCAAAACATCTGGACACTTTAGTTTATTTTGTTCCACATCAGGTAATACAATACAATACAATACAATTTATTTTTGTATAGCCCCAAATCACACAAGAAGTGCCACAATGGGCTTTAACAGGCCCTGCCTCTTGACAGCCCCCCAGCCTTAACTCTCTAAGAAGACCAGAAAAAAACTCCCCCCCAAAAAAAAAAAACCTTGTAGAGAAAAAATCAAAGAAATCTTGGGAAAGGCAGTTCAAAGAGAGACCCCTTTCCAGGTAGGTTGGGCGTGCAGTGGGTGTCAAACAGAAGGGGGTCAATACAATACAATACACAGAAGAGAACAAATCCTTAATACAGTATAAAAATAAAAATTTTAGAAGTACGTAGCAGAATTTAACAGTAGATGATATCACATAATAGGATTTGGATTTGTTAAGAGTCCTGGAGACCTCATCCATCAAGCTGTCTCTCCCATTTGGCCATTCTACAGCTGAAACGGTGCTGGGCCAGCCAATCCAATGAAAGGACCCCTCTTTCCCATGATTCCTGCGATCCTCCATCAGGGATGACATTACCATAGGCAGGCAAAACAACTTGGCAGGTGGGCCATGGCACCGAGTGCCACATTTGAGTACTGAGAAGAGAAACAGAATAGGTGAAGGTTAGTATTCAGTTATAACTGTCATGTTACTTACGTTTTAGTGCTAATGACTAACAACAGAGATGCAGTCTGTACAGTTAATCAGCAGCTCTAGTCAGGATATGCTAAACTGAAGTAGTGAGTCTTCAGCCGGGATTTAAAAGCTGAGACCGAAGGGGCATCTCTTATAGTAGCAGGCAGACCATTCCACAGTTTAGGGGCCCTGTAATTAAAAGCTCGACCTCCCGCTGTTATTTTATTAATCATTGGAATCATAAGCAGACCGGCATCTTGAGATCTTAATGTGCGCTCAGGTTTGTAAGTCATGATAAGTTCAGACAAGTAAGCCAGACCTTGGCCATTTAATGCTTTATATGTTAAAAGGAGGATTTTGAAATCTGCCCTAAACTTAACCGGGAGCCAGTGTAAGGATTTAAGAACTGGAGTTATGTGTTCATATTTTCTTGTTCTTGTAATAATTCTTGCAGCCGCATTTTGGATTAACTGGAGGCTGTATAAAGAACAGTTTGAACAGCCAGTGAACACCGCATTGCAGTAGCCAATCCTACTAGAAATAAATGCATGAATTAATTTCTCAGAATCCTGTTTATTTAGAAAGCGCCTTAATTTCCTAACATTTTCCTAACACTTTTAAAATTGTAGTTTTGCCTTGCAAGTTTTATGACTAAGTAATCACTTTAGACTGATACATGAAATATCTAGGCATTGGCATTTGACTCTAAAAAGAGCCTTTCTCTATAAACCTCTTTCTGAATCCAAAATAGCACCAAGGCTTCTCCTCGGTATGATCTTGGTCCTTTCTACCCCCAGTGCATCAGTATGCATTCAGTAATTCCCCTAATCCAATTCAGCGTCGTGAATGGTGGAACATGGCTAAAGGTTATGAAATTTGTCTCTCTGTGGTTTTTATTATGGGTGCTGACATTTCTTGTTGTTTGTGACATGAGGTTGCGAGGCTATTGCTAGGCAGGGCAGCTGGGAGTATGTGACGTGTGACATTGTTACTACGACCATATCAAAGATTTGCATTGTATACTCGCTGGCTGTCCAAGTTTGTGAATTTGTCAAAAAAAAAAAAAAAGTGTTTCATAAATGAAGTAGTTCAAATCAGGAAATAAAAAAACTATTATCGAAATTCAAGATAAACTAAAATCACAATTCCAAAATAGGAAGAATATAATGATTGAGAAGGTCAGTCAGTCAGTGTCCAACCCGCTATATCCTAACAATGGGTCACGGGGGTCTGCTGGAGCCAATCCCAGCCAACACAGGGCGCAAGGCAGGAAACAAACCCCAGGCAGGGTGCCAGCCCACCGCAGGACACACTCACACACACACCAAGCACACACTAGGGACAATTTAGGATTGTCAATGCACCTAACCTGCATGTCTTTGGACTGTGGGAGGAAACCCACGCAGACACGGGGAGAACATGCAAACTCCACACAGGGAGGACCCGGGAAGTGAATCTGGGTCTCCTAACTGCGAGGCAGTGTGTGTTTGTGTTTCATCAGAAATTATGTTTTTTTTGCTAGGCTTTCTTTTAGTATTGAATTTAATATTTTACTCTGGCTTGTTGTCTTTTATTTTATTTAATGCCATTGTATATCCTGTGTCCATCTGTTTTTTTAATGTTCTGTTCAGGAAACATCTCTATCCAATGTTACATATAGCTGCTGTTTCTTTATGAGACTCTGTGAAGCACCTTGAGGATGGGAGAGGCGCTATATAAATAAAATTTATTATTATTTAAAATTTTTCACATCAAACTCCAGAGTGATCTCAGTGAGTTTGACTGTGGCATGATTGTTGGTGCCAGACGGGCTGGTTGAGTATCTCCTGGAATTTGCCCACATGGCAGTCTGTACCATTTACTCAGAATGATGTGAAACAAACCTCTGTTAAGTGACAGTTTGTGGATGGAAATGACTTGTAGATGAGAGAGGTCAGAGGAGAAGGGCCAGACTGAAAGAATTGGCTATGTGAACTCTGATAACCACTCTGTACACTTGTGGTGAGCAGAAAAGCATCTCAGAAAGCACAGCATGTCAGTTAGATGGGCTACAACAGGAGAAGACCGGGTCAGAAAGAACAGAAAGCTGAGTCTGCAGTGGGCACAGGCTCACCAAAACTGGACAGCTCAAGACTGGAAAAACGTAACCTGGTCTGACGAATCTCGATTTCCACTGAGGCGCACAGATGGTAGGGTTAGAATTTGGTGCCATCAGCATGAATCTGTGCGCCCATATTGCAGGTCCCCATGTCATCGACTCCTGCTGGACACTCGTGTAGCTCCGCTGAACCGCTGTTCGCTTCACTGGAAGTTTCAATCAAGAGCAACTGCAACAGGCAGCGACGTGTTCAACATACTGTATGGGACTAATGACACGTAAACGCATAGAAAAGTCAATTCATTACTATGTAACAAGTTATGGCAGGATTATAAAGTAATAAAGTAAAAGACAGGAAGCAAGAGAGACTGCTTATCAAATTAATATATGAAGGAAACTCACACATTACCAATTAGAATTTGGCGGAATTGCTGAATTTGTGTGGGATAACCGCAGTCACGTGCCACACGTCAAGCTCTGCATATCGTCAGCCTTCACACGGTTCTGTATTTACTTGCAGCAGTTCCCATTCGTTTACCAGCAACGGCTTCAGTCACGGTGATCTGACGATCCGATGGTGACATTCCTACCGGCACATCCTTTCAATTGTGGACTTTCTTCTGTGTTCTGGCATTTGTGAGGTTTTTGATCCCCCGAAACTCTCCCAGCCAACTGTGCCAATGCAGGCAGGGATGGCGTGTCTGTTGCCAAGTTAACCACAAGTTTGCAGCCAATGGTGGATGTGGTGAGCAGTCTAACCCGGCCACTGACCAGGGCTCATCTCTGCTTGTTTGCTGTGTCCGTGTGTATTGAAGTGTTAACTCTCATTTGAATAAAGACCCTGACTGTTCCTGTTCTGATGGGAATAAAGTTCTTGAAGAATGTGGATTCAGTGTCTTCTCTCGGGTGCAAGACAGTGACTGACGTGTCACACATTGTGTTACACCACAGCTTATCTACACTTTGTGTAAAATACCAGAATATTGTTTTGCCCAGTTTTTTGCTGAAACATGAGTTGGCAAATGTGATGCACTTTCTTGGCCGTGTCTGAACTGTTTGAAGTCCTGCTGATACACGATCTTCATCGAGGCGTCTGGCTGTATGTATACTATACTAAAGGGCTTCAGGGACTCTAGTAAGCTGTTTCATGAGGGTAAAATGTGGAATTTTATTAAAAGTGTGAAGAGCTAAAAAATATGGGAAGATTGGCCGATTTGCATTGAATTATGTAATCGTAGAATCGTATAATTCTGTAGAGACTGGACAGAGAGAGATATCTCAGATATCCATTTTTCTCGGATGTAAAAATGAATCAAACTACAAGACGATGGTGCCAACTAAACATAAACTCAACACCCAAATTCAACAAAGCAATTGACAGCTGAACCACTAGAGACTCAGTCATGTGATTCAGTAGATTATCAGCGGATCCCGTCTTCTGATCAGTTGTTGTAGCAGATTTTAGCAGCTGCAACAGTGTCCACGTGTACAGTCAAGTCAGTAGGGACCTCCTGTGCACATGAAGATCTTCAGCCTTCACTGTCAAAGGTGTCATTACATCAATAATAGTCTGATTAATGGAGACCATTCATCCTCCTTTTTGCTTTTTTCATGCTTTGGCATTAAATCCACAAAGGGTGAAATAAATAAAGTTGGCAGTTGAGCACAGACTGCGTGTGTGAAGAAACCTTGTAAATGAGGCTGGCCAATTTATATAACACACTACAAAAACAATGACAATTTGTGTATACGTGTTGTGGCGAGTCGCTGGGGCTGCGACCCGGCCAGGACGCCTGGAAGGACCGGAAGGTGGCAAGTACGTCCTCCGGACCACGAGGGGGCAACCGTCCTGGATCAGAGGAGAACCACGGGAGAAGAACAAGGAGGCTTATGCCTATTGGGATCCTTGGCCACCGCCAGGGGGCACCCTGAATCTCAGAGGGCCCGGGACTGATGTACTTCCGCCACACCTGGGAAGATGGAGGTGGATCCCTCCAGGGACGCCCGGAGTGCTTCCGAGTGCTCTTCTGCCACACCAGGAAGTGACGTCGGAGGGAGCACCTGGAGCACATCCGGGTGAGCATAAAAGGGCCTGCCTTCCTACAGTCTGGGAGCTAGAGTCGGGAGTGGGAGCGGGACGAGGCTCCCGTGGAGAGAGGAAAGGCGGTCCAAGGGACAGAGTGAGAGAAGCCCGGTGTAAAGGTGATTGGGGCAAGAAGTACAGTGTGTTGTGCGGGACTGTTGTGTGTTGGAGAACAGAAAATAAAAGGACCTTTTTATAAAGATGCGGTGTCTGTCTGGTGGTGTTCAGGCATGTCTCACAGTGTCCATATATAATAGATTAATAAATGTTGTTTTAAGTACCTGCTGGACATTACATTTTTTTCTCATACTTTTTGCCTCCTTGGAGAAATGAGTTTCCTTTGGTTAATGAGAGTAATATTAATATTCTCCATAATTAGGTTCACTCTCTTTAACACCATTAATTTCCCAAAAGACACATTTATAAATATAACAGTACCCTTACTGATATAAATTATATTACAATATACCCAAAAATATGTGGATATATCTTTTTATATAATGTGACATACATATATATATATAGTTTAAAAATATATTTTTAATATATTTTTAAAATTATATCTGAAATTTAAGAAAACATATAGTACTGAGGCGAAACAGGGGATGCATTGTGTTAGAATGTCACACTCACTAGAGCATTAGTAACAGCAAATATCAAAAGGTCAGGTCAGGTTGGGGAGCCTGCACTGGTATAGCACGTTACCACAGCCACCACATAATGAAACAGCTCAAAATCCCTGTTGGCAAAGGCAGACACGTGGTCCAGTCCCACCCTTCGGAAATGACCATCTATCTGCCGAAGCCAGGTGTCACGTGTCCCCTTGGCCTGGTCCAGCTGCTCAAGTTCTCAACAATGAGGATCCTCTGAGTTGGATCACCCAAGGAGAATCACGCCACATGGCCATAGTGCCGTAACTGACGCTCCTTCACAATGTAGGTCATGTGCCTCATTCGAGACTCCATGAGCAACACAAATTAAAACCAGTGGTACCCAAGGATTCTCTGAAGAGACACAGTATCAAAGGAGTTCAGTCTTCATCTCAGGTCAGTGGATAGTGCCCATGTCTCGCAAAAATATAGCAAGACAGGAAGCACCAGGACTCTAAAGACTTTGTCCTTCGTCCTTTTGCATAGATATCGGGAGCGCTACACACCCCTTTCCAGTGACCTCATGACCCCCCATGCTCTCCCAATCCATCTACTGACTTCATAGGAAGAGTCACCAGAGGCATGAATGTCACTGCCAAGGTAAGTAAACTTCTCGACAAGATCAACAATCTCTCCGCAAATAGACACACTGCTGATGGTCATACCAAAGATGTTGGTTTTTATCAGGACACTCGCAAGCTCAGACACTCAGACTCCTCGCTCAGTCGCTTGAGAGCCCCGATTAGAGCCTCCATTGACTCCGTGAAGACCACAGCATCACCAGCAAAGTCAAGATCCATGAATTTTTTTTTCACCCACAGATGCCCCACAGCCGCTGGACCCCACAACCCTACCCAACACACAGTCCATACAAGCATTGAACAGAGTAGGAGCAAAAACACACCCCTGACGAACCCCAGGATCAACTGGGAAAAACACAGAGGTCCTGCCTCCACTCTGCACAGCACTCACAGTAGCAGTGTATAAGCCGGCCGTGATATCCAGCAACCTCGAGGGGATCCCACTAAATCTCAGAATGTCCCAAAGGGCAGCTCGATCTACTGAGTTGAACGCTTTGCATAAATCAAGAAAGGTTGCAAAGAAACTCTGCTGATATTCGCGTTTGCTCTCTATGAGAACCCTCTGTTCCTCGGAGGGTTGCAGTCAGGGCAGCTGATGGAACGGTCCTTACGGATGACACTGCAGTTGTGACCCACTGGGCTGGCTACTTTGAGCAGTTGTTCAAAGCTGATCCTCCAGCTAGGACGTTGGATATCTCTGGGTCCACGGTTCTTGAGGCAGATCCTCCAATTAGCTGTGAACCACCCAATCTCACTGAGATGGCACAGGTGGTGAACCAGCTGGGGGGGGGGGGGAAGGCTGCAGGGATCTGTGGTATCCAGGGTGAACTTCTCCAGGCTGGTGGTAAGGTTGTCCTCCTGGCATTGCAAGCAATCTTTGCCTCCATTTGGGAGACTGGCATCATCCCAACTGACTGGAAAATGGGACTTGTCATCCTTATCTGGAAAGGGAAGGGTGATCGCCTGGATTGCAGCAACTACAGGGGGATAACACTGCTCTCAGGGTCGGGTAAGGTCCTTGCTAGGGTCGTTTTCAATAGGATCTGTGATCACTTTACGCCGAAGAAGTCTACCATTGACCGCATCCCGGCACTTGATGTACCATCCTGTCAAATTTCAACTTTTTAGAGTGAGTCAGTCAGACAGTCAGTCAGTCATTATCCAACCCGCTACATCCTAACACAGGGTCATGGGGATCTGCTGGCCACAGGGCGCCAGGCAGGAACAAGCCCCAGGCAGGGCGCCAGCGCACCGCAGGGCACACACACCCACACACCAAGCACACACTAGGGACAATTTAGAATCACCAATGCACCTAACCTGCATGTCTTTGGACTGTGGGAGGAAGCCGGAGCACCCGGAGGAAACCCATGCAGACACAAGGAGAACATTCAAACTCCAGGCAGGGAAGATCCGGAAGTGAACCTGGGCCTCCTAACTGTGAAGTATCAGTGCTACCACTGCGCCACAGTGCCGCCCAGTGAGTGAGTCCATCCATCCATCCATCCATCCATCCATCCATCCTCTTTGCTTATTGGGTCGCGGGGGGCAGCAGCTTAAGCAGAGATACCCAGACTTCCCTCTCCCCGGCCACTTCTTCTAGCTCTTCCGGGGGAATCCCGAGGTGTTCCCAGGCCAGCCGGGAGACATAGTCACTCCAGCGTGTCCTGGGTCTTCTCCAGGGCCTCCTCCCGGTTAGATGTGCCCGGAACACCTTACCAGGGAGGTGTCCAGGAGGCATTCTAATCAGATGTCCGAGCCACCTCATCTGACTCCTCTCGATGTGGAGGAGCAGCGGCTCTACTCTGAGCCCCTCCCGGATGACTGAGCTTCTCACCCTATCTTTGAGGGAAAGCCCAGACACCCTGCGGAGGAAACTCATTTCAGCCACTTGTATTCGCAATCTCGTTCTTTCGGTCACTACACATAGCTCATGACCATACGTGAGGGTAGGAACATAGATCGACTGGTAAATTAAGAGCTTTGCCTTACGACTCAACTCCTTTTTCACCACGACAGACCGATGCAGAGCCTGCATCACTGAGATCGACAGTGAGTCAGTAAGTTAAATTTGCATTATATACAGGTATATATATTGTAAGGTATATAAGTTGTCTCCTTTACTTGTGTCCAGATGAAAAGAAAAATAAAGCAGTGTCTTTGCGCCTTTCCCCAATCCAGGACTTTTTGAAAGGCTGAATATGGTCTAGATTAGCGAAGCTCTGTTCAACAGCTTGCTGCAGCCATAAAACACATCTTTTCCTGGGACGCCTGAGCTTTATGGCGGTTGGACCAAAAGGGGTGGGGCTAGTGGCCCTCACTGGGAGGTTTCTTGGCACTGTGAGGGAAAAAGGAGAAGACAGAGCTAGTGGCGGCACCCCCTCTCATACCGATGGGTTACTGCATACCTCGAATATATATATATATATATATATATATATATATCATCGAGTATGAGTATATGACTCGAGTATGAATTAAACATTACTGATTGTGCCCTTGTGTGGTTCAAATCATAGCATAAGGACCGAGAGCAATGTGTTGCCATTGGTGGGTTTAGGTCTGACTCGTCTCATTTGTTTCATGGTGTCCCTTAGGGTTCGGTCCTTGACCTCCTGCTCTTTATTATTGATATGCTCCCTGTTGGTCGTATTATTAGACAGTACGGCTTACAGTTTCTTTGTTACGCAGATGACGCACAGGTTTACTTACACACAGGACTTATGCAAACATTATCACCTCCTGCAATGGTTGCCTATTTTGGCCGATATGAAACACTGGATATCTGAAAACTTTCTCAGAGTAAATAATGACAAAAACGGAGGCTTTAATTATTTCTTCTCCAGGTACTTTAAGGTAAGTATGCAATTTTTCAGTATTACATCTCTGTTTGTACAGGTTAAAAATCTTGGTGTTATTGTACATCCCACACTCTCCTTTGAGCCACATATGAATAATATTACCAAGGAAGCCTTTGACCACCTTAAACAAATTTCAAAGTTGTGTCCTTTTCTTTTGGATGCTGCGAAGGTGACCCTAATCTCTGCTTTTGTCACCCTGTGACTTGATTATTGCAACACAGTGTTGTAACCCTAAACAGACTATGGGACACCGGCAAGTGTTGTTACACATTTAAAACTTTGGGAGCATATTACACCTACACTTTAAAAATGACATTGGTTACCTGTCCTTTATCACTTCAATTTAAACTTCTCTTCCCAGTTCCCAGGAAGGCCCTTCATGGTCTGGCCTCACCTTATCAGTTTTCTTTATCAAACCCATGCTGTTTGTTCCATCACACTCACTTCTCTCTCCTGATTTGATGCTGTTAACTGTCCCACTGTGTCCTATGGGCGACGGAGCTTTAATGTATCAAGCCCATGGCTATGGGATGTCCTGCCATTGCAACTTTATACCCAGGGGTGACCCAACTATAAAACTCATGAAGCTTAAGCTTTGGTGCCCCTAATTGTGGAAGCAACGTAAGTCCAAATTGCTTAAAATGTTTGGGTGTCTACTGTATAAGAAGTGGTTCTAAAGAAAGAATAACATTAATAATAATATAGTGTACTTCAATACAAAATAAATTGTGTTTTGCTTCAGGCCAAATTCAGAAACTTTTTCGCAAAGTGAAACACAGAGATTTGCTGCAAATTCAATTTCGCGTGGATCATTTGGCTCATCGGTTTTTGTCTGAGATCATTACTCACTTTGGCTTGAATTAAATTGCTCTTTTGCATGTTAATGAAGTTATTCTCTTTGTGTCCTGAAGTGGTTACTTTTTTCACTTTAATTTGCAAGTTGGTAATGAGTGGATAGCTCTTGATTTCCCCTGGGGAAGCGGGATGGAGAAGAGTGAGAGGACTACAAGGAAGGGCAAGAGACGTGTAAGTACACAGAAATTGCAGTCAGATATTTTATTTATTTATTGATCTTGTGGTATTTTGTTTTTTTTTTCTTTGTAGATTTGTAATTTCGATTGAGCTGGCTTGTTTTCACCAATGGAGGGGCACCTATAAAAATGGCAAGTCTGAAAAGTCACACGCTTTTTCTGTCTTTGTGTGGCTTAAAGCTAGCAGTCCTTTTAAAAATAATAAGCTACTAAAAGAGCCTAAGATGAGCAGGAATACACTGAGAGAGTCCTGGCAGGCACCATGCAGTGTTACATTGGTGTCAGCAGTGGGATACGTAGAGGACCTGGGTTCCGACTCAGTGAAGTTGTATCTGCGGCATCAACCTAAAAGGAAGGACATCCAAGAGACCAATACCACTGCAACTACACACAAAGAGACTCGTCTACCCAGGTCAGACGTCATGGAAAACTTACCATGCACAACCATATGTGGCCACTCACCACAATAAATGGGATGGTGCACCTGGGTATGGCTTTAGAGGGAGATGCAGAAAGCGCATTGCTAGATATTTGCCCAGAGGACCAGGGAGACCAGTGCTAAACACAGAAGAAGGAGAAGAAAGGCAATGGGTTTATTTTTGCTTAATTGTGGTGTTTTCTGAAGATCTGCAAGAGAGGATTGGTCTTCAAGATTTCCTTAACGCATTGTCTCACCTGCAGCTCCATCTAGCAGCATCCTGGAGCTTCAGAGAGACACCTGCAGAAGCCGAAGGGCTTCAAAATTCCTGCCAGGCAGTGTGTGAGGGGGACACAACTCACAGGGAGGATGCAGACCATCTTATATATATACACAAATTAAGTTGGCCATATTAGCATCCAATGGTGCCTTGCTCATTTGAGAAAGGTTAAAAGGTCTTTTAGCACCGCAGGTGAAATCTTTGCATTTCCTGATACATCAGAGTGTTCTTTGCACAAAACTAAGTAATGACTTGAACACAATGAACATCTGTCTGTCTTCCAAACCCAGTTATGCAGGAATGAGGACACTTCTGTATCTCAGCAAGCATTGGGCTCAGGGCAGAAACAATCCAAGGACAAGGTGCCTGTCTGTCGCAGGGTGAACATCACAGACAGGGCTGGCAACACCATTAAGGCTGATTAGGTATTAACCTAGAGTGCCGATCACAAGGGGGGGGGGGGCGGCACAGGTTAGCTACCAAACAGTTGGTTGGCGCACCACTAAGCTTGGCTTAGGGTTCAAAATAACCTAGCACCAGGACTGATGACACACATACACACACATACACCAGGGCCGATTTAGAGTTGCCAGTCCACCTAACTTGCTCGTCTTCAGGTTTGGAGGGATCAGAAGCTCCCTGAGCAAATCCTTGATGACACGGGGAGAACCCGGGACATGAACCCTGGTCTCCTTGTTGCGGGGTAACAGCACTACCCAGGTTCTGTGACCTATGGCATGAGATTATTGCCTTTCTCCACAGCTTCCCTAATAATACATCCATAACTACGACTCAGAATTGTGAGTTAAGCTTTTCACATATCAGTAATAAAAATGAACATTTCCCTCGTACATATCCTGTACAACTCTTACGTACTTCTCTGCCACTCCCGACTTCCTCATACGATATCACAGCTCCTCTCGAGGCACCCTGTCATATGCTTTCTCCAGGTCCACAAAGACGCAATGCAACTCCTTCTGGTCTTCTCTAAACTTCTCCATCAACATCTTTAGAGCAAACATTGTATCTGTGGTGCTCTTTCATACTGCTGCTCACTAATCATCACCTCACTTCTTAACTGAGCTTCCACTACTCTTTCCCATAACTTCATGCTGTGGCTCATCAATTTTATTCCCCTGTAGTTACTGCAGTCCTGCACATCCCCCTTATTCTTAACTATCGGCACCAGTACACTTCTTCTCCACTCCTCAGGCATCCTCTCACTTTCCAAGATTCCATTAAACAATCTGGTTAAAAACTTGTCAAACACTTGGGGGCGTTGTTACCGCGTGAAACCCAACAGACAGACGTAGACACAGGGTTAAAGCAATAAGAAGATCTTTTTAATTCTTCTTTTCCTTTGCAGTGCCTCTAAAGCACCGCAGCCACAATAAACAGGCAATACAATAAATAAACAAACACAATAATTCTCTCCTCCTCCTCCCAGCAAGCTCTGTCACACTCCTCCCGACTCCGGCTCGCATGCTGGGTTTTCACCAGTTCTTTATATAGTCCTTGACCCCGAAGTGCTTTTGTTCCTCCACTCACATGACTTGCTAGCACTTCCCAGGTCAAATGGAGACTTGGGTTTTTCTTCAGCCCAGAAGTACTTCGAGATTCCCGTCCTCGTGACCTGGGAGTACTTCTGGGGCTATAAATACGGCACGAGTCCTTCTGTTCCTTTACAGCTCCCCCTGGCAGCACCTACGGCACCCAACAGGGTTGCGCAACCGAACTCCAAGTTCCAGGATGCCCTGCAGGAATCCAGGACACCGCCAGATCCCAAGGATGCTGCCATGTAGCGTTTTGGGGAAGGCAGTGACCAGAAAAAGCTGCCTACCCCCATCCTTCCATCACAGGGGTGTCCCGGCTGGGTTGAGTTGCCGGCCGTCTGCCACAAACTCCACTGCCATCTCTCCTAAGCACCTCATGTCATCTGAACCAACGTCTTTTCCATTCTTCATTCTCTTCATAGCTGCCATTACTTCCTCCTTGCTAATCCATCACACTTCCTGATTCACTATCTCCACATCATCCAACCTTCTTTCTCTCTCTCTCTTGCTCTCTTCTCTTTCTTTCTCTTCATTCATTAGCCTCTCAAAGTAAATGAGTACTTTATATTCTCAAAACATTGCAAAGGTACTACTACAAAATACTTTGGCTTCTCAAAGCAAATAAGAATAATAACCTAAAAATGATAATTCAACAAAGAAAAGCAGTTAAAAAGGTAAACTACACAGAAGCTTTTTTAACAGAAAACAGCAGCAAGAAGCCTCCATTTAAGTAAAAATACGCACTTGATGTAATTGCATTTAAAAAGATGATGTGAAATGATTTTGTTAAGTTATTTCACACTTTAAATATTGTCAGTTTCATATACTTTGCTTGGAAATTTGGCACACCATGTGTTTGGCATCACAGTGCACATGCAAGTGAGCTGGCAGCCATCAGATGAGAATTCAAGCACGTCGTAAATGTGACTACAGTCAGGATCAAGGCAAACAATTAGGGGGCGCTCTTCACCACATCTACCCCTGTCCCGTGTCGCTCTCAACTGTGCTCCTCTCGCAGATCCATCTGTTTTCTGTGGCACACTGGGAAGTTTTGAGGCCGTCACTATACACGTTTCGGAAAATCAAATACTTGACACATTAGTATCACGTGTCCCATCCCTACCATCAACTGCAGAACAGAACACCACAAAACAAAACTCTTCACTGTGTTTCATAATCGTGAAGTCATCCATGAAACACATTTTAGTGTCAGTTGTGCGAAGCTGTGAACAAAACGAAATTTGACTTGCTTTGCTTATCACTAACTACATATTTCAAGTAATAATTAACAATGGAGAAAACATAAATAATCTCAGTTTATTTGACCTGACAAGGACACACAAAAAAAAAGGAATCCCAGGAGACACCGCCAGGTTCACTAATGCAAGTCTAATCCATTCTCACTTAAACAAAAAACAAAAACGAAGGCATTGTCCAGTCCTCCAATAGAATTAGACTCAGCAGGTCCTCGTGAAAGGACCACACATCCAAAAATCCCACCTAGAGATGAAATGGGACCTCATCTATAGGCAGCGATGTCACTTTGGCCTTTGTCAGGCTCGCCAAAGGAGTTTCAAGAACAATGCTGGCTAGCATTTTAAATATTCTCATAGTTATCATGTCGCCATTACAATAAAGCCTGAAAGGGCAATTCTACTCTTTCTTAATCTATCAGTCTTTCACAACCTCTGAGTCAGTGAACACTTGTTCTTTTTTTCTGAGACTCCTACAGGCCTGCTTCCCCGAAAGACATGATGCTGCATCCCGTGATAGCTCATCTGCTCACTTACTTTACTATTAATACGTCTGTGAAAGCCACAGATATAGGGGATTCATTCTATAAACTGTATTCTGTTAAGAGTTCAGGGCCGTATTTCTCTGATATTTAAAGTAATGACCACCTTAAAGAGTTCTCAACCTTTCCAGTATGACTAGCTCAGATGAAGTGTTTAATTTTATTGTAAATACTGTCCATGCAAAAAATGTGGCAGGAAACGAAGTGTCACTTCCCAAACTGTCATACTTCCTCTGTGAAATATTCATTTCCTCAGGTTTCTTTAAATATACCATTTCTTATTGGTGCAAATGATTTTCTTTTTTTAATCAGAATTTAACTTGGCCAACATACTGTATTAATAAACTTTATTTTGAACAAGGGTGTATTCTCAGCATGTCTGCCAATATCCACTACGCCACTGTGAACTTCTCACAGAAGAAACCGAGTAAAGAAGTATTGAGGATACAAGAAGGTGAGGTCTTCAGGCTTGTTGTGTCTCTCTGGGCTTAAAGATCTGGTGGCAGTTTCACAAATCGAGGCAGGGGGGGGATTAAGGGGGTGTGAGGCAAGCTGCAGAGGGAGCTGATGTGGCCGACTGCACCATATTAACTTGATTGAAATATATTTGAAGTTTTAATAAAGTTAGGCACAGAGAGCAGAATAAGAGCCTCATTGGGGTGTATGGGCGAGCAACAGAGCAGGGTCCTGTCAGGGTCAAGTATTCTTATGAAAGTGTCTTTGGCCAAGGGGGCTTAGAAACCTTACACTGTCTACCCTCTTTATATAAAATCCTAACCCTAACAGTGCAACGATTTTAGGTGACGTTTTAATGTTACGTTTTTTGTCACGCCTTAAATCAGACTTATTTTAAAACCTACATACATATGTTTGGTACCATTCTTTTCTGAATTTATCAAACTTTAATATGATGTTGTCAGATTTTCAGATTCTAATTCCGTTTTCAAAATTATAAACTAAAATATCAAGAAAGTTGTGCATCGAGCACAATGGACCTCAGATTAACGGGAACAATCGATAAGAGAGTAAATATTTTATTCTCATTTTATGATTTTTATTCCGTTAAATAATAATTATTTTTTCTTTTACATATTTATAGAATTTCATGATTTTGACTCCAATAAATAGTAATTTTTCTTTTGTACATTTACAGATTTTACTAATATTCTGGCCGCAACTGGAGTTTGGGCACCAAAGGCGCTAGGGGGGCTTATATATATTTATATATATATATTGTCACAATAAGAGACTCCAGATATCGCAAGAAGGTTTGGGGCAGCCACCCATACAGTGCATCCGGAAAGTATTCACAGCGCATCACTTTTTCCACATTTTGTTATGTTACAGCCTTATTCCAAAATTGATTAAATTCATTTTTTTCCTCAGAATTCTACACACAACACCCCATAATGACAACATGAAAAAAGTTTACTTGAGGTTTTTGCAAATTTATTAAAATAAAAAAACTGAGAAATCCCATGTACATAAGTATTCACAGCCTTTGCTTAATACTTTGTCGATGCACCTTTGGCAGCAATTCCAGCCTCAAGTCTTTTTGAATATGATGCCACAAGCTTGGCACACCTATCCTTGGCCAGTTTCGCCCATTCCTCTTTGCAGCACCTCTCAAGCTCCATCAGGTTGGATGGGAAGCGTCGGTGCACAGCCATTTTAAGATCTCTCCAGAGATGTTCAATCGGATTCAAGTCTGGGCTCTGGCTGGGCCACTCAAGGACATTCACAGAGTTGTCCTGAAGCCACTCCTTTGATATCTTGGCTGTGTGCTTAGGGTTGTTGTCCTGCTGAAAAATGAACCGTCACCCCAGTCTGAGATCAAGAGCGCTCTGGAGCAGGTTTTCATCCAGGATGTCTCTGTACATTGCTGCAGTCATCTTTCCCTTTATCCTGACTAGTCTCCCAGTTCCTGCCGCTGAAAAGCATCCCCACAGCATGATACTGCCAACATCATGCTTCACTGTAGGGATGGTATTGGCCTGGTGATGAGTGGTGCCTCGTTTCCTCCAAATGTGACGCCTGGCATTCACACCAAAGAGTTCAATCTTTGTCTCATCAGACCACAGAATTTTGTTTCTCATGGTCTGAGAGTCCTTCAGGTGCCTTTTGGCAAACTCCAGGTGGGCGGCCATGTGCCTTTTACTAAGAAGTGGCTTCCGTCTGGCCACTCTACCATACAGGCCGATTGGTGGATTGCTGCAGAGATGGTTGTCCTTCTGGAAGGTTCTCCTCTCCCCACAGAGGACCTCTGGAGCTCTGACAGAGTGACCATCGGGTTCTTGGTCATCTCCCTGACTAAGGCTCTTCTCCCCCGATCGCTCAGTTTAGATGGCCGGCCAGTTCTAGGAAGAGTCCTGGTGGTTTCGAACTTCTTCCACTTACAGATGATGGAGGCCACTGTGCTCATTGGGCCCTTTAAAGCAGTAGAAATTTTTTTGTAACCTTCCCCAGATTTGTGCCTCGAGACAATCCTGTCTCGGAGGTCTACAGACAATTTCTTTGACTTCATGCTTGGTTTGTGCTCTGACATGAACTGTCAACTGTGGGACCTTATATAGACAGGAGTGTGCCTTTCCAAATCATGTCCAATCAACTGAATTTACCACAGGTGGACTCCAATTAAGCTGCAGAAACATCTCAAGGATGATCAGGGGAAACAGGATGCACCTGAGCTCAATTTTGAGCTTCATGGCAAAGGCTGTGAATACTTATGTACATGTGCTTTCTCAGTTTTTTTATTTTTAATAAATTTGCAAAAACCTCAAGTAAACTTTTTTCACATTGTCGTCATTATGGGGTGTTGTGTGTAGAATTCTGAGGAAAAAAATGAATTTAATCCATTTTGGAATAAGGCTGTAACATCGTAACAAAATGTGGAAAAAGTGACGCGCTGTGAATACTTTCTGGATGCACTGTATATTATAATCCAGGCTGAAAGAGGTAGTTGTGTCAAAATTACCACTGAGTAGTTTGCACTATCTGAGTCCAAGACCGAACTGATCACTAGAGGAAGGGGAGTGGCTTTTATGGAGAGTTGACCAGAAGTGATGTCGTAAGTTGTTACAATTATATAAGCCCTTCAGCATGTGTGTGAGAAAATATATATATATACTTGTTTTTCTGGGAGTAAACATAATGGTAAGGAGGAATACAATCTCCCTCCCTCTCTTAAAATAGATCCAAAGCTGAAGGGACATACTCGCTACGTTTTTAACATTTTGACTATTCTTGTGTTATGTGCTCAGATGGAAAACAAGTGGAATTTTAAACCTCAACATTGAATTCTTTCTCTATCTATCTATCTATCTATCTATCTATATATATATATATATATATATATACAGTAATCCCTCGCTATATCGCGCTTCGACTTTCGCGGCTTCACTCTATCGCAGATTTTATATGAAAGCATAACTAAATATATAACGCGGATTTTTCGCTGCTTCGCGGGTTCTGCGGACAATGTGTCTTTTTACTTCCTGTACATGCTTTCTCAGTTGGTTTGCCCAGTTGATTTCATACAAGGGACGCTATTGGCGGATGGCTGAGAAGATAACCAATCAGAGCACGCAGTTAAGTTCTCCTGACTGAGAAGCTAACCAATCAGAGCACGCAGTTGAGTTCCTGCGTGCTGAATGCAGTGTTAACCAGGAAGTCTCGTCTCGCTCATTCAGCATCAACGTGTTTCGCTGTGTAAAGAGTTGTGCTCTTTTGTGTTTATCTTTGTGCATAGTCAAGCCCTTCATTATGGCTCCAAAACGATCTGCTACTGCTTCAGGGGCCAAGCCCAAGCGCAAGAAGAAGATGTTAACGATTGCCGAAAAGGTAAACGTTTTGGATTTGTTGAAGGCTACGATTCTTTTTATTTAAAAAGTAGGAAAGGAATATAAGATCTATGGCCGCAGTGTCCTTTTAACCAGGGTGCAAAACGAGTTGTAAGTGGATGTAATAAGGCAGTCTAGATGGAATCTGCTTTAGGGATTTGGATTGAAGACTGCCAGAAGAAGAACAACGGCAGTGCTACACAATCGCCTGAAGTGGCTCCTTTACAAGGGCTGTAACGCTCTCCTTTGTTGTGCAGTAAAATTAAACTCATTGTTATCGGACAAGTCATCGTGTCATTGTTGGTGAGTAACCATAATTAATTTTCTTCTTACAGTGCTTAGTACATGTATGTACGTTTGGTGTCACTGTACACACATTTACTGTATACTATTTTTCTTGCATTGTACGTATTTATTGCTGGTGGCCTGTCTATCGTAATGGCTGTAACATATGTGATATCGGAGACACTATCTTTAAAATAATATTTAGGTTTTACTGTATATAAACAGTGTGTTTATATACACAATTTCAATGAATCTTACCTAATATCTAAGAGAATACAAAGGGATTATGCTGTATAACTCTGCGGGGAATATTTATAAACAGTGTGGGAGAGTTTATAAGGGCTTAAAATATATAAAAATAACCATACAAACATATGGTTTCTACTTCGCGGATTTTCACCTATCGCGGGGGGGTCTGGAACGCAACCCCCGCGATCGAGGAGGGATTACTGTATATGTCTGCATGTGTATATTTATGTGTATGTGTATACATATATATATATATATATATATATATATATATATATATATATATATATATATATACAGCATATATATACATATATATATTGTGATAGATGGCCGGGGACTTTGCCCCACCGGGAGGCCTGGAGAAGCAGGGAACAGGGAGAAGGGCAATTGCTACCCCAGGATGCAAGAGGGCAGCCTTTGGGGATTGCATGGGAACCACAGAGCTGGGAAGCTCAACCTTTTGGGTGCGCCTGGATGGTTCAAAAGCCATGGTATACATCACTTCTACCACACCAGGTTATCAAAGCCAGGTACATTATAATAAGGGCTGCCTCACTCCATTCAAGAAGCCAGAGTCGGGAGGAGGAAGACAAAGCTTGCAAGAAGAAACAAAAAAAAGTATAGTCAAGGACTGAGTCAATGTTACTGTTTTGGGCACTGTGTTGTGTGCAAGAAAGGACTTTAAAATAAAAGTGTGTGCTTTAATCAGTGTGCCTCCGGCATCTGTCTGTGTCTGGTTAAGCACTGGTATAGCTCCATCTATTGTCACTATATATATATATATATATATCAACTGCTGTGTCTGTTGCCATCATGCAGAAGGACAGTCTGAAAATAAGTCGAAGACTTGTAGATCATCTAATTTGTGTTGCCATCAGGGAAAAGTAGTGATTCTTCCCAATGAAGAGGCGTATCTGTGAGAATTGAAAGATTTGTTCTTTGGTGAAAGTGAAATCTACAGACGTGAGCGGCACAGACGCAAAGTGGCTGGTGCATAGCACAGACATGGGGGTTGGCAAGTGAAGCTCCCTAAATTAGATAAAGAAAGTAGAACATGATAGCTGGGCTCCAGAGTACAAATTGGTATCAAAGAACTCCTTTTAGGAAGTCATCTCAGACTGGCCTGATAGCCAAGTCATTCTCAAACTTCATGTTCTCCCACATCCCTTTGTAACAAGAAGGAAATAAATGGTCAATTCCTGCATATACACCTTAATAAAAGGAGAAGTGTCTGTGTGTGTGTGTGTGTGTGTGTCTGTTTATCTGTGTCTGTTATATACTGTTTCATATGGGATTTGTGATGCGCCATCTGTTTGAATGAAAAATGCAATGCGTTTTATTTCTACATGCATTACAAAAGACATTCCAACAGATGATGCACTGCAAACACTAATGCTGACTACAGTAATCCCTCCTCGATTGCGGGGGTTGCCCCGGGACCCCCCCGCGATAGGTGAAAATCCTCAAAGTAGAAACCATATGTTTGTATGGTTATTTTTATATATTTTAAGCCCTTATAAACTCTCCCACACTGTTTATAAACATTACCCGCACAGTTATACAGCATAAACCCTTTGTATTCTCTTAGATATTAGGTAAGATTCATTGAAATTATGTATGTAAACACGCTGTTTATATACAGTAAAACCTAAATATTATTTTAAAGATATCGAGTGTCTCCGATATCACATATGTTACAGACATTACGATAGACAGGCCACCAGCAATAAATACGTACAATGCAAGAAAAATTGTATACAGTAAATGTGTGGACAGTGACACTAAAGGTACGTACATGTACTAAGTACTGTAAGTAGAAAATTAATTATGGTTACTCACCAACAACGACACGACGACTTGTCCGATAACGATAAGTTTAGTTTTACTGCACAACAGAGGGTTACAGTTCTCCTAAAGGAGCCTCTTCAGGCGACTGTGTAGCACCGCCGTTGTTCTTCTTCCGGCAGTCTTCAATCCAAATCCCTAAAGCAGATTCCATCCAGACTACTGCCTTATTACGTCCACTTACAACTCGTTTTGCACCCTGGTTAACTTCATCACAAGCACTTTCAATGAACCGCAAGGGACTGTGTGTTTTAATCAGCCTTAATAGGGCTGAGGGGTCGGCCCTGCTTCTTGGGAGACAAGACTCATGGTACCCCAGAAAACACATGACATATAAAACTAGATGATTTGATGTAAGGAAACTACATGGACAAAAATATTAGCATTAAAAAATGAACACAACAAACATAAAAGAGACATTGGGAAACCCTGGATGAAACATAACACCAAGAGGTAACTCTGAAAATTACTATAAATCACAGATTCCAGTTGGTTTAAAACTTCTGCTGCTAAAGTTCTAACACAGACCTGCAACACACCCATGCTGCTTCGTTGTCACTGGCTCCATGGATGTTACAGGACTGAGTATAAAATATTATTGCTAAACTTCCTATAAAGCTACAAATAGTAACCTCTTCCATCTTTATGCTTTAGGTCCACTGATTCTGGCAATTCTGATGGGCCTCAAACTAACTTGTGCTCTATGACTGACAAAACCTTCAGCTCTGCAGCCCCCAGACTCTGGAGCATCCTCTCTAAATTAATTCAATCAGCCAACTCAATTCATTCTTTCAAAAAACAACTTCAAAGTCATTTTTCCAGGAAGGCATTGAACTGACTCGACATTCTAAGCCCTTCTCTCAGTTTATCCAGATGCTGAAGATGATTTGATTCTGTATCACAAATTATGTTATTTGTGTGTTATTTTTGGTACTGGGGGCTTTGCATGCTAAGGAGATGCGGTCGGATCAGCTGCTGTCTTGCTGCTGCTGCTGGCGAGCTGTATGTTCTGCTTGTCATGCTGTGTGTCGATCATTTAAAAGCCTGTACAGCAGCTGTCCTTTGCCTCACTGCCTTGTCTCGCGGGACGTTAAAGTGCCTCCAAGAAAATCATATATCGTCTCCTTTCAAGCCATCCAAGATTTTTTTTTATAATAGAGAGATATATCTTTTGCCTTTTTATTCTGGTTTATTGTCTCGTATTCTATTTCAAAGCTTTGTACATCCTGTATTTATGTTTATTTGGTGTTTTACGTAGATATTATCCAATCTTCTTATATAATACGCTACCGTGGCTGTTCGTTTTGTCTGTCCAGGATTTTAAATCACCTGTAGCTCGCAAACCGATTCACCTATTGACCTGACATTTGGTACACATATACTACGTGACGTCTACTATCCGCTTTCAGGGTGATTTTTATTACTTTTTTTATTTTTATTTTATTTTATTGTAGAATCAACTCTTGTCAGCGTGTAACAGGGCGGCCGTGCGCCGCATGCGTATGGACGCCGTTCTCATTCCCTACCACCTTCGCTAATCATTCTTGAGGCAAATTGAAGACTTAAGTGCCAGCTTAAGTGAAAAATCAAAGAAAATGTACTAAGTAATTGCAACACAAAAACTAACTTAATCAGTTTTAACATAAAAAGATGGTGATGAAAGAAGAGAAGCAGCAGGTTGCTAGGGTGGAGAAAAGAAGAGCTGCTCAGGAAGCAGCAAGTGCATCAACCTCTGAGCAAACGAATGCTAAACATACAGAGAAAGAGGAGGAAAACTAGGAATGCTCAAGTCAAGTGTATTCACGGCACGTTATCATGCAGTACGCCGTTACTGGTGTTGTATAATCCCTGTTGTTCATACTGAATTTCTGTTAATTGCTTAGAGCATGGGAAAGGTGCTATATAAATACAATGTATTATTATTATTATTAGTATTATTATTAGTATGTAGGTTAGACTGAGGATGTTTAAGTATGAACAAAGATTATAATGATGTTTTTTAAAAAGTAAACTACTACCAGGTTTAGCAATCGACCTCTATGCCTGTTGAAGTTATCACTTTTCTCTTCCATTGTACAGCCTCATTTCTCATAAAAGGTAAAATAGCGTCAATATACGTTTACTATTCTGTGTCAGATATTCTTAACGTTGATCCATGGTGCAGGTTTTTGTTCCAAACCAGTTTCTTAATCAGGAGACAAATCTTTCCACTAACAGACCTTTTGCCTTGATAATTTTTTCACTTTACTGCATTTAATCATTTTAATGTGTTTTTAGAATAGGAATTCTTAGTGTTTCAGTTTTTCTCTTCCTTTTCTTTTGAATCATTTGTTTAAAACTAAGACTGAAACAACAAACCTGTCACTGACAGTAAGCAGTGGTTAAAGAAAGTTAGCGACAACCGTTGTTACCAGTTAGTTGCCTTGCCACATATTACACTATTACACACAAATGTCACTTTATTGACAAAGATTTACATGAATTACATTTTGAGATGAGGATGTTAATAGGTTGGAGGGTTGAGAACCAAATAACTCAAATGTGTGGAGTCATTTAAACTTCATATCTGCTTAAAAAAATCTTAGAAGAGCTCTAACAAATGTTCATGGGTGACGTGGAAGCACCAGAAAGATTAACGCATCAGAGTAATTGTGATGTCTCTCTACCTCACACTAGGGGATAATCCAGCAACATTCCCAGAGTCCGTTTCTTCTGGCAGCTCCAAACCCAAATCTGACAGCGCAGAGGTCGAGTGATCAACGATCTACAAAACCTCCTCAGGCTCTTTCCTTTGATGACGGTGACGGTTTATATTTGCCGCTACGCTGTCATGAAAAAGAAAGCATCAGGCGCGCAAGACTCAGTCCGTTTCATAGTGTGTGCTGCCATCTAGTGGACAAAATCAAACAATGCACTCTACAGTAGGTGACATTGACTTAACTTTGATACATTTTTTTGTCGACAACAACGTGGAAAGATTTAAAGGTAGATCTTAGAGTTCGTAACAAGATTTGTTGCTGTGCACTTTAATAGCAAATGTAATTTTAGAGAATTCTTACGCTATTGTTAAGAAGGAGAACATTTTGCAAGGAATTTTAGTTTTTAATATTCAGATTAGATTACATCGGATTAGATGAGATAAACTGGGGAAATTTAAATGTATACAACAGCAGAAACATAAAAAAAACAAGGATGCAAACTCACAGGACAAATAAAATCAATCAATCAATGAATCAAGCAATCAATCAATGAAACAAACAAATAAATACATTTAATGAGTTTGTTGGGAGGAAGCATTTAGTTGCCTGATAGAAGTGGGCAGAAAAGACCCCCAGAGGTGCTTCTTGACATGCATGTGGCTAAAAGTACTCCAAGAGAGAGCGCCTCCTGCAGGGGATGGAGGGGATTTTTCACGAATGTAATTTTGCACAAACGGTGCATTTTTTAAAACATCCAATGAATTGATCCATTGAAGAAGTAATCAACCAAATAATTTGTTAGCAAAACAGTTGTTAGTTGCACTCCTCATTAAGCAGACACTTCATGTTGAAAACACACACCCGTCATAAGTTAGATGGCCACCTACTGGTTTCTTTGTATTTTCAATTTCATTGTTAATTGGCAGCGTCCTATAAAAATAAAATAAAACAAACAGCAAATAAAACTGTGAATGCAGCTGCGTAAGACTAAAAGAATGAATTAAGAGTGAGCCAATTGGCTTTGTGTGCCACGGCTTGTTTGTGGTGCTCACACCATGGCTGGCTCCGGCTTGGGTAGTCTTCAGCCTCGAAAACCCCATAAATGCATTAAGGAGGTTTGACAATTCACGGATGAATTGTTGTTAAAAGTAAACAAATATCCAGAAATTAAAGGGAAGTGAATTCAAGATTGAAATGAGAAAATACTTTGAAATCAGAAACAAACTGCCAGGTCATCTGCACTCTTAAAACTGCTGGTTCTTTAATGGTATTTATAGGGTTCTTTACTGGGTTTTGTGGTTCCTCACACTTAACCAAGCACCATTTCATTCTGGGATGGGTTCTTTGCATATCAAGTTGTCCCTTTGTGCTTTGAAAAACTTCCTAAAATGAAGAAAAGAAAAAAATTTGGATGTGAGCGTCAGTAGGCTTTGCGCCCAAGGAACCAAGTTATCCAAACTATTCTAGAACATTTCAGTAATTATTTACCGCTCTGATGTTTATGTTTCTGATTCTAAAATAGGTCTTTACGATAGCAATTGATGATAAAAAATCATAATTAATTGCAGAATTACGGTATTTGAAGATTCCTCTAGAATGCCTCTTAGTTGTGGGAGGTATATCGGTTCATACCGAAAACCGTTTTTTTATTTTTGTTATGATATTGAGTTTTCTTATAACGCAACACCGGTTTAAATTGCCTAAACAACGTTTGGAACGTGGAGCAGTGGGAAACTGTTTAAGGGGGGACCTTTTTCACTGCTACACTGCTAAACACGCATGCAATGGAGTACATGCGTTAGTGGAGGTATTCAGTGGTGAAAATGGGCAGAGAATGCTCTGAAACTGAAGCTATAGCAGATGATAAAGTTGAACATAATGACACTGAGGAACTTTTGCCGAAAAAAGGAGCCGTGTCTGTTGTCTGGAGATACTTTGGTTTTAAAAGGTCAGATATGGACCAAACAACTATTTACTGCAAATGCTGTCGAGGTAAAGTTGTCACCGGAGGCCACATCACAAGGAATTTGCTGAACCACCTTAGCCGCAAACATGCTTTTGAGTACCATGAATGTATGGGAACTAAGATTGGCACCCTCCGCGTCTTCAGGTAAAACGGAAAAAGCCAGAGGACACTCGAGTCAGACGTCACTTGTAGACGCATTTGCTTGAGGTCGAGATAACCAATGCCATTACAATCCATATAGCTGACGTGTCAGTGGACGGAGAGTGTTAACATTAACAGAAAGTGTAGTTGGTTTACAAAAATGATTTACTATTTATTCCTTTTCTAAGACATGTTCAGTGCAATACAACTTTTGACAATCACCTCTGGATATTTAACTAAGTCTAAATGCCTCTTTGGATGGTTGAAAATATGTTGTCAAAAGTATAGTTTAAGTTGTTTGCAAAATTTGTTCAATAAAAAGGTTCTGTATTTTGACAGCAACTGTCATGCAACGTGATTCCTTCTCTTCATTAGTGCCACCCCCTTGAAAAGTATCGCTTTATGGGGCCATACAAGCCTGTATTAATGCTTGTGTGCACATTAAAATGGTTTTTTTTTTGTACAATGTACAATTCTCATGACAGTGGAATAGCTTTTTCTTAGCCAGTCTACTGCAGTGGAAAATGTGGTTAACATCCACTCACACATGGGGAAAAAAATACCATTGAATACCGTGAAATCAGGATAATTTAGAAAAATACCGTGATGTAGAATTTTGGTCATATCGCCCAGCACTAGTGCCTCTTTCTGTTGCATGATTTGGCTCAAAACCTAATCAGCACATCGTCAGCTTATAACAGGGTTACATTTCGAGGTTAATATTTTTCCATCCGGCTGTTTTAGCTCAAGACCGACCTCAAGAAACCGTGACACATGCACAGACAAACACCCCCTGACAGACACATACCCATCATCAAGGTATCAATGTTTTCAGTATCAGGGGACCCTAAAACATCAAGATCCAGAGATTGAAATTTTTGATGAATCTAAAGCTTTCACTCCTTCAACATAGATGATAGGTTATGGTAGGGGAGGGCACAAAACAAAAAAAAAAAAAACAAAAACCAAAATGTTTAATATATGGTGGGCTACCTAGGCTTCACCTGTGTTAATGTATGTATGCAGAAAGGGTCCTTTTATGATCATGAACCATTGGTATCTTTTATCGTCTGTGTTATTATGGAGCCTGTTACCATGGTAAATGCTTAAAGGGTTTTTTCCAAAATATTCATGTGGACGGATCTTTTGGGAACCATAAATGGATCCCCTATGGCATCACCCTGAAGAACCAGTCTGGCACCTTTCTTTTTAAGAGTGTAGTTGAAACAGAGACCCTGACAGCGCTGAAATAAAATTCCCAGATGGAGAAAGTGAGTTAACAGAGCCATTTGCTAAGCAAATCCATTCACTGAACAATCTCCTCCTATTTGTTAAATGGCCTGTACTCTTATAAGGAGCACATCATTAGGAGCTCTTATGAGTCTGAGCTGTCTTTCACGCTTCAGTTCAGTTTATTTGTGTACAGCGTTCGTCACTGAGTGCAGGCTCAGAGCGCTGTAGCAAACTCAATTACAAACTTTGCAGATTACGAATTACATTAATGTATACAAATGAAGGCACTGATTTGTTTAAACCCACAGTAACACAACGCAGTTCCAAACTGATTTACATAAATGGAGTCCAGCAGTAATAACTGCCCATTAACATTAGAAATGATCTTTGGCCAGCTAGCAAGTTTGGAGAGGAAAATATGAACTCCAGTCAGCAGGCATTCCTGGAGAAAATACAGTACAGTAGATCTCTGTAGTGCAGTGGTTCTAAACCTGTGGGGTGGGCCCCCCTGGGGGGCACAAAGATGTGAAAAAAAGAAAACAAGAATCGAAAATATGAAAAATACATCTATTGAAACCAAAACAAATTAACTTAAACTACATTCTGATACTAGAAAAATAAATATAGAGTTAGATAAATGTCGATAAAAATTAAGTAGGTATAATAAAATATGCATCTACATTTCAAAAAAAGTTAGGGAGGCACGATTAAAACTGTTATGAAAACTCGGGTCGCAAATACTTAAAGGTTGAGAAACGCTGCTGTAGGGTTCACAGTCAGTTAGAACCAACAAAGTCAGATATTGTGACAGTCATGGAGACCTCGGCCATCTGGCCTCCCATCTGAATCCTATCCATTCTACGCAAAAGCCTGTGCTGGGCCATTTTAAATGAAGACATAATTTGACATCCATGGTGGGCAGGAGAGCATTGAGACCAAGATGGGAAACAGAACAGAGGAGGGTAACTAATGGGTCATACTTATTGTATTACTTATATTTGTATTTAGTGAGAAGTCAAGCAAAATGCTACCTTTTGTTGGCTAACTAAAAAGATTACAATATACAAGCTTTCGAGACAACTCAGGACCCTTCTTCATGCAAGATGTAATGTTATATTTTTATTTAAAAGACTAACAAACAGAGATGCAACGTGAGGATCAACATCTCTTGTACATGCAAAACTAAAGTCTTTAGCCTGATTTAAAAGCTACAGGCAATAACCACGACAGCACTAAGCGAAGATCTTAGACTGATCAAGCAAATTATTTATAAATTAAACATTGAGGCAGTGAGCGTTTATCCCCTCCGAAATACATAGATATTAACTCTTGTGTCTTCATTTGAACTTACTTGTTATTTAAGGCTCAGACCCCTTAATTATTTCTTTTTCCTCAATTAGCAGCCAAATAATAATGAGATACAAAATGAGCCAACACACGACCAGCTCATCTGTGCCCATCCCACAATATCTGAAAATAAAGAAAGGTGAAGGTCTCAGTAAGGCTGATCTGTTCAGGCCACCAAAACATCTTGATGGTGTTGTTAAAAACAAAGAAAATCAACAGTTTTGGATTTGTCTGCTGTGGCACAATGAGAGCACCAACAGGCCATGGAGTTAAATAACGGGTTAAAATAACAGGTTTAATAAACAAGAATTGGAATCCAGTTGGGGTTGGAGTTTGAGGCCCTGACTTAGCTGGTCAACTGTTGGCTCACTTCACACCTCATTTCTGTTTTGGTGCTGTTGAAGGAAAAAAAGGAAGAAATTCAGAGCAGCGTTTCTCAACCTTTTAAGTATTTGCGACCCGAGTTTTCATAACAGTTTTAACCGCGCCCCCCTAATGTTTTTTTGAAAGGAGCCCACTAATACCAATTTGTTTTTTTTAATTAATGATATATCATAGATGCATATTTTATTATACCTACTTAACTTTTATCGACATTTATCTAATTCTATATTTATTTTTCTAGTATCAGAATGTAGTTTAAGTTAATTTGTTTTGGTTTCAATAGACGTATTTTTCATATTTTTGATTCTTGTTTTCTTTTTTTCACATCTTCGTGCCCCCCCTTTTTGTTACTTTGTGCCCCCCTAGGTGGGCCCGCCCCACAGTTTAAGAACCACTGAATTCAGAGGATTGAGTCCAAAAAAAAAACGTCTATTAAAAAGAACGGAAAAGGAGTTAATTAGCAGCAAAAACTGGTCACTAATTAAGAAAAGGGTTACATTAGCGCTCCAGGACCGGAGTCGGAGTTGAATCCCCTGTCTTAGACTATATGTGGATTGCGTGTTCAGCATTTCTTTTTTCACATTGAAAATTGTATGTACAGTATTAATGTGGCTTAAAATACAGTAACACTTTGGGAAATCTAAATGAATAACCTGATATTTTTGGAAATTCAGGAAATCTCATGGTGAATGGCTTATACTTCTTTATGTGGAAATGTTTAAAAGGAAACCGATGTGCTGTATGCTTTATGCTGAGACATAGCAGATGTTCCAGTATTTCCTCCATTGAACTGTTTTAGCATTTTAAACTCTGCTTCTGGGAGTCTACTGGCTCTCTGTGTATCCACATTTCTGACTTCTATCCTTGTCTTCCTCACTCACAGGTGACACCACCACATATGCTGAAGTGAAGATTTCAGGCAGTTCAGACTCTCCATCATCCATAGATGAACCAGTAACTGATAAGAACACCGGTAGGCTCAGCAAACCGAGACTCACAGTGGCAGACCTGCGCTGATCAGTGGCTTCATGCCCTTACACTCTCTTTTCTTACCTTTAGGTGAACAAGCCCCAGGAGCTCTCCAGAGGAGAGTCATTAAACTGAGATGGGTGTTCATTATCCTGGCTCTTCTCTGTCTTGTGTTAGTTATCACTTTTAGCCTGCATTTTAAGAGTGAGTATGTCATTATTTAACACTCTCGAACTTATTAGGCAAGTAGGCCTCTTTCAAACGTTAAAGTTCAATGATTTGTAAGGCAAAATCTGCCGTTGAGAGTCATTTTCCTTTTTGAATTTGCGTTGGCTGCAAAGTTTACTTTAATCTTTTTTTAAATTATGGTGTGCAACAACTCAATTTTTAGAGATTTAAATGGATTTTTTTAATTCATAAGCAATTTCCTTAATTAGAAGCCAAAACTCATTGTTAAGTTGAGAAGTTGAGTGGGATAGATAGATAGATAGATAGATAGATAGATAGATAGATAGATAGATAGAATTGAAAGGCACTATACAATAGATAGATAGATAGATAGATAGATAGATAGATAGATAGATAGATA
>JANRMT010062807.1:33435126-33445295 GCA_026402145.1 Polypterus bichir lapradei
GATAGATAGATAGATAGATAGATAGATAGATAGATAGATAGATAGATAGATAGACATAACTGAAAGGCACTATATGATAGATAGATAGATAGAACTGAAAGGCACTATATGATAGATAGATAGATATGAAGGGCACTATATAGATAGATAGATAGATAGAACTGAAAGGCACTATACACCTTCATGTTTAGAATTAAAGCAGAGCTTTATAAAATGCTTTCCTTCGATGATCTCTGAGTTGGTTTGTGACAGGAGGTGTTGGAAGCCTCAGTTTTAATCCATTGACTTGGAAAAACATCACGCTGTGAACTCCATAATAATTGACTGTTATTAATACATTTACACATCATTACAGTTCACAACCAAAAGAAAAAAGTTAATTGTCTTTCTTCTTTCAGGGAAATCACAAAATCAGACAGCGCTTTCTTTCTTTCTCTTTTGTGCCCTAGTTAGTTTCTTTTTGTTCAGTGCTCCTATTTTATATTAAACCAATACAGTTGTCATTTTAGGTAAGTATTTTATGTGTTGATTTCTTATTGTGCAGCCCACTTAGCTTGTATGGTTGAGAGCACTCCGTTAGTGAGTGCTCTATAGAAAAAAGTCAAAAAATTAGACCAGGTTACAAATCGTGTCTGCAATTGTTACATTTTTCAATTCTTGTAAGCGTTGAAGCCTCACATCTATCAGAACTTAAAATGAGCAGAGAGACACTAACAGCAGGGCCAAGTGTAAGTAGCAGGAGGTTTAAGTAACACGAGTTTTGGGTGGGAGCTTCACAACTTCTATGTTGCAAAAGGCATGTTAGCATGATGATGATGATGATGATGAGCCCTGCCTGATGATTAGCAGCAGATACCTTACAGTTTAGACCCTGAATTACTGCGGCATATAGGCACAGAGCAAGTAAAAGACGTGGCCATTCTGCAAGGGTCATCATTTTAGAAAGACGCCATCTTGATCTTTTCCTGTTTTCTGTTTCATTGTTCTGCACTCAGTTTAGATTTATATTTTTTTAAGTTTTTGTGCAGAAATCTTAAAGGTGTTGTGTTTTGTCCTATTTGTTGATTTTTTGTATTGTGGGCTATAACTGCTGAATACTGCAGCAATTACAAATCTTTCTCTATTTAAAGTCGACATTTCTTGTTATGTACTGAGTTCACATTTTATTACATTGCTTTTCTTTAGATAATTACAAAGGATGTAATTAGACAAAAAGAACTGGATAAAACTACTACATGATTCTTTTTAAGTCTTAAGTTCTTTTTAATTGAGAGAAAGTAAAAGTATGCGATTGTTTGCCTGTGTTGGTGGGAACAGCAAGATTGTGATTCACAGAATATTAACAATTTTAATTGGTTCCACAGATTCTAGTAGCTACCCGCTTCAATAGGCATTCATTTGAAATTTTAGAAATTAGGCCGAGGTCTCAGGCGTCTGGTTTTTGGTGGTTTGTTTGCCTTTAATACTGGCTTAGGATATTGTATTTGGTGTTTAGTATATTGCATTTAGTTTGTTTCAGTGTGTGTTTATATGGAGACAGTAGAGAAGTATGATGATTTTAAAGTTTTAATCCAGCCCTGCTGATGGATGAACGTTACCGATGCCTTTGAGATTTACGAACATCTGGATTGGTGTCCTTCTCTGTAGAAGACTGAATTGTTTGTTTGTTTCATGTAGTTTGCCCCAGTAGAGCAGGTTTTTTAGTCCACTTTCAATCCCTTTTCTTGCACAGGTTCTGGTGCCACTGTGTCTGTAATTACTAACGGTACATTAATTTTATTTCCTCTAGCCTCAGAATAACATCCTTTCATTTACAATCTGATTTCACTCTTCTGTTTATCCTAAACTCGTTCAAGTCATCTTCCATCAAATGCTTATTTGGCAACCTGTCTGCTCGAAGTGAACCTTTATGTTATGCTTCACTTGGATGGCTGTGTTCTTGATTCCATGACACTTCTTGTCTTGTACTTCTTGCTAATTAGATGTTCATGTAATTTCTCCATTTTCTAAATTAATATGTGGTATTGACTTCATGATCCAGCTTATTTCCTCACCATGCACTCACAGTTTGCTCTATTTCACTCATGTTTCTTTTCTCCTCCAGCAAGAAACACATGTCCCCAACTGTGGAGACCATTCAAGTCAAAGTGTTACTTCTTTTCCACAGTTGAGATGAACTGGACTTTAAGTCAGGAGAATTGTACTGCAATGGGAGGGCATCTGGTAATCATAGAGAGTAAAGATGAGCAGGTGGGTCCACATCACAGTCTTGGGCTTGTCTTATGCTATTTGACAAAGAGAGGGTAGGAGGTGATCAACTCCTGAACACGAAAAATAGAACTGCAGTGTTAAGCCACAATTCGCAGGATGGGACGCGTCTCACACTCACCTGTTTCTGTTCAGGAATTCTTACTGCAGGAGGCAAATATCACCCAATATTGGATTGGACTCACTGACTCTGAAATGGAAGGAGTCTGGCTCTGGGTGGACAAATCAACTCTGCACGACCCAAAGTAAGAATCTCACACTTTATTTGTTTAGTGATAATGGGGAGGAACGCACCCCTTACTATTCACCAGGCAGCTTTGCAGGGGTGTCCAAAGGGGCTGGAGTCATACTGGCCAGCCTGCTGTTTTAACTAGAATCACTTCACTGAGTGAGAGTAGAGTTCTTCTTCTTCTTTCAGCTGCTCCAGATTGTCTTCTTCCATATCTTTCTGTCCTCTACATCTTGTTCTGTTACACCCACCACCTTCATGGCTCATCTCACCACATCCATAAACCTTCTCTTAGGCCTTCCTCTTTTCCTCTTACAATCCATTGTTGCAACCCCTAACTTAAGCAGCTGAAAGAAGAAGAAGGAAAGCCTGTGTTTAGCTTTTTCCTGTTTCAAAAATAAGCAATGAATTATCTGTCTTGCGTCTGGACACACAGTATATTGCATATCTTTTGCACAATGTATTTGGAAAAAAATGTTTGTGCTGAAATATTAAGAAAAAGTACATTTCAGTCTATTTCAGACATAATCTTAAAAATATACTGTATATTTGAAATGTAAATATACTGCTCAAAGAATTAAATCTATCTATTACTCTTTTTAATGAGAGTATAGCATCAAGTCAATGAAACTTGTGGGCTATTGATCTGGTCAGTTAAGTATCACTGGGGGTAGTTAATCAGTTTCAGTGGCTTTGGTGTTAATGAAATTAACAACAGGTGACCTAGAGGGGCAACAATGAGACGACCACCAAAACAGAAATGAATGTGTTTCACAGGTGGAGGGAGGCCACTGACATTTTTCCCTCCTCATCTGTTTTTTCACTTGTTTTTCTACATTTGGCTACGGTCAGTGTCACTACTGGTTTCATGAGGTGATACTGGACCCTACAGAGGTTGCACAGGTAGTCCAACTTCTCCAGGATGGCACATCAATACATGCCATTGCCAGAAGGTCTGCTGTATCTCCCAACACAGTCTCAAGGGCATGGAGGAGATTTCAGGAGACAGGCAGTTACTCTAAGAGAGCTGGACAGGGTCAGAGAAGGTCTGTGACCCATCAGCAGGACCGGCATCTGCTCCTTTGGGAAAGGAGAAACAGGATGAGCACTGCCAGAGCCCTACAAAATGACCTCCAGCAGGCCACTGGTGTGAATGTCCGACATCCTCTAGTTGGTCCTGTGCTCACTGCCCACCCAGCACCGTGGAGCTCGACTGGCATTTGCCTTAGAATTCCAGAATTGGTAGGTCCACCACTGGCGGGCACCCTGTGCTTTTCATAGATGAGAGCAGGTTCACCCTGAGCACATGTGACAGACGTGAAAGGGTCTGGAGAAGCCGTGGAGAACGTTATGCTGCCTGTAACATCGTTCAGCAGGACTGGTTTGGTGGTGTGTCAGTGATGGTCTGCGGAAGCATATCCATGGAGGGACGTACAGACCTCTACAGGCTAGACAACGGAACCTTGACTGCCATTAGGTATCAGGATGAAATCCTTGTACCCTTTGTCAGACTCTGTGCTGGTGCAGTGGGTCCTGGGTTCTTCCTGGTGCACGGCAATGTCTGGCTTCATGTGGCGAGAGTATGCAGGCAGTTCCTGGAGGATGAAGGAATTGATAACATTGACTGGCCCCCACACTCGCTCGCCTGATCTAAATCCAATAGAACACCTCTGGGTATGACATTATGTTTCAGTCCATCCGACGCCGCCAGGTTGCACCTCAGCCTTTCCAGGGGCTCAGTGATGCCCTGGTCCAGATCAGGGAGGAGATCCCCCAGAACACCATCTGTCGTCTCATTAGGACGTTGTCAGGCATGCATACAAGCATGTAGGGGCCATACAAACTACTGAATACGATTTGGAGTTGCTGCAATGAAATTTCCTCAAAATGGACGAGCCTCCCTGCCCCATCATTTTTTCCCTTTGTTTTTTGGGGTGTCTTTGAATTCAGCCTTCTGTAGGTTGACAATTTTCATTTCCATCAAACGATGTGGCATCCTTTCATTCCTAACACAGTACCCAGTCCATATCAGTAGAGATATCAAGCAGAATTTTTTTCCCCGTTGGGATCTGATGTGTTCCTTTCATTTTTTTTGAGCAGTTTATTTTATATTATGTTGCAAGATATGTCAACAGGTATATTTCAATATATCTCATTTTCGTAAGGGTATCACCGTCACAGCATTGTTTAGACACCTGTAATTCTATTACTCTTTTTGGCCTTCTACTGCCATAAAACCATCTTCCATTTACACCCATAACTATAGTACACTACCCCCATAAACCCATCATTTGTGCTAATTTGTTTTTAAGCTATATATTGCTGATCCAAGCCCTGGCGCTTTGGCATAATAATTTCAACATCAACATGTACACTACCTAGCAGCTGTGTGCTTCTATTACCAAGAGGATAGTGTGCCCTTTTTTTAATTTACCCTATTTAGCCTGTTACTGTAAAGAACTGGTAAAAAAAAAAAAAAAAAAAAATGGAGAACAATATTCACTGTGCTTTATTTGTAATGTTTCTGTTTATTTGCCGTTAGTTTCAAAATGTTAAAATGAACACCATACAGCACATGACCATATTTGTCATGTATGCATTCCTATGTCCCAGGGAGAGGGTGTAAGCAGCTCGCAAAAGTAAGTTTTTGGCACTAAACAGATGTACATAGGCTGCTTTAAAGTTTTGAAATGGTGTTTTTTCTGCCAAAATATGTGTAAGTAATCGCACTGTCAACTAGCTTATAGATAAGTATTGTAGGTTTATTTAACAAGTTAAAGCACTTGCTTTCATATGAGCTGTGATCTGTAGTGGAGTTCACATGAACTGTATTCCATACCTCAGATTTTGAATTGAACTAAGCGCAATTCCCTGGTTCACATCCAAGCTTGAAAAAGTCATTGTCACACCATTGAAACAAGTCAAACTTTATGGTACAAACAAACAAACAAAGAAACAAAAACAGATTCAGACCAAATATTCCAGTGTTAAAGCACCGTGATATGCTGAGGCCAATGAGGTTTGTGTAATATCAATAGGCAGATCCTTACAGAGTCACGGTTCCCTTTCTCCCACAGTAGTTTGATTTATCCTTGGAATTTTAAGCAGGTCAATATCCTGACAAACTATTGTGGCCACTAAGGGGCGCCCCAGCTCCCCAGACCTGACACAGACAGACGTGAACACAAGTTCAGCACAACACACTCTTCTTGTTTTCAGGGGAAACGCTTTCCAAGTAGCATTTTCCCAGAAAAGCACAGTTTACCAAACGCAGAAAAATCAAAATCCACAGCACTTTCTTTCTCTCATCCCCTGTCTCTCCTTCTGCTTCCACTCCTCCCAGCAAGCTTTGTCTCCCTTCCTCCTGACTCGGGCTCCTTTTATCCTGCACCCGGGAGTGCTCCAGTGGCCCGTTAATGTGGTCCAGAAGCACTTATGGGTGAGTTGGAAGCCTGACAAAGTAGGATTCCACAGTTCCTGCAGCACCCCTTGGTGGCACCCATGGAGCCCAACAGGGCTGGGATGAACTCCAACTCCCATGGAGCCCTAGGGGGGCTGCCATCTAGTGCTCTGGGGAAGATAATGTCCTATATATGTTCTCTTCCCTGGTCCTTCCATCATAGAGGCATCCCGGTAAGATAACAGCCACAGCCGTCCGCCCACCACACTATCTGGTCTACAAGTAAGTTAAGAGACATCAGTAAGTGGCACCCTGATAAATAAGAGAGCACAGGTTCTGGAAAAAGCTGGAAAATCTTGAGGTCACACAAGAAGGAAAGCAACAAGCATGGGAGTGTCTGTCTGTTTCTGTGCTACTGCCCTCGAGTGTTACACTGTTTACCTTCCCTCACCTGTCCAACCACTCCTACAGCCAAATTCCTAATGTGTCATTATCTCATTGGGCCCTCATCCCTAACCTTTTTTGTTTTGTCCTTGTAGTCTTCATCCATCTTAGTCAATTGTTTTTTATTTAATATGGAAACAGACACGGGTTTTTGGTGGTCTTCAGTGCTCAGGTGTTCTATCTATCTATCTATCTATCTATCTATCTATCTATCTATCTATCTAAGACCCCTTTCTGAGTTTTGGAATTTTCCCTGTGGTGTTACTTTTTTGCATTTGGTATTCTGTTTTGGTTTCACTAATTGTGATTTTCCTTAATTATAGTTCTCCTTGTTATTTAAAGCCTTTTTGCTTTTCTTTAATTTAGTGTATTAAGATTATTATTGTTCCGTTGCTTTCTTACTATTTTTCCTGTCCTTATTCTTTGTTAAATTTTGCTTGATGTTTTAATTGTTGATATGTATATGGATTTTACAGTTTTTGGAGTTCTCCTTTGTGTGTTAAATCTGGCTTCTCCACCTTTTCTCATACTCCTTCACATGCCTTCTAGTGGGGTGTCTTCACATTCACAACTAGTAGGAGAGAACGTGAGTATCACCCCATCATTCACACTGAGAGGATGAAGTCTAGTTGAGATGCAGTTGAGCAGGTGCGTGTATCTGGTAATTGTGCCACTTCTTAGAGGGTACAATAATCATGGCCAAATAGGAGAAGACCTGAGATAAATAATGAGACACCAAAGGAAGAGCTGGAAAAATGTAGATTTGACCTGCCTGAACCATTTTGTGGTCACCTGGCCACCTCACAAGAGCTTGAAGTTTAGATGATCAAACTTCTCAATAGAGTTTAGATCTGGAAGCCACTGGAGATTTTTTCTTAATGTTGCACTCCTTTAACCCCTTGGATTTAAGGGGTGCCACTCATGTCATTTGTCTTTTCTGCATGGCGAGCAGCTTACTGATACACATAGATGGTGTGACGGATATCCGGGATGCCCCTTCTTTGTATGTTCCAAGGGAGCAAGCATTGGCTGCACAGTACCTGCCCCGGACCACTTGGTGGCAGCCCCCCCGGGTGACTGTGGTGCCTTAAATACCCTCAGGGCTCCATGGGAGATAGAATTCTCCACAACCCGTTTGGGATCCGGGGTGGCCACCAGGAGGCACTGCAGGGGTTCCTGGGCCCATCTGGGCAGTAGTTCAGCCACCCAGGCAGGTGGTCAAGCACCTGAAGCACTTCTGGGTGAACCATAAAAGGTGCCAGCAGTCACCACTCTGGGAGCCTAATTCGAGAGGAGGAGGACAACGCTTGCCAGGAGGAGTGGTGGTGGAGACCAGTGTGTTTTGTGTAGTGCTTGAGGTGCTTTTGGGACTGTGTACTACCTGTGGGACACGGGGAAGAAAAATAAAAGTTTATTGTCTTTTATACGTGCCTCCGGTGTCAGTCTGGTTCAGGTCGGTGCCTACATAGCGCCTTTGTTACAATGGTTAAAGATGTAAGGCTTTACCAGTGCCCTCTTGTTTGGTCAGTAGCGGCACATTACTGGTAGCTAGATGTTCAAGGTTGTGACTGGCTAACTAAGTGTAAATTCACTCCTTTGTCCGATTTTTCAGGTTTTGGGGAGAAAGGAATGGAAAGAAGGAACCAGATAACTATAATAACAATGAACATTGTGCTCGCCTCAACACTGATCAGGGTTTGAAAGGCTGGTTTGATGTGTCATGTGGAAGAAACTCCAAATGGGCTTGTGAAGCACAAGCCAAAAATATCAAGCTTTAAACCCATGGACCACTGCTCCTGCTGTCTCAATGTGACATTTACCTGCTTTCAGAGACCTCAGTCCTGACAAGACTTCTCAGCCTTCTCTCGAATTGTTTACGGATTTGCTCAGAGTCTGCCATGCAGCTGGTGAATGAAAAGTGGGGTGTCAGTCTCTTCCAGAATTCATGAACATACACATATCAAACTCACTAACATACACGTGAGCATTCAACATTGCAATCTCCGTATGGGACGTGTGAAGAAATCTACTCAACGACACAAGAAATCTGCAGTCTCGGCAGAGATAAAAGAGAGGGATGACAGAAAGAATGCAGTGCATTTATGATCAGTGATTCAATTTGGATAAATCAATGTTGATTGAAGATTTACTACTCTTTTATCAGAATATTATTTCTTTAAGGATGTAGAATTTATTATAATATTAGGCCTTTAGATCACCAGAAAATCTATGTGAAAACACATCTGGACACCCTCAAAGTTTTTTATCTGCAATGGCAACTGTTTGACCAATATAGCAAAGTAAATTAAAATATTAAGTCATGTTCATAACATTAAAAGTGGCATTGCTTTTATACAGTGTGGAGTACGGCTGGGGTCCTTGCCTGGCCGGAATGCCTCTGCAATGGAAGGACCGAGGGAGAGCGCTTATCCAGGGCAATACCTCCCCCTGAATGACCCCCTGGCTTGCAGCAGTGCCACAGGTTTAAAGCATAGAAGCTCAACCCTGCGGGGGCCTGTGGTCACTACCAGGGGGTGCCTGGAGGATTGCTGAGCACTTGGTTGCAGCACTTCCAGAAGGTCATCAAGCCCTTCCCGGTACACTATAAAGGAAGGCAGCTGCCACTACTCAAGGAACCAGAGTTTGGAGGTGGAGGATGAAGCGTGCCAGGAGGAGTGGAGGTGGGCAAAGGAGAAGACAAATGAGAAAGAAAAAGAAATAAAGAAGAAGAGAGGTGTGCTTTGTGTACTGTGTTTGTGCCTGGAACTGTGCTGTGAAGGCGAGATACGAGGGAAAGTGTTTCCCACGTGGAAAAATAAAAAGGTGTGTGCTGAACTTGCGTCCGTGTCTGTCTGTGTCGAGGTTTATGCGGTAGAAGCGCCCTCTAGTGGCCACAACAGAATGCCCATATCCATACAAGGGACCACTTCCGGGAGGAAGAATTGCTGGGCCAAATGTTGCACTCAAACATCCAGGCCGGTAATTAGGAAATGCACAGGGCAGGTACCTTTCTGCCAGTGGCTGCTATGTGATTAAAAACAAAATGGTGATTGTTGCAGAACACTGCCCTCCCAAGCCAGGTGTTATGAAGATCTGGTTCATAATTAGCAGGGGTCCTCAATTACCACCCTGAAACACTGCAGTGGTTTTGCTTCCACCAGTTTCTTATTTAGAACCCATTCACAGCAGCTAAAGCAATAATCTTTATTGCATTTAATTTAATAATCTCACTTGTTACATCAAAGAATCCATATCTTCTTACTTTAGTTTAAACAGCTGCAATCAGGTTTGAATTGTTTCCTGTTTTTACAGACAGACATTAGTTAATAATGAGATGCAGATGACAAAGGAACCAACAGCTCTTCAGCTAAGTAGGACCAGTCTCATCACCCGACTCTTCCATCGATTTTCAGACGTAAAGTTCATTAAATTTTGTGAGTTGGTGGCGGTTACAGTGTGTGCCCATGACTTCCTGTCATGTAGCCTGACATTCCAAGTGATTCAGTCTGTGATTCAGCCCCCAAAAAATCAAACTGTTCAAATTGTTTCTTTTCTGAAAAGGAAGCCTGGAGAGAGATAATTTCTCAAGTGTTCTGGGGTGAAACCTTTGCCTTTCCAGTCCCAATTTCTGTTTAGCCATCTTCCTGTATATAGTATATATAGTAAGGGGCATTCATGAATTTATGTCTTCATGAATTTATATAAAGATCAAAAGTGAGTATATACATGTAACAATGATGACCCCCTAAAAATAGGCATACTTTGAATAATGCAGTTATATTAGATAGATAGATAGATAGATAGATAGATAGATAGATAGATAGATAG
>JANRMT010062807.1:33451207-33473238 GCA_026402145.1 Polypterus bichir lapradei
TGTGCACAAAACCATGCTTTTATCAAGGCTTCGCTCGGGTAGTTTTTTGAAATGAAATTTTCCTCCGATCAGTCGTAGGAACGCGCTTCATTCCGACTGTAACATTTGTGTAGCTGTGATGTGTGCATCAGTGTAATCGATGTACCAGGAAATCATGCATTGACAAAAGTTCCCCTTTGCTTGGAATTGAAAGTGTGATTAAATGCGTTATTTTTTGTTATGGAGTACATGCATCGAAGCTTCTCAGCTGTGCTTGTGCTAAGAATAGGAAATATTTTAAAAATAACGTAACATAATTCTGCGTTAACCGCATATTTTCTCATACGTCGCAAACCAAGGAGATGCGAGGTTAAAATGAACCGAGAAGCGCGCGTACATACTCAGTAAATCCACTCTCGGAAATCGAACCTCGGACGTAGGCGATAGAGGCAAAGCCTCTACAATTGCGCCACGGTGTGTGGCTTATCTACAGTATTTGAGAGTATGTAGATCGAGGTATATATATATATATATTCGCAGCGGAGACGTAGTGTGTTAAGGAAGCTATGAAAAAGAAAAGGGAACATTTTAGAAATAACGTAACATGATTGTCAATATACAGTAATTTTTTGTGAGTATTATTGAGTGTTGCTGTGATCAAGGATTCGATTATCATTATTTGTTTCAATCAGGGTCGCATTTGTACGATGTGTTGTGTTCAAGTTACATTCTGTGTTTGTCAGTCGTTGTAAAGATTAAATTCTGTAATTACAGCCACATTAGCTCCACAAATGAGACACACGGGTTTACCGACAATGTCAGTAAACATATACTCAGCCTCCCATCGGTTTTTAAAGGCTCTATTTTCAGAATCAACTTTTCTCTTCGGCATCGTGTGGGCTAGCTTCGCAATAACTTGCACCATCATAAGCTTGACTTAATTAACGCGGTAAGTGTTCGGCAAGGCAGCTGAAGCGCTGCATTATGGGATCTGTAGTTTATTGTGTTACCAGCGCTTCATATACCCGGGCCATTAATAACCATAATACAGTATATAAAATGATCTCGCGGGCCGGATATAATTACACGCCGGGCCGGATGTGGCCTGCGGGCTTTGAGTTTGACACATATGGACTAAATAGAACTTGAAAAGATATATTTTTTCGTACATCGAGCCCGCGTGCTATTGTGGTTTTGCCTGCGTGTCTCAATAAGTCATCCTCCCCTCGCTCTTACTTTTTTACCATTCATCTAATGAATACACTGAGTATGGCTTTACCAAAACAATCATCGATGGCGAATAAAGTATCCATTATTCGAGTATGTAGATCGGGGTATATATATACATATATATATACCCGCGTATCGCAGCGGAGACATAGTGTGTTAAAGAAGCTATGAAAAAGAAAAGGGAACATTTTAAAAATAACGTAGCATGACTGTCAATATACAGTAATTGTTTTGTGAGTTTTACTGAGTGTTGCTGTCATCAAGGATTTGATTATCATTATTTCTTTCAATCAGGTTCGTATTTGTAGGATGTGTTGTGTTCAAGTTACATTCCGTGTTTGTCAATCGTTGTAAAGAAGACATGTTTCATTCATCGATTCGTTTCTTACTGCATCAATAAACAGCTCGTCGTCTTCTTTATCTGAAACCTGACACACTGCATGCACGGGTCTTTTTTTTTTACACTGTCTTCCTTTAGCGGGACATTGATTTTCCACCGTGTACTTTGTTTCCGCAGTAGCTGCATTTATGAATATGCTTGTGTGTATCACACGCTTCATATTTTTTTGCTGCCTTTTCAATTGTGTAATTCGGTTTTTGTTCAGCGCTCTTCGGAACTGTTGCTTTTTGTCTGTGCACTGCGTCAGTTCACGTGAGCCGCTCGGTGTACATGCATCGAAGTTTCCCAGCTGTGCTGCTGCCATGTCGTGCTATGTCCATGGCTGTATTTAATGTTACCGAAGTCCCGGCACTTAAAACTTTCTCTCGCAGTTTCGCTGAGTTTGTGCCAAACACCACCCTGACCATCTCATCTTCCTCTGCATAAGCACAGTCCTTCACCCGTGAATATTTACCCGTGGCAGTTTGCTATTGGATTGCCGCTGACGGACGGCCTTATATGGGCAGGCACTAAATTACAAACGCCAGCGGCAGCCTGTCTATTAACTTAATTTAAAGTTTAGGTTTACATCGTGCTTTGTTTCCGAAGTAGCAGAACTCATGAATATGGTTGTATATGTCACTCGCTCGCTTCTTATTGTTTCGCTGCCTTCTCAATTATATAATGCATGTTTTCTTCAGCGCTTTTTGGGCCTCTTCCTGGTTTTCTACGTACTGCGTGATTACGTTTAAGGTGTGATGATGTCACACGAAACTCCGCCCCCACGGGTTTCAAGCTCATCTCCATTACAGTAAATGGAGAAAAACAGCTTCCAGTTATGACCATCACGCGTAGAATTTCGAAATGAAACCTGCCCAACTTTTGTAAGGAAGCTGTAAGGAATAAGCCTGTCAAATTTCAGCCTTCTACCTACACGGGAAGTTGGAGAATTAGTGATGAGTCAGTCAGTCAGTCAGTCAGTCAGTCAGTGAGTGAGGGCTTTGCCGTTTATTAGTATAGATTGAGACCTTTGACATTCCAGCTCACAAAGTTCACTGTTTGGTCATAGAGAGATTGTTTCTGAAATTTTGTTTTCGTTTTATAGTCTTAAATTAACATAGTACATTATTACATATGATAGCTTTATCCATAATTTTCAATATTGCCAGGACTTACAGCTATGAAGTATGAAGTAATCGCTTTGAGGCAACCTTTAGAGGTATGCTACAAAATATTGAGGAAAACATACAGGAAAATGAAAGTAACTTTGAAAATAAATTTAGAGCACTTGGTGCTCAGCTTGAAGATATTAAGCAAATGTTCACGACTCTTATTGAAATAATTGAACAATTAACATCAGAATTGAAGGTCTTCCTGAAAACCGTGAAAGCCCAAACCCACTGAAATTCATCACTGAACAATTCTCTCAAATAATTAGAGAGGACTTCAAATCATACACTGAGATATCAGCAGCTTATCGCATACATGGATCGAACACCTCAAAACCTAGAAGTCTCATTGTACATTTCAACAAATTACAATCTAAATTAAATCTGATGTCACTTCTCAAACTGAAACGAGATTATATTTGAAATTAGCCGTGTTGGCATTTTCCCTGATTTTTCACCTTCAACAGCAGCTAAACGTGCCGCATTTTACAGAATTAAACAGCAACAACCTCTTGTATGCTTTTAAACTAAGAATGGATATTCAAGGCATGTTCTACATTTTTACTTCTCTGGATGAAGCAAAAAAAGAGTTAAAAAATTGGTCCTGACACCTTTTGAGATATGAACGAAAGTTGCATTGTGTTCAAGATTTTATTCTAGATTTAAAGTGTTTGGACTGTATTGTGAATAGATATCTCTACTTTATTTCTTATACACCACTGCTGGGTGGCTTGTTTTGTTCTAGACCTGCTCTGTCTCTAGGCATGTCAGAGGACTGGGACTTTGTGAAGTGTGGTCCAGCCTCATGTGGGCAGGCTAAATAGGGGTGGGGGCTCTGGGGGAGGAGAGAAAGACAGCAAGCTATTTCTGATTTTGTCATTTTTATCCCCACAATTGTAAGTGCCAATAAATCCTTTTTTAAGCATATGAAAGATACAGAAATGTACAATACATTCTAGAACATTCAGTAATTTTAATTAAAATAGGTTAATGAAGTTGGAATCTCTGTCCAGTAGTGGGGAGTAATAGATCATTATTTATGATTCCCAGCCTGCCATTATCCAGACGAAGAAGAAGACAGTATTCATTATTGGATCCTCATCTGCTAAAGCCATACTAGAATACAGTAGCATCCATTTGGAGATAACAGTGAAAAATTAATTTCTGTTCTTTCTTTCTTGTTTTGCTTAATTTTAGTATATCTGGGAAGAAAATGTACACTTAGGCAAAAAGAACACCTCCTGGATAGACACAAAGAGACAGCAACCAGGCCAGGATTTGACTCTGGAGCTTTGAGGCAGCACCACAGAGCCCTACACCACCATGAGCTGCAATTTGAACACTAGCATTTATTAAAATGTTAAGTGAAGGAAAAACTGAAAAAGTGGATTGATGGCAGCAATTCATGGTGGCATCTGCGAAGGCAGGAGAGGGCACTGTCCCTCAGTGCCCTGAGCTGAACTGTCTTTATAATAAGCTAAACAAGTAAGTAGAATAGTGTGATTACACATAAACTATTACATGATTAGTTTTCTAAATCATCTGCTGCCTTATATTTTAGGTTTTGCACAGGCACCTCTTCATCCTTCAGGTTTACTCTGCCAAAGTCCTAGTTTGTTCTCACTCTCTTCTCACTTAACAAGGAAACATATTATGTCTAAACTAAAGTAGATAGTTGTCAAGGTTTTCAATAAAACAACAAAAACAAATGAACTTCCTGAGGAAGATGAAAAACAATTTATGTAAGGATGAGACTCAATTAGCTAGCAGAAGTGACACATTCTGCCCCTGTGGCACCTGCTGGACCAATCGCTAGACCTGCATTAGGAGACATCAACGACCTCAGGGAGAAAATATACTCCCTAAACATCCCATCCTTTCTAAATACTAAATACTTTATTGGAAACACTAACCATACCTTCGCTGCTTTCTAGCATTTCAAATTGGAGTAATCAATTTCAATGGATTCCATATTTTGTTTTTACTGTTGCCTTTTTCAAGTTCAGATATCACAAAATGCTTTCAAGGGCGGATGCTCTGAATTAGGCAAAAACTATTGAAGAGACATTCTGAACATTCATGGTATTTGTTATCTTCTGTCTTCAATAAGTCATAGAGCGAGAGCAAATATTTAAAGGAATTTAATTTGTCTTTGTACTGAACCTAAACACATTTTTCGTACTTTTCATACTTGTCTCTGAGCTTCATACTTAAGTCTACACATGCAATAAGAAGGTCAATTTTGGTTGCTTCTCCCAGTACAAAAGTGTCTGCCTATGGAAGCAATGACACCTGTGTGTTCAAAACTAAAACAACTTCAACAATAAATGTGCAGAATATTATAAGCTTGTGAACAATTAAAGCAGTTAGAAGAAAAGAAGGGGTGCATGTACGGTCAAACAATGGCCCAACTTACAGCTAAGAGGATCACATCTGTAGCTCACACTGACCATCTTCGATTTAAGATTAATGCTTTCACCATTGATTTCCTTGATGTTAGGTTAGGATTAGGGTTAGGGAAACTCTTCACAGGGTGGGATAAGAACTACAGATTCACTGTTATACGCTAAATAGTTTTAAACGTCCATTTCTTTTTGTCCAAATGCTCCAGTTTTCTAGCTTCACTTCCAAATTTCAAAGATTTGGGTATTATTCCATGCACACTGAAAAATTTTAAATGTCTATCCCATGGTATGTTGTGATATTGAGTGTTGTTTTTGTCAAATCTCCTCACTACGGTCATATTTGTAGAAGATTCATGTGAACATTCCCAAGCATCTACATCAGTTCCTCTGTACTTATAGAAAAATATATTCATATAATTGGTAATTTCTATATATTACAAAAGTATTATAAACACATGAGAAAAGTAGACACTATATTTTATTACGAATTAAGATGTAAGAGTTAAGAGGTAAAAAGCTCATGCCTATATATTTTTATTACCCTGTATAAACCACAGACCACCATTATCTCTCAAGTTAAAGTCTGGATGGGCAGGCCAGTTGAGAAGAGATAGGTCCCTTGATAAGAAAGGGAATGTAAACTCTTGGGTTGTAAATAATTGGCGAGCGCTGGGAAAGAAGGGGGTGCAGGTAGGGGCTGTCAGACAGATATGATGGACAGTGAAGAGTTTGACACCCACACAGCCGAAAGATAACGGTAGATGAATTAGGGGCAGAATTGGAGCAGTGAAATATTGAAGAGTCAGATGAGGATGAATAATAATAATAAAGACTTGTGTGATAAGAATTGTAATAGATGTAAGAGTTGAGTTTAGTTGTTAGCTCATTGTTTCATCTTTAGTGAGTCTGTATGCATGCCACACAATAAAGCTTAATTCTGCTCTCTGTTCTGAGTCTGTGAGTGCCTTCATTAGGGATGAGGGCAGCCCTGCCGTGTCAGCCTGCCTAAACATTCCGTAAGTCCTAATGAAGTTGCTTCTATGGTGGGTTTGTCTGAACCTGAAGTGCTTGTTTGTCATCGAAGTCACATTAGCTTGCACTGCAGGATAGAACACGGCATCTTAATCAAGTAGACCATAACAGATAGGGCAGTAGTCCTGTTCAAACAAACAGGGTCCATGATGTCCAGTACTCACTTTATTCCAGGCTGATTTCAGCTTGTAACTCATGCAGCTGGTGTAGAAGCTGGGAGTCTGGGAGAGGTCAGTCTGAGATTATGCACATGAAAGCGTATCACTTACAGCTTAGACAGTTTCGGGTTAAAGGACTTCCCCTATTACTCAGGAAGATGGCAGCATTGCATTTTTGGTAACCCAAAGGTGAGGGGTAACAACACAAAGTGGTTTCTTGAAATTAGACAAGTGATGTCTCAACCCAGATTCACACTTTGGGTTGGACAAGTGTAATGAGACACGTGTGAAGGTTGGAATGGCAGGCTAGGCGAGAACCAGTCTGATGTTATGCACGTGGAACTTAGATGCTGCTGGTGGAAAGTTTTCAGGTTCCCTTTTCCTGCTCAGTGAGATGCAAGAACGCCTCTGCAACCAAACCCTCAGATTCACGATTGGATTGCAGTGCTTATCTGTGACAGCACAGAGCAGATTGCTGGAGCTGTCAGTGAAGAAGTGCTCGCAATGTCCTCTTCTGTTTCTTCATCATAACAGGATTGTTATGTGACCGAAAGAAGACAGGAGTTGGGATCAAAAGGAACCTCACGCAGTTTAACTGCTTGAGTACTTTAGCTACTGGATTCAGTGGTGAACTGGGGCCTAATGACGTAATATTATTTTATCATACTCAATCTGCAATTCCTGAATTCTTTTTCACATTGTTTAGAGACAAATGCACATGTTTTATATGCTGTGCCATAAGTTGCTGCTTGAGACTGCAAAATAGCTTAAGTAGTGTAACAGAACAAGATGCAGAGGATAGAAAGATATGGAAGAAGATTATCTGCTGTGGCAACCACAAATGGGAGCAGCCGAAAGAAGAAGAAGAAGCCACAACTGCTTGTGCCCCTAACTGAGCTTTAAGCATTCATATTTTACTATTAGATGGAAACTGAAGATCATTTTTATATGCTTGAATAAAGGCTCTCTAAACTGTCCCTCTTTAATAGACAACCATGACATTACACCTGAGGGGCCACTCTCCACGTTTATATTCTGGTGGATGAGGTGGCTCCCCTCTGATTGCTGTGGGAGGTCTGCATTGTATGTATTGTTTTCTTTTGATATTCTGGTTTTGTGATTTATTTTTGCTCTGTTCCTTGGATTTTTATATTGGTTTGCAGATTCGGACTTGTTTACCTTGGACTATCTTTTCAGATTGTTTTCTTGTTTTGTACTTCTTTGATTACTGTTTGCTATAGATCTATCCATCCATTATCCAACCCACTTTATCCTAAGTACAGGGTCATGAGGGTCTGCTGGAGCCAATCCCAGCCAACACAGGGCACAAGGTAGGAAACAAACCCCGGGCAGGGTGCCAGCCCACCGCAGGGCTCACACACACACACACACACGCCAAGCACACACTAGGGACAATTTAGGATCACCAAAGCACCTAACCTGCATGTCTTTGGACTGTGGGAGGAAACTGGAGTACCCGGAGGAAACCCACACAGACATGGGGAGAACATGCAAACTCCACGCAGGGAGGACCTGGGAAGTGAACCCAGGTCTCCTAACTACGAGGCAGCAGCGTTACCACTGCGCCACCGTACCGTCCCTTTTGTTATAGATACTAATGAATATTAGTGCTTTGGACATATCTATTATAAATTTCCCCTTGAGATTAATAATGTTTGTCTAATCTAATCTATTCAAGACAGATGTTTGACAGTTTCTCTTTCTTGAAGGGCGTTTTTGTACATTTTGAAATTATAAGCATATTTTAAACTTCCTAGGTCAGCTGCCATTTTTCTGGATTGTGTAGCCTGCAGATATATTACAGATTAGAATTTCTTTAAAATTCTTGTGCCACAGTTACAGCAATATATATAAAAATACAGTAAATAAATAAGAGTAGCAGAAGATAGATAAATGAATAAATAAATAAACAGCATAAATTAATTGAATAAGATAAGAGTTAAATAAACAGTAACATACAGTACAATTGCACATAAACCAGCAAGTGGGAACATTACACAGTACAGGTCAGATAGGATCAGATAACTCAGAGTTCAGAGGCCTGGGAATAGGCTGTCCCTGAAACACCTGGGGCCTCATGTATAAACTGTGCATACGCACAAAAATGTTGCATACTCCCGTTTCCAAGCTCAAATCACAATGTATAAAACCTAAACTTGGCTTAAAGTCATGCACATTTTCACGGCAGCTAAATGCTTGGCGTATGCTAGTTCTCCATTCGGTTTTGCAAACTGGTGGCACCCAGCATCAAAGCGGTGCTTTTATTCCAGTGTGGTTTCCCTTTCTTTTTTAGATCCACATCCCTGACGTGACTTTATAAATACACTGAAATTAACCTCATATTGTTTATTTGTTTAAGGCATCTGATTGTAATTAACCAGTTACAATATAATGGTCCACGGAATGGCCAAACTATTCCAAATACCGTAACTGCTTTAGCGTTGTTACTCTCACTGCACCACTCAGTATTTATATCATTGTATCTGAGTGTGGAATCACAGCTCTAGAGCAGCTGATCGGAAAGAAAATTATCAGTATTCAGCATCAAGTGCACGCTGCCTCAGCCATGCTGTCTATTTGAACTGCTTCTCATATGACAAACGCTTCAGAGCCTTTTCTGTAGGGACCTCGCGGTTCAGAAACAGTTTCATCCCAAGAGCTCTAAACGCACTCAATCAGTCCATCAAGTGCTCCTTGTAGAACTGTTTGTACTTATTAGTGCAGTTACCTCACTGTAAACTTGTGATACAGTTATAATATTGCACAACCTGAGCCACTTTATACGGATTGTTCCTGCCTTGCGCTGTATTCTTGCTGGGACTGGCGCAACACTGGAAGAATAGATGGATAGAATAATTAAACATTACGAAGATATTTCAATGTTCCTTAAAGGTTTTGAAGAATCAGCGTTCTCAGCTTACAAATGGCTTAATGTCTATTACTGAGCTGATTGTGTGGCGATTGGTGACTTGGAGAAAGAAAAGGAAGGACAGGAATTAGAGGTTAGTACATTTGAGAGAGACAGTACTGCTGCAATAAATTATTTCATCGAAGGCCATGCACGGCGCAGCAAGTATCTTGTGGGAGGCAGGAACAATCTCTGGATGAGGCGCCAGCTCGTCACTATCACTGTGCCACCGTGTTCCCATGTTTAATAACGTGCTTTAACTCCTATCATCATGAAAATGATATGAAGTATACATTTCAGTATTTTAATTATTCAGAGAGCTGTAATATTACAAATGTAATGGATTCTGTGTCCTGTCGGAGAAAAAGAAAGCCGGTTTAAGAAGCAAGTAGTGATCCACACACATAGAGTGGATAGAAGAACAAATACAAAACAAAGCATTTAACGTGCTACTTTAGTTATGATGGTATTTGAGAAACTAGTAATTTAAACGACTTTAAGATGAAGTTTATGATATTGTACTTTAATGGCAAAATAAACTACGTGATTAAAGTGGAAATTTTGAGATTAAAGTTGACATTTCAAGCTTTTTACTCACTGTGTCCCTATTTTTTTTTTCTCTGTACCCTAATAAGCTTTCATATGACACTCAGACGGTGGGCTATGACTTGCCTTTTCACAGCGACTTTAATATCTGACAACTTCTTTTTTATTTCGGGCACTGTGCGACTTTGTGAATTTGAGTTTTCGAGTTTCTCCGACACTCTATGTCAGTCGATCAACTTTTTTTTGTTGTTTATGCCACTGTTTAAACCAACAAATAGTAAGTTTTTCCTTTGCCTCCACTTGGTATTCACTGACATTCTTCTATTTTCCCCCATGCTTTTGCCATTGCCTATTTACAGAACGCTGAGCTTAAGGGCTATTCATATTGATTTGCATATTCAAAGAGGCATAATTCTGGGAGGAGTTGGGGCGGGACAACAGGCGCGGGCACGTGCGTTACTTTTCATGTTGACCGGGATTTATGGCACGGAAGAACGCGAAAATTGGTGTTTGCACAGATTTATGCATCTGGATTTTTTTGTGCGTACGCACATTTCCGCTTTTGTCCTTAAACCATGTTTTAGTGTGAATTCTATGCAAGGCGTTATGCATGAGGCCCCAGGACTTTGCTGGTCAGCCTCAGAAACGGGCCTCATGGCGGGCAGCCAGACCCAAACTCAGGAGTTTAAAAGTACCTTTAAATGTCCCAAAGACACAACAGTGCTCTTCAAGGTTGTAGAAAACTGTAAAACTTTATGGCTTGAAGAACAAATACATAACTATGTTCTTTACATTCAAACAATTGATTAAACAAGCAATAGAAAAACAATATTTAGAAAAAAATGAGTCAGAAAGGATGAAGATATGAGAAAAAAAGGGTAAACCAAGGAGAACAAGTCTAATTCATAATTTAGAAATTAGAAACCACATGCAAAGAAACAATGCCCAGTAAATCAAAAAATAGTACTTAGACTTGAAATTCACTCCAAAAGAGTCAATAAACCTCTCCTGGAACCATCTCAACTCATTATAAAGGTTGAGGGTGGTCCCAAAGAGTGAGATCATGGTGGCTCCACCTCTGGTGGGTTCTACCCACACAAAACACAAGGAATATTGTCTTGAAGCACACATACACAACACAATTAAACAATATTTACATAAAATATTAACAAAATTACATTAAAAACACATGAAAAATTCAAAAACAAACAAAAAACAAACAAACAAAAAAAAAAGAGGGGAAACTAACATAAGCCAGTGAACTATCAATTTGATGTAGCATTTTTAAATAAAGATATTGCGAATTGATCCATTTTAACTATGAATGGTGGAGCAGTGACTTGATCTGTCCCCTTCACATCTTGTTTTAGTTGCTGTCAGCATGTCAGCTCCACATTACTGAAGACCATATGGGCTTGCTGAGTAAAGGGACGTACTGTTTGACATGTCTTCTTATTTTCTTACTGATCTTTCATTGTTTCCATTCTTTATGTTTTTCACATGTCTCATTGCATTTGATAATAATAATAATAATAATAATAATAATAATAATAATAATAATGCATTTTATTTATAGGGCACTTTACATTAGCAGTAAATCTCAAAGTGCAACATAAAAAGATTAAACAAAGGTAAGGCAAGATAAAAACAGAGATAAAACAACAATATTTATAGCATTCTTGTTAATAAGCCTTCCTAAATAGAAAAGTCTTTAGCTGTTTTTTAAAACCACCCACAATCTGCTGTGTTCTTAGGCTCTCTGGTAGGCCATTCCAGAGCCGTGGAGAAGCGGCTGCAAAGGCTCGGTCTCCCATTGTATGAAGTTTGGTCACAGGGGGGCGAAGGCGGTAGGTATTTGTAAAACGGAGGTTTCTTGTAGTGGATTGTAATATAAGGATACTATCCTTTTAATTTTTTTTATATTTTTAAACTTAAATAATCAAAATAGGTACAAATATTTGAAGTAAACAATAGTTGTTTTTTATTTTGTGCAAACTGCTAATACTTTCTAGTTCTTGATTTTAACATCTGAATTCAGTTCTTTGATGTTGTTCAAAATCTGTTTTTATTCATTTCTATTTGACATGCTGCAAATTCACATTATTCTTGCATTTTTTAAAAACATTTTAGTAAAGTCACAACAAGTATTCTTTATTATCTTGTGTTATACCATACTCCAGCCGGGACCATCTCAGCTCTCAGATTTACTGTTTCTTGCAAACTCATTAGAACCCTGCCTTCTTAAGTCACTTCTACAATCACTCAGTTATGGAGGTCCATAAATATTTCCATACAGACACTAAGTTCAGCTATTTGCTTTCCTCATTAATAATAAGCAAAGAATTCACCACAGTTAGCATTTTCACAAAATCACATGCCATTGCCAGATGTATCCTCTTTTTATGTTTAAAGTGTTAAGGGTATCACTTCCTCTAATATATGCTCTGTAAAACTGACAAATGATAAATAACATAGGGTTATGTAACAAAGGGAATAGCTTTTAATATCAGGTTTAACAAATAAAGGAAACCCAGTGTCAGTATTGGTTTTGCTCTGAGCCCCTCCATGTTTCTTCTTCAGAGGGGAGCAGAAGGCATTTCCCTGGCACAACAAATGTTTGCTCATCTCTTGTCTATTGGTGAAGGCAATGGAAGCCTGGCACTTTTTAAAAGAGATTGTGTAATAATTTAAGTAACATTTGTGCCTCATCCAACTCTCCAGTTCTTGATTAGATCAGGCAACTAACCATTTTCAAAATTCTTAAAATAACATTTAATTAAAAAAATTCCAGAATGTGTGCAGAATGTTCCCTGATTTTACTTAGTATGAACACATTTTAAATTAGATTATTTTTTATTAAATTGAAATAACAGACCTGCAGTGGGCTGGTGCCCTGCCTGGGGTTTGTTTCCTGCCTTGCGCCCTGTGTTGGCTGGGATTGGCTCCAGCAGACCCCCGTAACCCTGTAGTTAGGATATAGCAGGTTGGATAATGGATGGAAGGATGGATGGATGAAATAATAGACATCAAAATGAATTAAACATTGTAAACATGAAAAAAAGTTTATGAATAAACTAATCCTTTCACCCTGGCATCCATCTTCTTGTATTTCTCAAAACTGCACTGTAGAAAAAGTTTCCAGAGGTTTAAAAGTTGCTTATTTGTGAAAAAACAGGGAATAATTTGTGGTAGACAGTGGAGGCCAAAGGGAGAGGAAGAAGTGCATCAGACGAGCAAGTTAAGGGTTGAAATTAGGAAGATACTGCCAACCATTGGCCATCCTGCTCTTGACCAACAGTGCAGCATCCTGACATTCTCTACTTTGAAGCCCATAGGAACTGAAGATTCATGCCACTGACAGCTGAAGTGAGATTTGGTTAAAGATAACAGATTTCCAGAAATGGAAGTAAAGCAAATCAGGGAATTTCCAATGAGAAACTAGGACACCTTTTTCCTCAACTGTTCCAAAGAAAAATAGATGAAAGTAAAGGAAAGATCAGGGCAATCCAGGAAGAGTAGGAGTATGTGAGGTAAAAGTGAATGTTAGATAACAGAACAGAAAATACAGGCTGATAAAAATGGCAGTTGAAAAAGACAAAAATGCGGGGCGATTCCAAAATTTAAAATTACGAGTAAACATGCCAAAGACATTTAAGTGACAAAAGTTAAAAAAGAGATTGGTGGCTAAATACATGGCATAAAGTTTGTGAGGGGTTCTGATAACATGCTGAAAATGCTGAGAATTTGGATTCTTAGACTAAGCAGGGACGTTATTAAGGATTATTTTCCAAGAGATGGGGAGGGAAGAAAGCAGGTCATGCTGCCAGGCAGAGAAACTATTGGTAAACTTCAAGCAGATGCTTTCCAAAGAGCTTCATAAAGTGTGACACTAGTTTTAATTTTGGGGAAAATGAATATGACACATTATTCAGCTGGTGAGAGGGAATAGTATAGTATAATGGGACAGCATTTGCCTTGTGGACTGATCGGAGCTGGAAACAGAGAAACAAAAGAAGAAAGACAGCCTTTGGTGCCTGAAAAGTTACAAACCTGTGAATTATTGTAGATGTCACCAAGTGTCATAATGCCTTTATCAGCCCAGGGTGGAAAAAAGATCAATTTGCCACCAATTTGGAGTGTGTTAAAGAAAGGGGAGAACATGATTCTTCACCTTACATCAAATTTGGAAATCAGAGAAAACTAAGGGAGTTCAATTTTAGGAACATGATTTTATTTTCAGCAAGGTGTATGGATGTATAGGGAAGAATCCAGGATAACTATATTAAACCTTATGGAAAAGTAGGATGGTGGACCCACCCTTTTCCAATCTATCACAGAGCAGAATAGAGAGCTTAAGGGATGGTCTTGTACTTTTCCAAATAAAGACAGAGAGAAGAGCTTTAACTTGTGTTTAATGGGGGAAAGAAGGGGAGAAAGACTCAAACAAAATTTAAGTGCAGAATAATTGTCAAGGCAAAACACTCTTTCTGAGAACTGTGTTAACTGATATGGCATCTTTTTTGGACAACGGCAAAATCTTCTAGAGCCAGAGTAGTGTCTCAGATGTAAACAAATGAAAGTTAATCTAATTTTATACATGCGGCATGGAAGAAAATTAAATCATGAGACAGAGACAATAATAACATATTCCAGTTAGAACATGTAAAAAAAATGGTTTACTTATATAGCTTTCTAAGAGCTTCTTCAACCAACCTGCACTTCTAACATTTAGACAATACACAGATACAAAATGCATGGCTTTATCTATGATGCATTGCTTCTTGATTTCAAGTCAACTAAAGTAAGTAGTCAGGATTAAGCCTTGTAATAATAAAAAATAAAATGTTCTCCATTACTATGTTTATTTTAATAATTGCCAATCTAGAACAAAGAAAAGAAGGGACCATGGGGAGAGTGATTCCTTGACACTCTTAAGATATGATTATAATTAGTCATTACAAGGTTCTGCAAGAAAATAGAAATGTCAATGCCTAATTATTTTAAATAAATTTGTTAGAGGGATATGTAATGGAACACCCAGACCAACACCACTGGGAGTTTGATGGGAGAACACAGTGATTTAGATCAGTTCATTTATCGCCAGAAAGTGTATGAAAGAAACTGAAAAAGCTAAGGATATAAGGGTGATTGGGGGACCATTTTCAAGAAAGAGCAAAATCATCATCTCCACATAAGGAGATTTTTATAAGCAATAAGATGAGTAATTGAATCAAGATTATGAAGAGCAACAGCAAGGGATTCAAGTGTGACATTAAAAAAAGAGAGCGGAAGAGCAACACTGTCTGGCATGTTTCTGGATCTGAAAGGGTTGGGAGATGTTTCAGTTAGTGAGAAATACTGCCATGGTGGAAAAATATTGTGCCTTCATCATATTAATATTGTTACAATTCAGGCAAAAATAATTTAGTTTTTCTCTGTATAACTTTACTTTCAACGTCATTTCGACATTTTGGAATGTACTGGACATAGGAGAATCACCAATGTTATTTTTATACGTTATTGTCTCTAGCCATTTGTTAATAATTATTATGTGTGTGTTTAAGTTCACCATTCTGAATAGTTGTGGCTAGGATGAGGGTCCCAGGAAGTCGCATCTCATGATGCATTGCTTTAATATGTGGTGCCACTTGCTTGGTGACATCTATAATTGGGGCTGTTTAATTTTCAATGCTTTTGACTCTTGTTGGTGTATAATAGTGAACGTTTTGTCTTCAAGCTTTCCTAGTGTTTGGTTTTGGTGCCTATTTTCTTGATCTTCCGATTTTGACTTTGTTAAAACAAAGCTGTGTAAAGAAAGTTCCTGGTAATGCGGTATTAGATTTCTCTACAGGAAGAATCATGAGCTGAGACTAGGTGGAGGTTGCAGAATAACAGACATTATCAGCAGCCTTACAGAAAAGGGTAAAGTTAATTTGATAGGAACTAGGTAATTTGTGAATAACAAACTGTAGTTTGTGTGCAAGGAATTTTACCAGCAGTTTTGCATGCAAATTCATCAATGACTTTATGTAATAGTTAGAACAGTCAGACATGCCTCTACCTTGTTTTGAAAGGAGAGTAGACATAGTTGAACTCATTGAATGGTGTAGTTTGGAAAAATACATAACAGAATCCAGTATTTGCATTGGAGGTACTAATTGTTTCCAAAAGTCTAAAAGGATTGCAGTAGGTAAGCCATCAGGACATGGAGATTTCCCTGAGCTGAAGGTGTTAAATGTCTTCCTTAGTTATGAGAGTGTAATTTCAGTATTGTAGCAGTGTCCTCCACAAAAATGCTTGGGAAAGGAAAAGGGTATCTTTAAAGTAATTAATTTCAGAGGAAGACGACAAAGGTTATCAGTAAATATGTCAGAATAAAACTTGTCAAACAAGTTGTTAATGTTTAAACGGTTGTTAATATGATTTTGTGATCAAGTCAAGTTGGGGAGCATGCCCTGGTACAGTGCTTTGCTGCACACACTACATGACGAAACAACTCGGGATCCCAGTTTGTAACCTCCCACGCAGACATGTGGTCCAGTCCCACCCTCCCGAAATGACTATCTATCTGCCGAAGCCAGGTGTTTCGTGGGTGACCCCTTGGTCTGGTCCAGCCGCTCGGGTCCCCAACAATGAGGATCTTACAAGCCGGATCACCTTTGGGGAAATACGCCACATGGTTGTAGTGCCGTAACTGACACTTCCTCACAATACAGGTAATGTGCCTCATTCGGGATTCCATGAGCAACCGCTCATTCGACACAAAGTCAAACCAACGGTACCCAAGGATTTTCCGAAGAGACACAGTACCAAAGGAGTCCAGTCTTTGTCTCAGGTCTCTGGGTAGCATCCATGTCTTGCAACCAAATAGCAAGACAGGAAGCACCTGGACTCTGAAGACTTGGACCTTTGTCCTTTTGCATAGATATCGGGAGTGCCACACACCCCTTTCCAGAGACCTCATGACCCCCCCCCATGTTCTCCCAATCTGTCTACTGACTGCATAGGAAGAGTCACCAGAGACATGAATGTCACTGCCAAGGTAAGTAAACCTCTTGCTAAGGTTGACACTCTCTCTGCAAACAGACACACAGCTAATGGCTGTTCTCTAAGAGGCCATTAAAGGCCTGATCTTATCCATGATAAAGTATTAATTCAAAGCAAGTGTTTAAAATTTCCTGCTATGGATTAGCTGCATGTGGACGAGCCTCCTCCTAAGATAAGGCGTTTCAAGGTTTTGAATTCTCTCCCAGTATACCTGCGCTACATTGCCATTACAGCTGAAAATAATGGCATAAATCCTTTATAGCCAACTGCACATATATATAGAACAGGAATTAATCTTAATAAGCTCTAAGTTTAGTGACCAACTTGTCACAAAAATCTTCCTGGAAGAATGAAGAATTAAACCTCCAGCATGTGAAGAAAAAGAGTGAAAGGCAAATTTCGTCAGCATATGTTTATGGTCAAATAGACTAGCCATTTCATGAGATGCTTTAGTAGCATGTGCTGGAAATGATTTAGAAGTAAGAATATAGTCCAGTCTCATGTTAGAATGGTACTGGGAGAAAAGAATGAAAACATTTTGACATAGGGATTCAACAACGGAAAAGAATCAATCAATAGCAAATTTGAGATGAATATGGTGAGAAAAGGCATTTTATCTAACAAAAAGTTCATAAAGATATTTGCATTCATACCCACAACAGGTAAAAAGAAAAACAGATAACTAACTTCTTGAGGATATTTGTGCATAAGGCAAAACAAACAAAACTAGAATAAAGCCAAGCAACCAAAATATAGACAAGAAATTAAAACCACAGTCAAAATTCAAGCAAGAAGTCGAAAACCAAGCAAGACGCGAAAAATAATCACAAAGAGAATACAGTGAAGGTTATGAAAGGTATATCCACAGTTTAGATAAAGCTCAGTGCAAATATTGAACTTTTACCTGCTAAGGAATTCAAGGTAGCTAACCCAGAAACATGGGACGCGACCCTAACAACGACATTCAAAATGGCTTCCACTATTGGAAAAGTCTGTAAGATCCCAAATTTCAATCCTGATCATGACACTCATAAAAGAAAGGGCAACCCACAGTCACTTGTGGTTCAATAAATGTGCTTGTCCTGTTTATCCTGTATTTATTGTTCTTCTTGATTATTGTAAACTACTAGATTTTTTGTGACCTCTCACTCTTTTGATCACTCTTGGATTTGTGTAATGGGACCAGGTTTGCTTTTGGGATTGCATACTTTGAAGTCAGGTGTCCCTGTTGGTTTGGTCTATTGATCATCTTTTGATGCCTTTGTTTGGGCATGAGTCCCTTTAAAACCCCCGTGAATGTTCCATTAAGGGGATCTTTAGTAGCCTAGTTGGAATTGCCCTGATCTGAAACCAAGTTAATGCAATCACTTTGCCATTGCCAGATCCGTCCAATGGCTCCTACTGTGTTGATACAGTCTACCCAATGACCAAAGCTCTGAGGGATCCTGTGGCTGTGGAAGTGCACATTGCGAACAGGACCGACCCTAACCCTGTTCTGACTCTTGGAGACTGTTGGGTCACACCTAGAGCATCAGTTTCCAGCCAATCCCAGTGGAGACTTCTGGTTAATGGGTAGGTTCCCCTGTCGGAGCGTGTGCAGGGTTGGGTGATGAGTGCTAACTGAATGTCTGCTTTGCCCAGGTGCCCATTCATGGGGGACAACTATATGACCGGCTTGTTTACTGTGAACAGTACATCTGGAGTGACCTACCCAAGTCACTACAAGAGTTTAAGATGTTTGCTTTTGTGGATCCCATAGCTCAGCAAGCCTTTACTCAACAGATAGGTTTCCTTGCCAAGTAGGAGGCCTGTGCGTTTGGTGCTTTGAGACTGCTGTAATCCTAAATGAAATAACCTCTTGGGCTTCAGTTTGGAGTAAGCTGAATGTGAGATTCAGGAACAATAGCTAGGAGTTTCTTGTACTTTGGGGCTCCTAGCCATGTGTGGTGTCTAGCTATGGTTTCACCTCTAATGTGACATTTGCACTTGCTTTTTTTGTAGATCTAAATCTTCCGTGTTACTGCTGCCTGCTATCCCTTGGTGTAGAAACCTTGACAGCCTTTAAGAAAAATCTGGATGAGATATTGGGACAGCTTAGCTATTAGCTAAAACAAACAGGCTTGATCAACTACATGGTCTACGCTCATTTGTCAGATTTCTGATGTTTCTTATGGTCATAGACCAGCAGTGCTGAGCCTACCAGTGCTGGGCTCACCTGTTGTATCAGCTTCTATTTAAGAGTCCAGCGATCCCCAAGACCATTATTTACTCCTGCCTTTTAGCTCCAATTTGAGGTATTTATTATTTGTGAGTACTTCTTCTGATTTTCAGGTTTGAAATTTGAATGATTTTGATTTTTGTGATTATGGACTCGATTTTCTTCTTTTACGTTTGACTTTTAAGCATGCCCTGTTGATGCCTTTATTTTTGTTTTTTTATATATTTTGTATATTGTATGGAGCAGTGCTTTAGTTATTGTGGATTAAATGTTTTACAGTTTTGTTCTTCCTAGTTGAGGTTTGGATATAAAAGACTTGCTGCTTAAGTTTAAGATAAAGCTACTTTTTGTTGTTATTGTTTGCTTACCAGACCACATTTAGGGGCCTGGGACTAAATTTTCCAGACTAAGCACAATATTTTAATTCATAAGTAAGTTAGCAAAAGAAAAGACTGAGAACTGGAGCCAGGACTTAGCTCTTCTTTGAAATGAATGATGTAAGAAGGGTCCTTAAACAAACAAAAATCAAAAAAAGCTCAGGTCCAGACAAAATAAGTGGCTGTCTGCTTCATTACTGTGCAGAGGAGCTCTCTCCAATATTCCACTCCATTTTTGAAATGTCCTTGGATTTACAGCAAGTGTCCAGCCTATGGAAACAGGAAACTACTATTCCATTGGCAAAAACTGCACACCCCAAAGCATTAAGTGAAGGGTGGATTCTGGACTTTTTAACAAACAGAACACAAAGAGTGTATGACAATGGCTGTTTCTCTGATTGCACAAGTACATCTGTTGGCACTCCACAAGGTTCTTGTTTAGCTTCAGTTTTGTTTATCCTGTACACAAATGACTGCATCTGACACAAGGATAGACATATCCTGAAATTTGCAGACGACTGTCATTGTGAGTCTTATACAAGACTAGCCATGTCCTGCGGCTCCACCTGTGTAGTAGTGAAACAGGACAGTGAGAAGGGTCCTGCCCGGCTCCCCACTCCTGATGTCACACTTCCCCCTCCACTCAGCCCACAGCCTCTGTCTTGGAATAAAGCAATTATATCGCTCCTGCAAGGGAACTATGATTCTTAGCATGATGAGAGAAGTCGCAAAATCAACCGGAATGTTCAAGCAAATTATAGAAATAAACCCAATCTGAATCCGTTAAGTAGTTCTCAGACATGCATAAAGATAGACAGACAGACGTTGGATTTTTTATATATATAGAGATAAGGAAGACAGGCATGGACCTGTTGTTGATAAGTTTGTACAATGGTGTGATCGCTCTAATTTATGACTTAATATTTTTAAGACAATAGATATGGTGGTAGATTTCAGGTGCTCCCCACCACTCACTGTCTCATCTTTAATTAAAGGGGAGACAGTGGAGATGGTAGAGCAATACAAATTTCTGGGAACAATCATTGATAACAAACTAAACTTTGATCTTAACACAGAGCAAATCTGAAAAAAAGGGGCAGTCACGACTTTCTTTCTTAGGAAACTTAACTGTTTTAAAGTAGACAAAACCAAAATAACACTTTTTTATAAGCCCTTTATTAAATCCATTGTTATATTTGCTTTTATCTGTTCGTTTGGCAACCTCAGCAATAATAATATAAGTAATAATAATGATAATTTATTTTTATATAGGCACCTTTCAAGGCACACAAGGACACCTTACAGAATACATTAATAACAACAGTCACAATATAAAATGAATGGAATATTACAGTACAATAAGAGAGAGAGGTTAGGAGAACACACTGATACAGTGCATTGCCACACCCACCACACAACAAACCAACTGAGGACCTGAGTGCAGCCATGCAACGGGTGACACCTCAGCACCACACTGGTTCAGATGGAGTGGAGCAGTGGGAGGTTTTTTTTTTTTTTTTTTATGGTGGCTGGAGTGCCAATTCTGTCACCAACCCCCAAGTTTTTTGCTGCAGGTTGGAGGCCCTACATGCAGGGACGGATGCAGATTAACGTCATACCCAGAACGGAGAAATTGCAGGTTAAGGGCCTTGCTCAAGGGCCCAACAGAGCAGAGACCCTTTTGGCATTTTACAAGATTCAAACCAGCAACCTTCCGATTGCCAGTGCAGATCCCTAGCCTCAGAGCCACCACTCTGCCACACAGTACAATAAAACCAGAATAAATACAATAATAAAATTGAATTTAAATTTATCAATTAAAATTTATATCAAACAGAATAAGCCAACTTAAAAAGATGTGCTTTAAGGCGAGCTTTAAAGATAGGAAGAGAGTCAATACTACGAATATCTTGTTGCAGAGAGCTTCAGAGCCAAAAGGCCGCTCGACTGAAAGCTCTAAACCCCATGGGAGTCAAGTAAGCAGGAGGTATAATAAGATTGATAGAGGAGGAAGACCTAAGGATACGGGAAGGAACAGAGATGTGAAAAAGATCAGAAAGATAAGAAGGAGCAAGATTATGGAGGGTCTTGTAAATAATAAGCAGAATCTTAAAATCAATGCGATATTTAACAGAGAGCCAGTGAAGCTGCTGAAGGACAGGAGTAATGTGTTCAATGGAAGGGGTTCTGATAATAATATGAGCTGCAGCATTCTGAACCAGCTGAAGGTTGTAAAGGAGTTTGTGAGGAAGACCAGAAAGGATAGAATTACAATAATCAATACAAGATGTAACCACAGCATGAACAAGAATAGCAGTGCTGGTAGCTGAAAGAGATGGGCATAAATGGCTGACCTATACTAATAAAAGGCAAAGCCCTCACTGACTGACTGACTGACTGACTCACTCGCTCATCACTAATTCTCCAACTTCCCGTGTAGGTAGAAGGCTGAAATTTGGCAGGCTCATTCCTTACAGCTTACTTACGAAAGTTAAGCAGGTTTCATTTTAAAATTCTACGTGTAACGGTCATAACTGAATCCTACTTACGTACATATATACG
>JANRMT010062807.1:33513578-33527825 GCA_026402145.1 Polypterus bichir lapradei
AAGGGATCCTGTCTCTTGTGACCCTTAATTGTATTGATTAATGTTTATACTATGTAAGTGTTAGTCAAGAATTCAGAAAGGTAGACCCATATACTGACATACTATATACCAGAAATGTAAAGTGTCTATGGTGAAATCATATTAAATCATGAATATAATTGACCCCAGTAGTTGTTGTACTGTGTGTTGTTCCTACTGATACCAACTTCTGTCCTGTTTCAGTCGTACATGTATGAAAATTCCTATGATGATGATTATAAGGCGTGTAGAGAAGAAAGAGACATAGAAATCACAGAGTATTACCTGGACAATGACCTGAATAAAAATGAATTCCTGAGATCTGCCTGGAATAAAGCGAAGAATCACTGGAATGCTTCAACCCCTTATATTTTGGATTTGAATACTTCCATTGCTGTTAGAGGCTACACCAGTGCCTCTTTCCATACTGAGTTAAACACTGCAATTCAAGATGGCGTGACTTCAGTGACAAAAAATCACTACAGGTCTATCCATTTCCTGCTCACCAAGGCCATCCAGACCCTCAATCAAGGTGAATGCATCAGGGCCTACAGAGGAGTTGGCGTAGAGATACGTCCAAGGGAAGGAGAGGCTTTTCGCTTTGGAAGATTTGCGTCAGCTTCCAGAAATATAATGGTAGCACTGAAATTTAAAAATGCAACAGTTTTCAATATCACAACATGCCATGGGGCGGACATTTCAAATTATTCCTTGTATAAGACAGAAGCTGAAGTGCTTATTCCACCTTATGAAGAGTTTATTGTCAAAGAAAGTTACGATAGATATGTTACTCTTGAATCGAAGAACATCACTGTGAACTACAGATGTTGGCCTCTGAATGGTAAGTTGTGCATTTGTTTGAACTTGCATGCATCCAGGGGACTCGCCACTCTTTCTTTTCAACTGTGTGCTTTATTGTCTTTTGATTTTAATAATGATGTTTACTTTTATTATTGGGGTTGTCGCAGTCTTTAAACACATAGATGTCATTGCTGCCCACCAGTCCTGTTCCTTTTAATATTTATTCTTGCAAGATTTTATTAAATACTGTACACATAACTGTAGTGGTTACTTCAGTGTCCTAACAATTCCTGGTCTGGTCACTGTCTGTATGGAGTTTGCATGTTCTCTCTGTTTCTGCATGTGTTTTCTCTTATCTCCTCCAGTTTTTCATATGTACCTGGCAGGCGATTAACCCAGTATGAGTATGTGTACCCTATGTTGGATTAGTGCCCCATCCTTGTTTGGCTTATGCCCTCTTAACAGTATTACGTTTGGTTTGTTGTGACCCCAAACTGGATAAGCAGGATGAAAAATGGATGGGTGGATGGACAATGTAAAGACTGGATCACAAATGATAATCCCTCTCCCAGAGGTCTCAGTTCTACTTTTGGTAAATCAAGTGAATAAATTGAAAAGAAAATTTAAAACAAAGAGACAGATTATATGATTAAGGAGTACTAACGTTATCGAATAAAAGTTCACACCCCCTACAATATTCAGAAAAAAAATCAAGCTTTATTTTTTACAGGTAAAATTCCGTTACAACGAATATCTTTACAACAAAATTTTCATTACAACGAAGTACAGGTAGTCCACTGGTTACGGACATCTGACCTACGACTTACGAACGAGGCCACAGCTGTGACGCTATTGCCTCAGTAACTGCCGCTCCGTCATCTTCGGCCTGGGGATGCTGCAAGCGGTGGCTGGAGGGGGGCGATTTTGCTGCTCACGCAGTGTAGCATCCCTTGGGCGGCTCCTGGCAGCAAGCGGTGACCTGTGGTCCATAGTCACCGGGGCCACAGCTATTGCTCATGTGTAGGACGATGGTTCGCTGCCCGCCCACTACGCCACCACAGCTACTGCTGCTGACTGGACGCAGGCTGGATGGAGCATAGGGGGGCATTTCACTGCTCGCCCAGCACACATGGCTGGTAATGCTGCAAGCGCTGACTCGGTTGTGGCTGAACGGAGGCCATTGAATAGGGTGGTCCAGATTATTATGCAATTTTCATTACGCTATAACTTATTAAGTTTAATACATAGAAATTCACCCGAAAAATCCCGAGCCATCGAGAAGTGTGCAAACTGACGACGTGAAGAATCGTCTGCGTGCCGAACTGGAATCGTCCCCGCATAAATCAAAGTCATCCAGACAATCTGGATCTGCATAATTAGATCTGGACCACCCTGTAGTGTGCCTCGCGTGGCTGCCTGTTGAATGGGGGCGGTGGTGGGCGATTCACTTACCCACCTTTGGCCGCACTGTGTTCGTTCTCGGTGGGCGAATGCTGCAGGCAGCATACTGTAGTGGAGGTAACTGTGTTGAATCGCCCCTCACCGTCCCTATTCATTCTCAATAGCAAGCCTGCTTGTACTGTTATGCACTGTGGCGAGTGGCTGGGGCTGCTGCCCAGCCGGAACGCCCAAGAGGACCGGAGGAGGGCTTGCACCTCCTCCAGACCATGAGGGGGCGACCACCCTGGTTGCTTTGGGGACCTGTAGGGGCCCGTGGCCACCGCCAGGGGGTCCCTCGCTGCCTTTGGAGCCCTGGGACCTCAGCACTTCCGCCACACCCAGAAGTGCTGGGGGGAAGAGGACCAGGGACACCTGGAGTGCTTCCGGGTGTGCAGCCGGCACTTCCACCACACTGGGGAGTGCCAGTAGAAGATTGCCAGGAAGCACCTGGAGCACATCCGGGTGATTATAAAAGGGGCCGCCTCCCTTCATTCAGGGCTGGAGTCGGGTGAGGAGAGGACGAGAGCTCAAAGAAAAGAGTGGAGGCGATCTGAAGAAAGGCAGAGAGTGTGAGAGGCCTGGACTTTGGGGGAGTCTGTGGGTTTGGGTGTGCACTTTATTGACTGTAAATAGAACTGTAAATAAACGTGTAGGGGTGCTTACAACATGTCCACCTGTCTGTGTCCTGGGCTAGTTCCACAGCACATAGCAGGAAGTTGTCTCTTGTCAGTACATCAGACGTGTTGACGGGTGCCTTCCTGCTGTGATAGCGTGTACTGTGCTGTGCAGAAGAGCTCATCTTAACCCTTTGTCTTCACCCTTCAGGAATGTCTCTGAAACACAAATCTAATGCAAGTGCTAGTGATATAGTAAAGAAGAGAAAAACCATCACCATGGAAAATAAAGTAGAAATAATAAAAAGGTCAGAGGGGGTGAAACTTCATCATTCATTGGCAGAGCACTTGGTTACAGTTGGTCAACAATAGCATACATTAAAATAATGTACCTGTTCGGACTTACATACAAATTCAACTTAAGTACAAACCTACAGTCCCTATCTCATACGTAACCCGGGGACTGCCTGTATTTTTATGGTTCCAACAGTTTCCCCATAAGACACGAGTCTATAGAAATCTTGTTACTACGAAGTACGTTCAGCAGATACTTTCATTACAACGAAGTGACCTTGAAATGCTTGAATAAATCATCCACGGAGCAGTTAGTTCTGTGGCCACAGCTCAGTTGTACGCAACGAACCCCAAACAGAAACACTGTCATTTTTTTTTTCTTTCTTCGGACTTGCCTCATACTTTTTTTTTTGTTTGCTGTTTTTGTTTTCGGTGGTTTTCAGTGATACCTTTTGCTTATTGTTTTTCAAATGTTGACAGGCATCTTTTGGAATTTAACTCATTGTCATCCTCCTATAGAAACGGCAGACATGAGAAAACGATAGCAGTTCACATTAGAAAGAAAAAAAAAACAGCTCTCAATTGCGGCAAAAAGAAAAAAGACATTGCCAGTGAATTCGGAATTTCACCATCAACACTGTCAACTTTCTTGAAAGACCAAGCAAAAAAAGAAGAAAAATCTCGGATTGCAAACGTATGTGAACTGCTGCATTTGAAGACGTTAAAATAACAGTTTTTATGTGGTTCAGTGACGCTCATTCAAGAAACATTCCTATTAATGCAGCACTCATTCAAGAAAATGTGAGGTTTCTAAACTCGCTTTGGACCTCCCCCAACTGGACAACATGCCGAAGAGCATCCCGCAGTGCGATCACCGAGTCTGTGGAAGGCAGTTTATCTGTTTACGGGGCAACAGCAGGCTCACAGCTCTGCTGCGGTTCTTCACCAAAGCAAATAGAAAAGGTCTCGATGGGTGATGCAAGAAACATTGTAAATGCATGGAACAGTATTACTTGGCCACTAACCTAACCCAAAACGACCCTGCCCGATTTGCTGTGTCTATGTATAGGAGAGTGGCAGATTCCGCTACAATAAATAACCCTCTGTTCCTGTTTCAAGCTGAATAAAGTTGGTTTTGCTAAAGTACTGAGACTCAACCTTGTGTTTTGTGGTGCAAGTCAGGAACTTAGAGGGCGAGCATGAACTTTTAGGATTAGCTTCTGTGTCACTTCGCTGCAGTGCTGTGAGCCTGCTGTTACTCGGCCCCGGCAACGGACAATCTTCCATGGACGCGGTAATCGCACTTTGGGACGCACTTCAGCGTGTCGTTCCCATTGGGTGGAGGGTAGTGTGGGCCCCAAAAGAGTTCAGAAACCTCACAATATAAAGAAGAAAAGGATGAATCGGCTTCTGAATGATAGCACTGCTGCCCACAACATGCTTCCACATTTTCCCATTGAATTCCTCCCACTCAATTGCACGGCAGTGCTTCAGCCATTGGATTTGGGCATCATTCGCACCCTGAAAGTGTATTATCGCAAGGAAATGCTGAGAAAAATTCTCATCAGCATAACTTGTAGGCAGAAGGAGATTAAAATTAACGTGAAAGATTAAGCTATTGAAATGATTGCAAATGCCTGGACACAAGTTAAAGAAAGGTGACAAATACAGAATCTCATTACTACAAAATTTTCATTACAACAAAATATTTTTTAGGTCCCTGACACTTTGTTGTAATGGAATTTTACCTGTATCGCACATTTTGTACAAAGCAATTAACAATTCCATACTACATGTGGCTTGAGAGCCCTTATTTGGGATTACACATGGTAGACCAAAGTCCTCCTATACAACAGACATACGAAGGGTAGTCATAAGTTCCTGTAATTGTGATTTAGCGGGAGAGTGAGAGATCAGATCTGGTCTGTTGACCAGTTAGAACAGGTCTGGATTGGTTTCGGAGTGTAGTATTGTTTTAATTACCGTTTCGAGTTAGACGTGTGCATAGTGATTCGGTGCTATGTCGCAGTTCAAACAAAGTGCTAACATCAAGTTCATGTGCAAATTGGAGAAATCAGCTTCAGATCTGAGCAGCACTAGCATATGTATGTCACTAGCTGGACAACAGTTTATCAAAGGAGCCACAGGAAGACTCTTATACCGTATCAGTTCTGCTAGATTGAATAGCCAGGGATGACAAGAGTGAAACCAAGCACAACAGGAACTTGGATATGGTGAGACTGCAATGTGCTCCACAGTGCCACCCAGTGGTGACACAGTAAAAGAGAAATGCAGAGATAAGACAAAACATCTATCCATTATCCGACCCGCTATATCCTAACTACAGGGTCACGGGGCTCTGCTGGAGCCAATCCCAGCCACCACAGGGCGCAAGGCAGGAAACAAACCCCAAACATATGAAATTATAATATTAGACTAATGGACAACTCCATATGAAATTAGGGTGCATGCAAGAGTGTACCCTGAGATGAACTGGAATAACATATCAAATTAATATAAACAGATAGAACTTTACTGTTCCCTGGTGGAAATATGCTTTTTATAGAAGCTCTTTAATTAAATACAAAAATAGATAAGTAAATATATTTACACTCACACTATAGTCGGAACACACACCATAATGACTAAAAAGAAAGAAAGCTTCTGACTTGGCTTTCACAGTCACTGTGTGGCTTTATACAGGCATATTGCTGTTGGTATATAAGAGCCCCCGTAGAGTTTCCTGATACACTTCTGCTGAATAATTTGTTGGCTGTAGGTCCTCAGTGTTAGTGCGTCAGAGAGAGGATGTGCAACATTGTTCATAATGGCATTTAGTTTTGTGTTCCACAGTATCTCCAGATTGTGTTCTATAACTGAGCTTGCCCTTTTAATCAGCTTTTTTTTGATGGTCCTCTTGAAGTGATATTACCAGCCCAGCATACCAGAGTTGTGTATGATGTGAAGGATGACACATTAAAGGAATACAGTCTCCTAAGGAAGAAGAGCCTGTTCTGCCCTTTCTTATAGAGTTCTTCTGTGTTCTGTAACCAGTCCAACCTGTCATTAATGTGGACCCCCAAGTACTTGTACTGCTTGAACAGAGACTGGACATACAGGTAGAGGCTTTTGGAAAAGTTTATTTTCCAAAAATGCCCAGAGGCACAAAAAAAGCTCAATGGAGCACAAAAGGCAAAGGAGTTGCGTGTAACAGTTAGGCAATGCGAAGCAAAGCAAAGTCCTAATCCAATGGAAATGTCAAAAAAATAGAGCAAAAAGGTTAAAATTATAATAAATACAAAAGTATGGCCAAATCACAAACAAACACTCACCAACTCCCAAGCACATTTGAATGAACTGCAAGGAACTGTGGGTTGACCCCACCTTTACAGTTTTGTATTATTTGTTCACAAGACAGAGTCCAAAACAGAACTGATTATTTGGACGTAAGATGGCGGTTTTAAGGGCTGGGAAAGGAAATGATTTAATCTAATTTGGAGCCGGAACTTACATCATCAGAGGCGCCGGAGCCTGGTGAGATTTCCCGGGAATGGTCTGCAAGAAACTGAGAGACAGTCAGCACACTCTGCCAACTGTAGTATTACAGTCCCCCAGGCCCTTTAGCTGTCTCCTAAATGCACGAGGAGTTTTTTGCAAGCAGGTAGCCCTTCCTCTTGGGGTACCACCCAAAAAGATGCATTGTATGTAACAAAAGACATATGAAACGTACAGACTAAATGGTCAACAATATCAGTACAGGGGGTCCTCCGGTTACGACACGGTTCCGTTCCTACAACTGTGATGTAACCCGAATTTTGGTGTAAGTCGAAACACACCCTAGCCTAAGTCACTTACCTATCCTAACACTTTTGCAAAATCATAATCTAGAACATAAAAACACAACTAAACCAAAGGAAAAGGACATAAATATACTGTACTGTATACTGTACTGTAATAACAGAAAAAATGAGTGTAAAAAAAAAATCCTTTTTTATTCCTTCTTGCGTCTCAATTTTTTTTTAAAGTTTTTATTTGAGTGAGCATTGTAAACTTGAAACGTTGTATGTAGAGACGTTGTAACCCAAGGACCCACTGTATACACAAAAGGCTCAAAAATGAACAAAAAAAGGCATACAACAAGAATCTGTACTCCAACCAGGGGAGAAATCCTGGCTGAAACATAACATAACCCCCTTCCCAAGAGGTTGCTTCAAAACACCCCACCCCACTCCATTGAGTCCAACAATTGCACCATTTCCAGTTAGATTATGAGGAAGAGGAGGCTTGAGTTCTGCACAGCAGTTTGAGAAAAAAAAAGGCCATGTCTTTAAGGCAGGCAAACCACTTCCTGATGGTCACAGTGGGGCAAACAAAGCACGCAGACCACTTCCAGGTTGTATTCACGGGGCATATCAGATAGAATAATCACATTCTGGTGGTCTCGCAGCATAGACAAAACAGACAGAACACCTTCTGCCATGGACAACTGGGCTAAATCACCTCTTGTGTCTCCGAAGTCTATAATAAATCTGCTGCTACTTCCCTACAACACACTGAAAGTGACTTGGCAGCATTCCCTTCTAGTGGTCCCAACAGGTGGTCCATCTCCCGATGGTCCCAACAGGACAAACAACATAGGCAGACCACCTCCTGTTGGGTTTAACAGGACAGATGAGACAGGAAACTGGACCCCACTTTCTGGAAGCAAGGACTGGACAGCAGGCAGCTGGGCATCTCCCGGCAGGGACAACTGAACTATAACACATAAGTTAAGAGGTGAGGTTTTATAATTGGTACTCACCTCTGGTGTCTCCACAGTCCTTGACTGTAACAAAGTGGCAGCCATCTTCTGGCAGCAACTTGAAAGAGCAAACCCCACTCCTAGTCGCACTCCTCAGACACCGGCAGCAACTTGAAAGCACTCCCCCAGGACACTGCAATCAGCTCAAAAGGACCAGTCCCACTTGGGGACGTGGCAAAAGGCAGCATGGCATTCTCCTCAGTTCTTGAGAGCTCTGGTGTGCTCTCATCAGACTTCATGTAATCTGCTTGATAGTTATTCCACAATAGTTTCCCCTGTTCAAATAAATAACTAGCAAAATGCAAAGGTGAAAACTGAATATATCTGTGAAACATGAACACAGAAATAACTCCAAGTGTGTAGCATTTAAAGGGAATAAGCAAACAAATGATGAACCAAATATATGCAATGCCTGAAAAAAAAATTGATCAACCCCATGCAAATGATTAGATTTTCTTGTTATGCACCATTGAATCACAGTGGATTTAATTTGGCTTTTTTGAAATTGATCAACAGCAAAAGACTCTTTCAATGTCAAAGTGAAAACAGACCCCTGCAAAGTAGTCAAAATGAATTACAAATATAAAACACAAAAGAACTGATGGCATAAGTATTCACCCTCTCAGCCCTGCTCCATAAATCATCACTGGTGCAGCCAGTTTAGACGTTTATTGGAGCTCCTCTGTATGGCATTTCAGTTGATTGTTGTATAAATGCAGTTGCATCTAGAAGGGTCAGTTTGTAGTTAGTCTGTGTGGTATCCTAACCAACACAATGAAGACAAAATGATAATCACAAGTCAGGGAATGGAGACAAGAAGATATCCAAGTTAAGGAATATCAAGTACAATCAGTCGTGACGAAATCGTGAAATGAAATAGAAAAGAATCAAAGAGTATGATATGGCTGTAAATCTGCTATAGCAGGTCACCAATAAAACTGAGTGATCGTGCAAGATGACAACTGACAAGGGAGGCAAACCAAGGGATCTTTGAGAACTCTGAAGGAGTTACAAGGTACAATTGAGCCAGACTGGTGCCACTCTGTAGATCACAATTGTTGAGGGGAGCTTCACCAGTCTCAGTGTTATCAGAAACTGGCAAAGGAAAAAATAAACACATCTTGGCTTGAGCCTGCCAGAAGAAACATGGGTGACCCAGAAGTCCGCTGGAAGAAGGTTCTGTGTTGTGAAACCCACACAGAGGTTTTACTTTTCTTATTAAACAACCATGTTGCACTGCACATTATTAAAAACACAAAATCGCATGTGAAGCATGGTGGTGACAGCATCATGCTCTGGATAATGCTGCTCCCTGGAAGGCTTGTAAGGGGAAAACGAATGCAAAACGATACAGGGGAATCCTGGAAGAAAACCTGATGCAGTTTGCAAGAAATCTGTACCTTGGGAGTTTTTTAACAAGACAGTGACCCCAAGCATAAAGCTAAAGCTGCATAGAAATGGCTCCAAAACAACAATGTTAATGTCCTGCAGGGGCTGAGTTTACAACAACAACAAGAAATGATTTCTCGTATAATCCAAAATCGCTCAATGGGCTTTACTAGGCCCTGTTTTTTGACAGCCCCCCCAAGGCCAGCCTTGACTCCCAAAGAAGATGATTAAAAAAAAAAAAAAAAAACATTGTAGGTAAAAAAGAAGAAATCTAAGGAAAGGCAATTCAGAGAGAGAGAAAGACCCCTTTCCAGGTAGGCTGAGTGTCAAAAATGGGGTAAAAACATTACAATACACAGAACAGAACACAAGAACTAGATGGGCAATCTGTCATGGTCACCTCAGGACTACAATGCAATAGTGCAAGCTACAAAGGAAAATGCAAGAATAGATTGTATCACAAGATAAGATTTCAGATTTCATTTCAACTGAGTTTTTGTGCTTGGACTTAGAAAAGACTGTTCACTCACAGTCCTCAGGCAACCTGACAGAAACCAATCAGTTTTGCAATGAAGAATGGAAATAAAAATAACAGAAGTGATCGAGACAGAGACCTGTGAGCACAGACTTAAGGCCATCATGGCTGACAAATATGCATCAACTAAATACTGACCTATAGGAGCTGAATACTTATGTGATCAGTTAATATGTAATTTATTTTGGGATCTCATCTACAGATGAGAGCTCTTCTGTTGACCCATTTCACAAAAAAAACAGTTTAAATCCATTGTTAACCAACGTTGTGTCAGAGCAAAACGTGAAAACTTCCAAGAGGGTGAATACTTTTTATAGGCTCTGTAATTAATACAAAACATGACAGATAAACAGAAAAAAGTGAGCAAAAAATCTAAAACCTCAGGGTGAGACCCCAGACACACCATAACAGGTATGTTCAAATGCAGTCACGCTGAAGAGCTGAGATGCAAAGAGGCCCTTCAGTTTACTCAATTAGCTGTAACATTTGTGGACCACTTATTATTTGAAGGTCTCGCCTCATTTGGTGCCAGAATAATTGGAAAAGAATGAATAAAAATGGGAGAATGGAAACAGGCATGAAATAATAGATTAAATACCATGGACGTGAATGCTTTCTAAAGGCACTGATGTGTACTGTATATAAATCTATGTATCTATATGCATGTAGACATCAAAATGACTTTTCCTTGTAATCCCAGTAAATAATCATACATGCAATGCAATAATCATATATGCAATACATGCAAGGCATATATAAAAAACGTTTACAATACAATACAATACAATTTATTTTTGTATAGCCCAAAATCACACAGGAAGTGCCGCAATGGGCTTTAACAGGCCCTGCCTCTTGACAGCCTTGACTCTCTGAGAAGACAAGGGAAAACTCCCAAAAAACCTTGTAGGAAAAAAATGGAAGAAACCCTGGGAAAGGCAGTTCAAAGAGAGACCCCTTTCCAGGTAGGTTGGGCGTGCAGTGGGTGTCAAAAAAAGGGGGTCAATACAATACAATACACAGAACAGAACAAATCCTCAATACAGCATAAAAATAAAAATTTTAGAAGCACGGAGCAGAATTTAACCGTAGATGATATCACATAATAAGATTTGGATATTTTTAGAGTCCTGGAGACCTCATCCATCAAGCTGCCTCCCCATTTGGCCATTCCACGGCTAAAACAGTGCTGTGCCAGCCAATCCGATAAAAGGACCCCTCTTTACCATGATTCCTGCGATCCTCCATCAGGGATGACTTTACCATAGGCAGGCAAACAACTTGGCAGGTGGGCCGTGGCACCAAGTGCCACATTTAAGTACCGAGAAGAGAAACAGAATAGGTGAGGGTTAGTATTCAATTACAGTGGGATGCAAAAGTTTGGGCAACCTTGTTAATAGTCATTTTTTTCCTGTATAAATCGTTGGTTGTTACGATAAAAAATGTCAGTTAAATATATCATATAGGAGACACGCACAGTGATATTTGAGAAGTGAAATGAAGTTTATTGGATTTACAGAAAGTGTGCAATAATTGTTCAAACAAAATCAGGCAGGTGCATAAATTTGGGCACCACAAAAAAGAAATGAAATTAATATTTAGTAGTATTCTGCCTTTTGCAGAAATTACAGCCTCTAAACGCTTCCTGTAGGTTCCAATGAGAGTCTGGATTGTGGTTGAAGGTATTTTGAACCATTCCTCTTTACAAAACATCTCTAGTTCATTCAGGTTTGATGGCTTCCGAGCATGGACAGCTCTCTTTAACTCACACCACAGATTTTCAATTATATTCAGGTCTGGGGACTGAGATGGCCATTCCAGAACGTTGTACTTGTTCCTCTGCATGAATGCCTTAGTGGATTTTGAGCAGTGTTTCGGGTCATTGTCTTGTTGAAAGATCCAGCCCCGGCGCAGCTTCAGCTTTGTCACTGATTCCTGGACATTGGTCTCCAGAATCTGCTGGTACTGAGTGGAATCCATGCGTCCCTCAACTTTGACAAGATTCCCAGTCCCTGCACTGGCCACACAGCCCCACAGCATGATGGAACCACCACCATATTTTACTGTAGGTAGCAGGTGTTTTTCTTGGAATGCTGTGTTCTTTTTCCTCCATGCATAATGCCCCTTGTTATGCCCAAATAACTCAATTTTAGTTTCATCAGTCCACAGCACCTTATTCCAAAATGAAGCTGGCTTGTCCAAATATGCTTGAGCATACCTCAAGCGGCTCTGTTTGTGCTGTGGGCGGAGAAAAGGCTTCCTCTGCATCACTCTCGCATACAGCATCTCCTTGTGTAAAGAGCGCCGAATGGTTGAACGATGCACAGTGACTCCATCTGCTGCAAGATGATGTTGTAGGTCTTTGGTGCTGGTCTGTGGGTTGACTCTGACTGTTCTCACCATTTGTCGCTTCTGTCTATCTGAAATCTTTCTTGGTCTGCCACTTCGAGCCTTAACTTGAACTGAGCCTGTGGTCTTCCATTTCCTCAATATGTTCCTAACTGTGGAAACAGACAGCTTAAATCTCTGGGACAGCTTTCTCTATTCTTCCCCTAAACCATGATGGTGAACAATCTTTGTCTTCAGGTCATTTGAGAGTTGTTTTGTGACCCCCATGTTGCTACTCTTCAGAGAAAATTAAAGGAGGAGGGAAACTTACAATTGACCCCCTTAAATACTCTTTCTCATTATAGGATTCACCTGTGTATGTAGGTCAGGGGTCACTGAGCTTACCAAGCCAATTTGAGTTCCAATAATTAGTTCTAGAAGTTTTGGAATCAATAAAATGACAACGGTGCCCAAATTTATGCACCTGCCTGATTTTGTTTGAACAATTATTGCACACTTTCTGTAAATCCAATAAACTTCATTTCACTTCTCAAATATCACTGTTTGTGTCTCCTATATGATATATTTAACTGACATTTTTTATCGTAACAACCAAGGATTTATACAGGAAAATAATGACTATTAACAAGGTTGCCCAAACTTTTGCATCCCACTGTATAACTATCATGTTACTTATGTTTTAGTGCTAATGACTAACAACAGAGATGCAGTATGTACAGTTAATCAGCAGTTCTAGTCAGGATATGCTAAACTGAAGAAATGAGTCTTCAGCCGGGATTTAAAGGCTGAGACCGAAGGGGCATCTCTTATAGAAGCGGGAAGACCATTCCACAGTTTAGGGGCCCTGTAACTAAAAGCTCGACTTCCCACTGTTATTTTATTAATCCTTGGAATCATAAGCAGACCGGCAGCTTGAGATCTTAATGTGCTCTCAGGTTTGTAAATCATGATAAGTTCAGACAAGTAAGTCGGACCTTGGCCATTTAATGCTTTATATGTTAAAAGGAGGATTTTGAAATCTGCGCTAAACTTAACTGGGAGCCAGTGTAAGGATTTAAGAACTGGAGTTATGTGTTCATATTTTCTTGTTCTTGTAATAATTCTTGCAGCCGCATTTTGGATTAACTGGAGGCTGTATAGAGAACAGTTTGAAGAGCCAGTGAACACCGCATTGTAGTAGTCAATCCTACTAGAGATAAATGCATGAATTAATTTCTCAGAATCCTGTTTATTTAGAAAGCGCCTTAATTTCCTAACATTTTTAAGATGGAAGAAACATGTTTTGGACAACTTTGTAATATGTGCTTTAAATGACATGCTAGAATCAAAGATAACTCCTAGATTGCGGGCTGACTCAGTAAAATTAATTGGGATTCCAACTGAGTTAAATGATGACAAAATATTGTTGTGATCCGCGTCATTCCCTCCAACAATTAACATCTCTGTTTTATCTGTATTTAAAGACAAGTAGTTATCATTCATCCACTCCTTTAATTCACTAACACAACTAATTAAAGACAACATCGGAGAAACTTCATTTGATTTAAATGAAAGGTATAACTGGGTGTCATCTGCATATGAGTGAAAATTAACATTATGTTTCCTAATGAGAGATCCCAGTGGAAGCATGTAAAGTGAAAACAGTAAAGGTCTGGGACACCATATTGAACTTCTGTGTATAATGATGGAGTACTGTCAACACATTTCTGTACATATTGGAATTGATTTGATAAATAAGAACTAAACCAAGCGAGCACAGTGCCTGTAAGCCCAACATCGTTTTCTAGCCTGTGGAGTAAAATAGAATGGTCAATGGTGTCAAAAGCTGCACTTAAGTCTAACAACATAATTACAGTGGAGTTTCCTTCATCAGAGGATATCAGAATGTCATTTACAACCTGTGTTAGTGCCGTTTCTGTACTATGACCAGTGCGAAAACCAGACTGGAATTTCTCAAATAAATTGTAATGCGTAAGGTGTGACTGAAGCTGACTGGCGACTACTTTTTT
>JANRMT010062807.1:33541681-33560917 GCA_026402145.1 Polypterus bichir lapradei
TAGCTGTCACATTATCTCACCCTGATACTTTTTAAAGTTTGACATGGTGTCTGCTTCATCTACATGACCTAGTAGTTTCAGATGCCTACACCTTTTTGTATGAAAAAGTGCTTAATGGCTTAAGTCTTTAATACACTTCCTTATGTTTCCTGCAGCATGTGATTTACAATTTAAATAAAATAATTCTTCTGGAATAGTTGGCTCCATGATGCCTTGCTTTCTGCCTCTCCTTATTTTACAGATAGATATAAAATACACTGTTTTCATGTTATCTTGTCTCTTTAAAGAAATGGAAGTAAACGTGTTGTGCTCTGTAAAGAAAGCAGACCCTCTGACCAAAAAATAGGAAAATTACTTTATAGTTACTTATGGGGGATTTGGATCAGGAGCAGACAGGGTCCTTCTAATTTGGTAGTAAATTTTAAGCAGTAGAGTTCTGGTGGGAAGTGCTATCCACCCACTGGAGGTGAATGCTCAGTGCTTTTGCATCTGTAGGATGGAACAAACAGGAAGTGGGCATCATTGGAGGAAAGAGTTTTATTTGGCACAAAAAAATATCAAAACCAATAATAAGGAAGCTGATTTGTCATACAAGGCACTCACTGAAGGCAAAGGATATCATTTCAAATGAAATACGCTGTACAACATGGTGAAAATGCAGTCTTCAATTTGGCTAACATTTGATCAAAGTTCTGTGTGTGAAGCAGCTGATTGGTGTGGAATTTGAACCCAAGACTCTGGAGCAGGGCTCCTCACTGCATCTCTGTGCCATCCCCATATTAAACTGAAGTTTATCTGAAGTGTTCACATAGCTTAGTCAGTCATAAGAAGCACTGATAAGAGGAAGTTGTCAGTAAAGGCTTAGATGTCCTTAGCATTGAAAAGATTTCACAATCAGAGTTTAAAGATGAAGAGATACAGATGCCCTAAATACTTGTACCATGATGAACTTGTGATACCACAAAGACAAAAACTCTGCTTTCAGTTCTTTTTAGTCTTTCAGGAAGGTAACCACTTTCTATCAATTATGTTTTCACAGAGTAAAGTTTGTATGGTATGCTGTGCTGGAGAAAAGTACCATAAAAGTTAAAGTTGACTTCTGTTTGATATTTTCAACACTGAATTGGATGCAGGTTCACATATACAATAAATACAATACAATACAATTTATTTTGACCTAGCCCAAAATCACACAAGAAGTGCCGCAATGGGCTTTAACAGGCCCTGCTTCTTGACAGCTCCCCAATCTTGACTCTCTACGAAGACAAGGAAACCTCCCAAAAAAAAAAAACCTTATAGGGAAAAAAAGTGGAAGATACCTCGGGAAAGGCAGTTCAAAGAGAGACCCCTTTCCAGGTAGGCAGGGCATCCAGTGAGAGTTAAAGAGAAGGGGGTCAATACAATACAATACAATACACAGAACAGGACACAAGTAGTCTTCAATACAATATAATAGTAAAATAAAAATATTACAAGTACATAGCAGAATTTAACAGTAGATGATATCACATAATATGATTTGGATTTATTTAGAGTCCTGGAGACCTCAGCCATCAAGCTGCCTCCCCCTATTGGCCATTCCACAGCTGGGATAGTACTAGGCTAGCCAATCTGATGAAAGGACCCCTCTACCCAACGATTGCTGCAATCCTCCATCAGGGATCACTTTATCTTAGACAGGCAAAACAACTTGGCAGGTGGGCAGTGGCACCAAATGCCACATTTGAGTACCAAGAAGAGAAACAGAATATGTGAGGGTTAGTAACAAATTCTAACTACCATATTACTTATGTTTTAGTGCTAATGACTAACAACAGAGATGCAGTCTGTACAGTTAATCAGCAGCTCTAGTCAGGTTATGCTAAACTGAAGTAGTGAGTCTTCAGCCGGGATTTAAAAGCTGAGACCGAAGGGGCACCTCTTATAGTAGCAGGCAGAGCATTCCAGAGTTTAGGGGCCCTGTAATTAAAATCTCAGCCTCCCACTGCTATTAGATGGCATTATTAGATGAATCAGTGGGTCTGAATAACAGAAACACAACCAAGTCAAGTTACGGCTTTGTAAAAGATCGCCCCCTAGAGGAGGCTACAGCCTGGAAAATGCATTATTTAGGAGGGAAGCAAAAGTCAGATAATATAACATAATATCATTAAACGTGTTTGAGGAATGTGGGAAAAGGAATAATAAAAAATAAAGCTTGTTTGCTCTTTCATTGCACACAATAATGTCACCTTGCCCACTAGCTACATTTTACAGTTACTTGCCCAGTTTCTGGCTCCTGAAGTCCCTTTACATGCCTCCCATGCTAGTTTCTCCTCTTTGTGTTTCTCACACTCATATTTCCTCTTTTGTTGTATCACCAAAGCCAAACTGAACAATCACACCAAAGTCAAGCTGACCAATCAGATTGCTCAGAGGGACAGAGCACACAGACTTTCATGTTTTATTATATAGTAGATAGATTGCATGACAGTTACAGTGTTAAAATTACAATTACAATTCTCTAGCAGTGAAATGGTTATTTGAAAGCCTACCAGCTTATAACACATAGACCTTTGTGCATTTGTATTGCACCCAATTTACTTGTGTTTAGTTGTTCTTTGAAAATGCACTTTTTAATTAAATATCATAGAACAGCTGAGTTTCTTCTGGCTGATGATAATGAGTGTAGGATCCTAATTTGTTGTTTTAGCCTACTTTCAGGTATAGTTCTACTAGGGGGGTTTTCCCCCTGCTCCCCGCCTGAACTACGTGCCAGCCACTTCGCGTCTCTGCCGCTCACATATGTGGATTTCACTTTCACCAAATGACAAATCTTTTATTTCTTGCGGATACACCTGTTCATTGGGAAGAAACACTACTTTTCCCCGATGGCAACATGAATTAGACGATCTACAAGTCTCCAGCTTAAAGTTTAAATCCGAACAATATCTACATATCTTCTGTCATATTACATATGTCCATATATTTGATCTCTTTTCACTGTTCACCAAATAATAATTTCCATTTGTTTGCGCTATTGCGATCTTTGCTATCATTTTTTTGAGACTTTTGAATTTTAGTACTTTCATAATCTCTAACCTGCTCTGCATGTGTATCATGCCAACGTTTCTGAACCTCTTTACGATGTTCTACTTTGTCAACTACTATGTCTTTTATTTCTGGCCCCGGGTGTGGTTAAATCTCTTGGCTCAAAGTCTCGTCTCGCGGGACATGAAATGATATCTCTGAAAAAGTCACGTCTCGTCCCAGGCTAAAAAGTCTCATCTAGTCCCAGGATTTTTTTTATATAATAGAGAGATAGTAGTAGTAGTACGACTCCATCTTGCTCAGCTTTTTATGTTATTCTCTGTTGCCTTTGATGTTTTCATCTTCTAATCATTATTGTATGTATTATAACTTGCTTTGTAAGTCACCTTGGATAAAGGTGTCTGTCAAAAATATAAATAAATACATAATAATAATACCAAAAAGAAGCAGAGTGAAGCATCTGTGAAACATGCGTTTTGGGTTGAACTGACTTTGGATGTTAAGGAACACTAAAATGTGTGGGTGGCTGTAGCTGTAGGTCTCACATGCCATGATTCAGTTAATTTCACATTGTCTTACAAGAAACTGGATGAAGGGAGAGATGTAAACCAACCCCATGACATAAATATAGTGTCTTCTAGTCTTATAGTGTATTCAGAGCCAATGTTTTCACTTTATCTTCTCAGCTATCTTCTCAGTTAGCTTTCTATCAGATTCCCCATGTGACTTTTTGACAGCGACTTTAGTCATGGACAGGCAGAAGCCAATGGGAAGCTAACTGTAGCATTGTGAGGTCAACCAGAGCACTTTGGGCTGAATAGTTTCTTACCTTTTCAAGATATTGTGGCATTTAAGGCCCAGTTTTAATACATGTAATGCCAAATCATCATTCTTCAACAATCAGGTTTCATTACAGAGGAAAAACTTTAAAGCATAAACCACAGCTTCATGATTATTTCAAAACAAGAAGACACCACCTGGAGTTAGCTTCATTCAGCAGAATTCAATGTAATCACTACCAGAAGTTATTTTTGTCTCTGATCATCATTCACGACAACCTGTAAGACAAAAGTCCCAGATGGGGAAGACCTTTTCCACTTCAGATGCTGAGCCTTAGTCCGGCGGTTCTCAACCTGTAACAAAAAAGGGGGCACGAAGATGCGAAAAAAAGAAAACAAGAATCGAAAATATGAAAAATACATCTATTAAAACCAAAATAAATTAATGTTAAACTACATTCTGATACTAGAAAAATAAATACAGAGTTAGATAAAATGTCGATAAAAGTTAAGCAGGTATAATAAAACTTGTAGCGGTGTATCGGCAGCAAAAAATATAGGAATACATTTTATTAGGGGGGCGCGATTAAAACTGTTATGAAAACTCGGGTCGCAAATACTTAAAGGTTGAGAAACGTTGCCTTAGCCTAATGTGTGAGGTAGGACTTCATGAAGCAGCTAGAAGATCCAACTGAAAAGCAGCCAGATGTTTAGTTCAAACAGTGTTTCTCTTTCTGAAAAGGTAGCCTGGAAAAAAAGCTGCTCTTCACAGCCTACTGGCACAAAGTCTTTGCTCTTCCAGTTTCAAATATCTGTTGGTTTTCTTGTATAGTATGTGGCTAGATAAGAACCAAAAGAAGTCAAAAGTTAACTAAGAAAAAATAGCGCATTATTTAAAAAAAAAAAAAAAATCATACATTGGATGTTGAACATGAATGGGAATATCGAAGGGAAACAGGCCTTCTAACACAGACTTAGAGCCAAAGTGTCACACTAAACACCCCTCCAAACGCTTCTCAAATATTTTCACCACACTATGCATCTTTTTCTCTGGTCAGTTCAGCTCCTGCCATCATCTGCTCTCTTATCTTCAAACTCAGACTGGAATGAGCTTTGAAGTTTCGTTTTTAACCACAGTTAGGAATGCCCTGTGGCATCCCATTATCCTTTTTAAACTCTCCCTAGCATCTTCCTGTAGTCCTGAACCCAAATTCACATTTAAAGCACCAGGCAAACCCACTGAGGTCTATGTGTTAGCTGTGGATGATGCCCATTTCAGTTAATAAGTGGGGTGATTTTCACAAGAATGAGAGTTTACAATAAAAATCTAAATTGCAATAGGACATACAGTACAGGCCAGTTTGGACACACCTCCTCATTCAATGTGTTTTCTTTATTTTCATGACTGAAGGCATCAAAACTATGAATGAACACATGTGGAGTTATGTACTTAACAAAAAAAGGTGAAATAACTGAAAACATGTTTTATATTCTAGTTTCTTCAAAATAGCCACCCTTTGCTCTGATTACTGCTTTGCACACTCTTGCCATTCTCTCGATGAGCTTCAACAGGTAGTCACCTGAAATGGTTTTCACTTCATAGGTGTGCCTTATCAGGGTTATTTAGTGGAATTTCTTGCTTTATCAATGGGGTTGGGACCAGCAGTTGTGTTGTGCAGAAGTCAGGTTAGTTGGACGATCATTTATTTTTCAACAGGACAATGACCCCAAACACACCTCCAGGCTGTGTAAGAGCTATTTGACCAAGAAGGAGAGTGATGGAGTGCCGTAAATGGTCATGAAAATAAAGAAAACACATTGAATGGGGAGGTGTGTCCAAACTTTTGGCCTGTACTGTATATAGGGTGGTCCAGACCTAATTATGCAATTTTCATTACGCTATAACTTATTAAGTTTATTACATAGAAAATCACCTGAAAAATCCCGGACCATCGAGAAGTGTGCGAACTGACGACATGAAGAATTGTCTTTGCACTGAACTGGAATCGTCCCTGCATAAATCAAAGTCATCCAGTCGATCTGGATCTGCATAATTAGATCTGGACCACCCTGTAAGTATTGTATTTAATTCAGAGGTGTCAAACTCCAGGCCTGGAGGGCCGCAGTGGCTGCATGGTTTTATTCTAACCCTTTTCCTAATTAGTGAACCAGTTTTCACTGCTAATTAACTCTAATTAACCTTTTCCCTTCAGCTTAATAGCCCTGTTTTTAAGGATTCAGTGCTCTGAATTGATTCTTTTCTTCATTAAATGATAGCCAAACAGAAATGAGACGTGAAACGAGCTGACAGATGACCAGCTAAATTGGGGCTTCAAACTCCAACCAATTTAACTCCAACCATTTTCTTAATGAGATTCTTGCTGTTAATTAAACTCATTATTTAATTCCACAGCTTGTTGTTGCTCCCATTCTGCCACAGCAGACAATTTCAAAATTGTTGATTTTCTGTTTTCTTTTCTAAGAACACCGTCAAAAGATTGAACTGAGGGATCAACCTTACTGAGACCTTCACCTTTCTTAATTTTCAGATATTGTGTGATGGACACAGATGAGCTGGTCATGTGGCGGCTTGTTTTGTGTCTCATTATTGTTTGGTTGCTAATTAAGGAAAAAGAAACCACTTTTCCTTCAGGGGCCTGACTCAAGTTAATTAAAACTAAGGCAAAAGCTCATCACTAATTAAGAAGATGGTTAGAAGGAACACCTGCAGCCACTGCGGCCACCAGGACTGGAATTTGATACCCGTGACTTAATCCATAAACATCTGAAAACTCGCCATGGGTTTCCATCCTGTTGAGGATTTGAAGCCAGATTATTGGACATCGATCACTAGTTATGGTATTTTCTGGCTTTTATGTGTTCATAAGTGAAAGATCATCTAATCATTTCAATCACTTTTTTTAGAGAATGGCCACTAAATTTATGTATCTCATCTTGTTTTTTGAGAGTCAGCAGGGCGTAATCTTGTAAGCCATGACTGAACATTTTTTTCTGGTTTTGTTTTCTTTGCAATTGAAAGTTAAATTCAGAGTATTTAATAAAGTGCTTCCTGTTTTCATTTCCCCTTAGCTGTTCTCAAACTCTTCTTCGTGACTTATCATTTTTTTTTCCCTGTGCCTTTAAGGTGGATCATACAGTTGCTGTCACCAAAGGGATGCTGAAAAGAGCTAGCGGCTGCGAACAGTTACACCACCAGGCTCTATGATTTATCCATCCATCCTTTAACCAACCCACTATATTCTAACTACTGGAGCCAATCCCAGCCCTATGATTTATTGTCAGTCCTAAATATGGAAGTTCAGATTTGTGTAGATATATTAGTCTAGCTTACTGCCTACAATCTCAGGAAAAATAATAACAATGAAATTCAAAGATATGCTTAATACTGTATTGGTTTTATAAAAGTTTTTGATTGGTTACTATATATATTGTTTTAATTTATTTTAAATGCTTATTAAAAATGTCTTCGTTCTTTTTTCTTAATGAGTAACAAATTAAGAAGTAGGTGCACCTAAAAGCAGCTCAGTTTTTACATCTGTGTGTTCATGATAAGCTCAGCCGAGTGGATTGGAGTCGGGGTCCTTTGATAGGCGATCCCTTGTAATTTCAGTCGGAAACATGCCTTGGTCCAGTTTGCACCATGCTTTCACTGTTGAAGCGTTCTTCAAAAACAATGAATCCATCATCACTACACAACATGCCTTCTGAATGCACTTCAGCATTCCTCCTGACAATGATGTCCCAAATCAGAAAACAATTCTTCATTGGGTGGCTACATTTAGACAGATGGTACAACATTGAAGAGCAAATCTCCAGGCCATCCTCAGACTGTTCAAGCACCTGAAAACATCCAAGCTGTACAGTTGTTCTTGAAAGTTTGTGAACCCTTTAGAATTTTCAATATTTCTGCATAAATATGACGTAAAACATCATCAGATTTTCACTCAAGTCCTAAAAGTAGATAAAGAGAAACCAGTTAAACAAATGAGACAAAAATATTATACTTGGTCATTTATTTATTAAGGAAAATGATCGAATATTACATATTTGCGAGTGGCAAAAGTATGTGAAACTCTAGGATTAGCAGTTAGTTTGAAGGTGAAATTCGAGTCAGGGATTTTCAATCAATGGGATGCCAATCAGGTGTGAGTGGGCACCCTGTGGTATTTAAAGAACAGGGATCTATCAAAGTCTGCTCTTCACAACACATGTTTGTGGAAGTGTATCATGGCACGAACAAAGGAGATTTCTGAGGACCTCAGAAAAAGAGTTGTTGATGCTCATCAGGCTGAAAAAGGTTACAAAACCATCTCTAAAGAGTTTGGACTCCACCAGTCCATAGTCAGACAGATTGTGTACAAATGGAGGAAATTCAAGGCCATTGTTACCCTCCCCAGGAGTGGTCGACCAACAAAGATCACTCCAAGAGCAAGGCGTGTAATAGTTGGCGAGGTCACAAAGAACCCCAGGGTAACTTCTAAGCAACTGAAGACCTCTCTCACATTGGCTAATGTTCATGTTCATGAATCCACCATCAGAACACTGAACATCAGTGGTGTGCATGGCAGGGTTGCACGGAGAAAGCCACTGCTCTCCAAAAAAAAAACATTGCTGCTCGTCTGCAGTTTGCTAAAGATCACGTGGACAAACCAGAAGGCTATTGGAAGAATGTTTTGTGGATGGATTAGACCAAAATAGAACTTTTTGGTTTAAATGAAAAGCGTTATGTTTGGAGAAAGGAAAACACTGCATTCTGGCATAAGAACCTTATCCCATCTGTGAAACATGGTGGTGGTAGTATCATGGTTTGGGCCTGTTTTGCTGCAACTGGGCCAGGACAGCTTGCCTTCATTGATGGAACAATTAATTCTGAATTATATCAGAGAATTCTAAAGGAAAATGTCAGGACATCTGTCCATGAACTGAATCTCAAGAGAAGGTGGGTCATGCAGCAAGACAACGACCCTAAGCACACAAGTCGTTCTACCAAAGAATGATTAAAGAAGAATAAAGTTAATGCTTTGGAATGGCCAAGTCAAAGTCCTGACTTTAATCCAATCGAAATATTGGGGAAGGACCTGAAGTGAGCAGTTCATGTGGGGAAACCCACCAACATCCCAGAGTTGAAGCTGTTCTGTATGGAGGAATGGGCTAAAATTCCTCCAAGCCGGTGTGCAGGAATGATCAAAAGTTACCGGAAACGTTTAGTTGCAGTTATTGCTGCAAAGGGGGGTCACACCAGATACTGAAAGCAAAGGTTCACATACTTTTGCCACTCACAAATATGTAATATTCAATCATTTTCCTTAATAAATGACCAAGTATAATATTTTTGTCTCATTTGTTTAACTGGTTTCTCTTTATCTACTTTTAGGACTATGTTTATGCAGAAATATAGAAAATTCTAAGGGGTTCACAAACTTTCAAGCACAACTGTAAGGGCATCAATTATGCAGTCTCCTAGACGTTTAGCATGCAAATATGCTTCTGTCTTAGGCATTTCCAACGTGTCTTTGAGGAGGATTTTGCGTGAGGACCTTAATTTCCATCCATACAAAATGATGGTAAGCACTCATGGACTCCTTCACATTGTCCTGTGTGTAGTGCAATGCCAGGTTCTGCACTTTTTTCCCACTCTTTCACACTATCCCTCTCATGCCTGATTACAAAAGGGGCCTGAGCTGCTTGCACATTGTAATCTTTTTAGTTAGCCAGTAAAAGGTGTCATTTTGCTTGACTTCTCATTACATCCATAAAGGCTAACACGGTACAACACCCTACTACTACCAAATGCAAATAAGCACTGTGACAGATAGGGGGCGCTGTCGTACCCTGGAGCCCTCAGACCAGACCCCAGACACCAGGTAAAAGTTCAAATATTGAATTTATTCAGACAGTAATGTGCACAAAGCACCCTCTACTCCACTATAGTCATAAACCAATAAACAAATCACAATACTAGACAATACAATAATCAATAATCAAATCCTCCTCTCCCAGACGCGTTGTACCCTTCATCCCAACTCAGCTCGTCCATCTGGGATTCCTTTATAGTTCATGACCTGGAAGTGCTTCTGAGCCCTTAGTCCACATGATTATCCAGCACTTCCGGGTCGGGTGAAAAACTCTTCTTCTTCATCCTAGAAGTACATCATTTCCTCTGTCGCTGTGTCTAAGATGTACTTCCGGGTTATAGTGGAAAATAGCAGTCCCTGCTCCTCCCTGCAGCGTCCCCTGGAGGTCCCCATGGTATCCAGCAGGGCTGTGATGAAAAACTCCACTGTCCATAATGCCCTGCTGGAACTCGGGGCACCTCTATGCTGCAAGAAGGGCTCCACCTTGCGGCCTGGGGGTATTGGCCAGGATGAATGGCCGGCCATATCCCACAGCACTTATGTGTTGAGTACAAGTTACAGGAGGTTCTGCTCAAGCTTTATGACACACTGGTGAGGCCTCATTTGGAGTCCTGTGTGCAGTTTTGGTCTCCAGGCTACAAAAAGGACATAGCAGCGCTAGAAAAGGTCCAGAGAAGAGCGACTAGGCTGATTCCAGGTCTACAGGGGATAAATTATGAGGAAAGATTAAAAGAGCTGAGCCTTTACAGTTTAAGCAAAAGAAGATTAAGAGGTGACATGATTGAAGTGTTTAAAATTATGAAGGGAATTAGTCCAGTGGATCGAGACTGTTATTTTAAAATGAGTTCATCAAGAACACAGGGACACAATTGGAAACTTGTTAAGGGTAAATTTCGTACAAACTTTAGGGACTTTTTCTTCACACAGAGACTTCTTCTTGACTTTGATTGTTGGTTCACATATAGGGTTTGATGAAAGAGTTTTCAGACTCCCAGTTTTGAATTTATTTTATTTAAACCTCTACACCTGTTCTCCTGAACCTTTTCTATTGTTGCTGCCAGTCCTAATGGTACACAGAGTAACGTGGGCTGTTATAATCTGACACTGGAACAGTTGTTATTTAAGTTTACTGTTATTCTTCCTATGGATTTTCTTAACTATATTTGTGCTGTAGTGTTATTATTTTGTTTTGATATTGTTTTGGAAATTACCACAAAACCATTTTCTTTTTTAATGGGCACTGCTATTTCAAGAGCTGACTGTTATAATATGATGGTCCATTAACCAGGTTGCCCCCAGAAATCTCACATGGTGATGTCATTAGAACTACATTATAATGGCTAGAGTCTTATTTATTTTTACTAGCTTTAAGCTTTACTCTGTTGGCTATGCTCTCTTTCTCAGGGGTGGGGGATGATTTGTTTTCAATCCTATTTTTTGTAAAAATTGATCTATTTGTATGGAATGATGACAATAAAATCAATAAAATTAAAAAAAAAAAACAAATAAACAATATCCTGTATCCTTTTCTCTCTTAATACTTAACAGTGTTGTAGCTAAGTGAACCAAAACTTGAAATCAGAATTCATCAGGAAGATTAAGTGATAGAGCACAGAGCTTTTTGACCTGTTTTAAAATGGGGGGTAATCAATGCTGATGTGAGGGGTTTGGGGGTGCTAGTGGATTCCAGAAAGCAGAAACAGGCATCTCATCATGCCCTGGCAATTTTCTAGAACTCAAGGATTCTAAAGTCTCCTTAAGTGCTCAAGTTCTGGAGATGTAATTGAGGAATCCAATGGAGCAGCTTCATCTCAATGTCATTTTCCAGTTTTTCAAAGTTGTCCTTAATATTGTTCTCCATTCTCTCCAATATATGCAAACAGTTTGTCTGAGAGAGAACTTCTGTTCTCCATTTCCTATGACATATATTCTGATTTGCTCAATCACTGATTACTAATTTCTTTAAGTATGGAATGTTTTCTGCGTGCTTTTTATGTTCTTGAAATCAGTTCCAAGGAGCTCTAGCTACACTCTCATCAAGCCCTTGACTGGAAACATGGCGACCACTAGGAGTTGCTTCTGCACCTTCACCACCCTGAACCTAGACCTCCATCAAGTTCCACGTATTCCTCCACTGCATCTGCTGCACTCAATCCCAGAATTTAATCATTTTATCCAGATTGGCTTAGGTGGTTGTCTCCCTCTTTCTCTTTCTTAGCTGGATTTTCCTGGAACATATTACACTCTAAGTTGCATAGGATCTGCATAGCATTAAACACAGATAAAATCTAGGTTGGGTTGCCACACCCACCACATGACAAACCACCAGGATTTGGACCTGAGTGGAGCAGGTGACACCTCAACACCACACTGGTGTTTTACAGTGGCTGGAGAGCCAATCCTACCACCAACCCCTAAAATCTAACATGAAAATAAAATTACTGATAAAGAAGCACTGCTATTGGATGTGCTGGTTAGGTGAACTGGTGATCCTACATTGGTCCTAGTGTGTGTGTGTGTATGTGTGTGTGTGTGTCCATCCTGTCCAGGCTTTGTTCTTGCCTTGCGCCCTGTGCTAACTGGAATAGCATCCGGCAGACTCCACAACTCTGTTCAGGTCTAAGTGGGTTGGAAAATGACTGACTGACTGACTGTCATTGGAGGAGAAGATGTCTCAAGCATATATGCTGAAAATGAAAAACACCAAAATCTATCTTCAAAACCTGAATAGGATCCAATAATGAACTGGATCTGAATGGAAACTGATTTATTGCTAAAGTTTTCAGATATTTAAGTAATGTGAGATGATCAAAATGTACAGTAAGTTTGAGTAATCTTAATTCCATTGATGAATAACTACATCTCCACAAGTTCTTCTCTAATATGATCTGAAAGCATTTTGAAGTAAAAAACACACGCCCTTTGATGTTGGGATTGTCTCGGTGTATTTTGATATGCAATGAATATAATGACAAGTATGGCACACACTCTAGAAAGCAGAAATCAGCTTATAAGGAAACACCACAAGAGAGGAGATGTAATGAGATGTAACAGAACGGGCCATTGCTTCATTAAGAAGTAGATGGCAGTGTCTGGACTTGTCGGATGGCACACTGCTGTGCAGGCCACAAATGTTTGCTGCATTGCGATGGCTTGTGCAGTTCTTCACAGCATAGTACAGAATCATGAGCGGCCTTTTCTGAATGAGATGAGTGCATGAATGACCCAGGCACTGTCCATCAGGACATCAACGCAATGACAATTCAAAGATGTTTGGATGCTATGTGGCAAATGTAAAGAAACTTTTATGTATTGCAACATTGACATTTACTTGGGGAAATGATTTGCTTTTTTAAAAATTGAGCAAAAACATTCTTAACATTGTGCAATTCTGTGCATACCGCATGTGTCAGTTCACGCTGTGTATCACTTTATGTCTTCTGCATGATGTCAAGATGCTATTGCTCTCCTCACTCAGCCCCCAGTTTTGGTTCTTCTTTAGTTTGTGACTTCTGCAGAGAGACTAGTGAAAACAATGTTTATACGATTCTCCACTGCAATGAATGTTAATTTGAGGTATTAGTTGCTGAAATTTTGTTTCCTCTGTCCTTCAATGGTTTGTATTAAAGAAATCATTCAGAAACATGGCTAAAATTATATAGTAATTAGACCATGAATATTCCAAAACGTGTTTGGGAGCACAGAACCACAAGTTTCCATTTTTACCTCTTCAATATGAATCATGAGCCAATGCGCAGCAGTAAAATGAATTATTGTTTTGTCTTGATGTTTGAACCTTTACCACCTCATTTTGCTTGCATCAATGTTTTTAATGCTAGCATGAGTGTGACTTACATCCAGGTTGTGTAATCGTATAATCTCTTACATCAACTGAAGTGGCGCAATTTTTCCTTTTAAATGCGCCTTACAGAAAGATTTTCTGTATCTTCTCTTAGAGCTGCCACCATAGAACTTCAGCATCCTCACTGCAGGCAGGAAGTAAGGTAAGTCTGGCACAAATGAATAAGCAAGAGCTGCAACTTTGCTTACCAAGGGGTAGCATAGAGGTGGGAGGCAGCATGGCCCCCCTAGTCGCTAAGGTATTGAATAATAAAGCAGAAGGTGGGAGGTTCAAACTCCAGCAGTGAGAACTTGTGAATCTAAGACACACAGTATTCTCACTTAAGGAATATGGAAACAGTTATACTGTGCATTTATGATTTGTGCATTGTTCTGGACAAAAAAGTTAATATAGTTATCCTTTAACCTTCCTTTACTAACACATTAAATTCTGAGACCTACTTAATCTAACTGGAATTGTGCCTATTTTAACATCTCTGGATTAATAATAATAATAATAATAATAATACATTTTATTTATATAGCACCTTTCCCATGCTCAAGGCACTTAAGACAGAAAAAGATCAGAAATAGACCTAGCAAGGATAGAGGGACAGATATTTTAAGGTTTCTGAAAGAAATTCAACACTTACAGTTAAGAGGAACGGAGAGTCTCAAATCACTGCTATAAGTGTTGTCGGCAGTTACGCCAGATGTGCAGATCAAGTCCAATATAAATCCATCAGGGAGAGTAGGAAAATCAACATGTTGCACCAAGTCAAAACAGTCCAGTAAGGATAGGAATTCAATACTCAGTTTACAATATGGATGTTGAAACTGCCAAGAAAAGCGACTCTGAGAAAGGGAACTTAACTGGGTTAATAATTCAGTCAGATCAGATAAAAAAGATGAATTATATTTTGGAGGATGATAGAGAAAAATGAGTAGGATAGGACCATATTTCATTATTAGTTTAAGAGTCGGACACTTGAAAGACAATGGACAGTCAATTGGGATTCTTTTGATGCTTAGCTCAGATCTAACAATTACTGCGACCCCTCCACCTTGTCTTGAGCTGTAGGCCTCTGTGAAGTCAAAATAAATGGTGTTGCCTCTGAGAGAGACGTAAAGTCGTTTGGTTTTTGCCAGGTTTCTTTTAGGCATATCACATCAAGGTTGGAGTCTGTAAAGAATTCTGATAGCCCCAATGCTTTGCCATTAAGAGATCTTGAGTTAAACAATGCAGTATTAGCCGATGAGGCTTCATTATGCACAGATCCTTAGCCAGAGTTTATTTTATCCATCCATCCATCCATCCATCCTCTTCCGCTTATTCGGGGTCGGGTCACGGGGGCAGCAGCTTAAGCAGAGAGGCCCAGACTTCCCTCTCCCTGGCCACTTCTTCCAGCTCTTCCGGGAGAATCCCAAGGCGTTCCCAGGCCAGCCGGGAGACATAGTCCCTCCAGCGTGTCCTGGGTTTTCCCTGGGGCCTCCTCCCGGTTGGACGTGCCCGGAACACCTCACCAGGGAGGCGTCCAGGAGGCATCCTGATCAGATGCCCAAGCCACCTCATCTGACTCCTCTTGATGCGGAGGAGTAGCGGCTCTACTCTGAGCCCCTCCCAGATGACTGAGCTTCTCACCCTATCTTTATCTTTAGCATATTGAAAATTTGGCACACTGACACTCCTATCTTCATGAAGCCATGAATGGAACGGCATATTCCGGAGCAAATGCTACTGGTAAACTTTTCATTTGCAGCCTGGTGGTGGCGGCGATGTAAATATTTTGGTTGCTGCATAATGACAGTGTCTTTTAGGACATTCCAGTCTGACAATTTCCTCTGGACAATATGAAGGAGTTTGTTACAAGAGTATTTGAGCAATACATATCTGACAGTAGCAGAGAAGCTGCACAGTAGAGAGGAGAAGGTGAGACAGGTGGGGTGGGTGATAGCAAAGCACCAAAAAATCTATATTAGAAGAAGCAAAGTAGAAGATATTACAAGATGCACATGAAGATAACTACCAGAATTCGAAGGTTCCAACATACAACCACATACATGTGTAATACAGGTGTGATAGCCTTAGAGCTGTAGCCAGATCATTGCTCAGTCGTTCCCAGTTGAAGCACGCATGGAAGGAATTAACAGCAATCCAGCATATTCATTATAATCAAGGAGACAAAGCATGTCCAGCTCCTAGATCTCCATGATACAAAGAAAAAAAGAATTCATAAATCAGGCATCAGGGAGTCGCAGCAACGTGCCTGTGCCAGTGTCCTCTCCAATATCACAGTGGAATCAGCCTTGAATGAGGTGTTATACTGATTCAAGTTGATGCTTTTATTAAAAGAAAATAATACATTCATGTAAATTTAGTAATAAAAGGTTTCCTAGATGTTGCTTACCTCTTACTATAAAAAACAGTCATGAAGCTGGAGGACAAAAGTAGGCTAAGGACTAATCTTTATAGATATTGTCAAATGTATGCTGGAGTCAGGAGCTTATCCTGGAAGGAGTCAATGTCCTTGCAAGGCAAACTTTTTATTTAAAGAATAATACAATTTCTATGAACAAAGAATTAAGATTTTCAAGTAATCAAGGGCTTACAAAAAAAATATGCTAGGGTGCAACTGGCAACTCAATGATCTGGTCAGACTTGACACAATATGTCATACTATCAATAAATATTTATTGATAGCAGAGCCTTCAAGATGTTAAGATGTAAAGACAAGAAAAAAGGATGACAAACAAGTGTCACAATTTACAATGTGCGAGTTTGAGTTCAGGGTGCTCTCTGTTGATGGGTACATAGTTGGCTTAAACAGAAGAAGCACAGAGTTATGGCAAGAGGAGCTTAACTTGAATTGGGGGATGTTAAGAGCGGTGTTCGGCAGGAGTCAGTACTTTATCGTTAATAAACATAAATGATCAATATAAGAATATAATGAAAACGTTGGTTAAGTTTGAAGATAAACCAAACTGTGGTAGATAGAAGGGAAGATAATGCTGAATCATTAGGGTAGGAGCATAAGGAAAGAGCAGGACGTTTTAGGGAGGAGTAGAACTTTTCTTGTAGCATTTGAAAGTGTGAGTTATCTTTTATAAAGACACTTTCTTCCTTTTCTATGGTAAAACATAGCAAACCTATGCAAAATGTCTCTTTTGTTGCTTTTTTTGTATTTTGATAATAGCTGGAGGCTTATTTTAGTGATTAGTTTAAGTAGAACGTTCCAACGGCTCTGTGTCACTACAATTTCAGAGTTATACGAGCAAGCGTCACTATAGCTTTCCTGCATTGGATGTCGCAAGCGTAAACTACTTTTATGAGTTTCAAAGGCCAAAGCCAGCTCCTCAGAGACAGGAAAACTTAGTTTAATGAGCCCACTAATAAAAGGCAAAAAGTCACCTTTGGGGACAGACAAAGTTTAGGGACAGAACCACACCACATCTTAGATTAGTTTTATAAGGCCAGTTGGTGTACCTACAAAAGGCAATCTACAGCAAACAAAGCCAGTCCAAATACCAAATTCAAAAATTACACAAAATCAAAGTTACAAACCAGAAATTAGGAAATCCAAAAAAGTACTGAAAAAGCAGGCTCTCCAACAACATTCAGGGCTGATATGGAGGACCTCACCCTCTGCTTGGGATAAAAAGGCACAGGGCGGTCCTCCAGCTGAACATCATGGTGATCTTGCCTCCTGAAATTCTATATGAAGGATCTGAACACATTAACACAAAACTGAAAATACGTAGATAGATAGATAGATAGATAGATAGATAGTGTCAGAGACGGCTGGGGAGGCAACCTGGCTGGGATGCCCAGGAGGACCGGAGGAGGGCTTGCGCCTTCCCCAGACCATGTGGGGGTGACCGCCCAGGTTGCTTTGGGGACAACGGGTAGGGAGCTTGGAAACTGAACCCTGTAGGGGCCCATTGCCTTCGGAGCCCTGGACCTTAGCACTTCCGCCACACCCGAAGTGCTGGGGGGAAGAAGACTGGGGACACCCGGAGTGCTTCCAGGTGCACAGCTGGCACTTCCGCCAAGCAGGGGAGTGTCCGCGGAAGAGTGTCGGGAAGCACCTGGAGCCCATCAGGGCTTGCATAAAAGGGGCCGCCTCCCTCCATACGATGGCTGGAGTCGGGTGGAAAAGGACAGAGCTCGGAGGAGAGGAGTGGAGGCGGACCAGAGACAGGAAAGGTATTGTGTGAAGGCCTGGACTTGAAGGGGTGATTGGAGCTGCGGCACTGGGTTTGTGCACTCTATTGTACATATTATTGTGAATAAACGTGTGTGTGGTGATCAACATCATGTCTACCTGTCTGTGTCCGGGCTGTACCCCACAATAGATAGATAGATAGATAGATAGATAGATAGATAGATAGATAGATAGATAGATAGATAGATAGTCACCAACACTACTTAACCAAGTGTCCACAATTTGGGGGGATGCTCTGAATGTTAAAGCTCTTGAGTTCTCAGTGCACTTGTCAACTGTTCTTTTCTCAGCTTACCACTGCATTAAGAGTTTCAACACTGCACATCACACTTCGTCTTATGTAGTCACTATTAATGATGACATTTTCTATGCGTCCTGCTCTATAAATTTAGGGCCATTTGGCAGACTTGATTCTAATAGCTCCTCACCTTAACTTTTCCATCAGTGCTATTTTTGATTTAACACCATAGGTTTTCCAGATATGTCAGTCAGTCAGTCATTCTCCAACCCTCTATACAGTATCTTAACACAGGGTCACGGGGGTCTGCTGGAGCAAATCCCAGCTAGCACAGGGCTCAAGGCAGGAACAAATCTCCTGGCAGGGCACCAATCCACCACAGGACACACACTAGGGACAATTTAGGACCACCAATGCACCTAACCTGCATGTCTTTGGACTGTGGGAGGAAACCCACGCAGACACGGGGAGAACATGCAAACTCCACGCAAGGAGGACCGGGAAGCGAACCCGGGTCTCCTTACTGCGAGGCAGCAGCACTACCCACTGTGCCTCCGTGCCCCCCTTTTCAAATATGTTTTTCTCCTAATGATATTTTCCATGTAAAATCTGTTATGTATGCTTCCAGGGTCTTCCTGATGTCTACCACTGGTGTGGTTTCCTGTGTGTTTATTGTTAATAACTCTCTTGCACCTACTGCTGTAGTGGGCTTTTGCTCTTTCAAGACTCATTCTGATTAAGTGACATTGAAGATCGCTGGTAGACTTACTTTTCAATTGTCATATCCTATAGTGTATTGTGCAATGGTTAACCCTGTAAAGCCACCTTATGATTACATACAGTAGGAGTGAAATTGTAATAAAATTAAGGTTGAAAGTCCCTAACAGCTCTTTTGGTTACCTTGATCACTACTGGCCTGGGACTTTCCTTTGGAGAAATGTGTAATAAATGTCATAGTTACATAGAATAAGCACAGGAATGAATGAACTGATCCAAAAGTCACAGGACTTAAACTTGACAGCAAATGTAAAACATTTTAAATGCAGATAATGGAAATGTTAGCTACATACTGTATAATAGCTGTATGCTAATTTCCTGTCAACCAGTTAGACACCACCATATACTGTACATGCACATATTTATATATCTTTATTTATTAACAGGAAAAACATTTAGCAAGAATGTACCTGTGCTCCATCGTCCTCCAGCTGCTGTCTTTCCTAATTATTGTCCCTGCTTTGGTAAGTAAC
>JANRMT010062807.1:33565917-33620133 GCA_026402145.1 Polypterus bichir lapradei
CACATGTGTTCATTCATAGTTTTGATGCCTTCAGTCATGAAAATAAAAAAAAACACATTGAATGAGGAGGTGTGTCCAAACTTTTGGCCTATACTGTATATATGCTAGGCTGACCCGCCTTTTAAGGCAACCGACTTTTAAGTTGACCACTTCTTAAGGCAATTCAATATGTAGATCAATTTGATATTTTATACAAACTCATTAATTTGGTTATATTGCATTTGAGCGGTATTACTTTAATACTCGTAGTTTCTGTAATTTTTGTGATGAAATTGAAACTTTTTTTCTATATTGAGGTCGCCCTTTTGAACCCCCCTGATATTCACTACGCAGTGAGGCATTTGTACTCCATCAACATTAATTATTTCCAGAGACATAATTTTGTCTATTTTTCCAGCGCATCGCGCACAAAAGCAAGGGAACGATGGGAGCACCAGAACTCTGCTCACATCATGTCGCTTCGTACCACAAGCTGCAAGTAGTAAGTCTGTGATAAGCGGAATACCGCTACGCTTTCCACTCACGGGACGGAAGGACAATCCCGACCGCTTTTATATAGTAAGAAAGAAGAAGAAGAAGATATCGCACAGTCTGGAGTAGAAAATCATCTTTTACCTGGAAAAACGAAACTACAAATCCCATCGTGCATTGCAAAATGGACGGGGCGTGTGTGAAACTCCGTGCTACTTGCACAGTCTGGAGTAGAAAATCATCTTTTACCTGGAAAAACGAAACTACAAATCCCATCGTGCATTGCAAAATGGACGGGGCGTGTGTGAAACTCCGCGCCTGCGTAGCACTCACGGGACGGAAGGCCAATCCCGACCTCTTTTATATAGAAGGATATATATATATATATATATATATATATATATATAAATAAACAAGTAGAAACTTAAAAGTTGTGTATTTCCTATGAAACCCCTAAATAAAATCTGGTCCAACCAATTAACTTCAGAAGTGACATAATTAGCTGATTAAGATCCAACTGTGTGCAATCAAAGTGTCACATGATCTGTCCCATGATGCCTGTTCTGAAAGGCTCCTGACTGTAACACCACTACGAAATCAACATGAAGACCAAGGAGCACTCCAAAAAGGTCAGAGACAAAGTTATAGAGAAGTATACTGTAGATCAGGGGTTATAAAAAAAATATTTCCAACTCTGAATATCCCAGGGTGCACCATTAAATCCATTTCAGCAAAATGGCAAGAATATGGCACCAATACAAACATGACAAGAGAAGGCTGCCCACCAAAACTCACAGACATAAATCACAGATGCAACAAAGACACCAAGGATAACATTGAAGGAGCTGAAAAGATCCACAGTAGAGATGGGAGTATCTGTCCATGGGACCACTTCAAGCTGTCAGTATGAATTTATAGTTTAAAATAAAATTAGTCCTATTAAACTATTTTAACAAAGTACTAATGTCAAAACAAATGCTCTTTACAGCTGATGGTACATTAATTAATCAAAACAATATAGTTTTAAGAGATGATTTATAACAAGAAGTTGGTGCCACTGTGAACAGCAGATGAGCTCACAGAATAGACCTTGTGCTCAAACTTGAGCAAAGAACAACCTTAATTGAAAGCCACAAAAACAAAAATGCAGCCAGTCAACTAAATTACTGCTGGCTCTGAACACCTCGGTGATTGCTGCATGTGTAATGTAGACCTCAATCAATCAAATATTATATTACTCAAATGATATGTTAGTGAATCACACACAGGAGAGCTCACTGTCAACCCAGAAAGCATATGTACATGTACAGCAGAAGAGACAATGTGGTGGGTCCTCACACCCACGCAGAATAATGAGAGACCAATGTGAAAACTTGTACCATATGAGGCTCCATCGGTATTTGTTCAGTACAGCTTGGCCCAAGTCGTCCACGGCAATTAGACTTTACACTTGTAATTAAGTCTGACTGTTCTAGGCCCATTGTGAGTGCAATCCCAACCCCTATCTCTTATTAGCTGACAATATGGAGAGTATTGGGGCATTGCAGAAATTTTTGGCATCGTCCAATGTCTATGATATAATTTTTCAAAAATGATGAGCTCTTTGTTATTATCAATGATCCAGGGTGACTTTAGACATATGCACAAGCTCCTGTCAATGGCAACATTGAGTTACAGCCAGCACCTTTTAATTAGATTGAGTATGAAATGCAATCATACTTGTTAAAAGGTGGTCTTTCAATCAAATAAATGCCTACTTAGTTTTTTGTGAATCTACAAGTATTCATACATTATACATTATATATTCATACATTTTTAATATTAAAAAACATTATATGTTTTTGTCTTATTAAAAATATCCTGAATGGTTGGACCTTTACGTCTAGTTGGATGGATGATGATAGGTCCGTATCAGTCTCAAGATCAGCAGTAACAGAATGGCTCTTATGTCATGAGTAAAACTGGAACACAGCTTGGTCTGTGCTATGCCTGTATGTCCTCAGATCCAGCTTTCCACAGTGAAGAAGAAAGCACTACCCCAGTCAGTACATTTTTACTTATTTGGATGCTACTGTTGTCCAAAATGATAGTTAAGTCCAAGGAAAGCCATGTTTATAAAGGTGACACTCCGAGGAGCTGGATTCTCCTGCTGTTAGGGCCATTGGAAACGCCTCTTGTAACAGCAGACTCTAATAAGCAACTAGACATGGCTATTCTTCTGCAGTTCCTTAAATCTTGCTTCCCTCCCTGCATTCCCAATCGTCTTCCACTGTTGCATGTGGTTTCTGTCCGCAATCATCTGAAGACCACTATCTTCTGGGAGGGCTTCAATTTATCCAATGCTCCAAAAATCTCCAACTACCTTCTAGAACATTATAAGGTGTATCATGAATATTATCAGGTTTTATGGGTCACAGCTAAATGTACCTGTGTGACAGGTCGTTGTCAATCATGCAACCTTGCCCTGCCCATCTTCATGGTAATTTGATGGCTGCTACAGTATTTTGAAATGAAACAAATATATAAACTTAAACATATTAGTTACTGGCCTGTGTGGTTCCTTGTAGAACAATTTCTTAACAAAGAATCATGTCATTCTAGGAAGGTTTCTGTGCTTATGAAACTGGGTATTTGAACTTTGCAAAGGTTCTTAATATGTGAACAGCTTTTTAGTGTATAGTATAGGCTGCTTACCAGGATATTAACAAATAAAAATAAAAAAAATAATGAACAAAGCCTTTGCAATTGTATACAGCAAAGGTCCTTTAAAATCAGGAACCCAGTTGTACTTCACAAATCTGTTATCATCTCTTTATCGTTATTTATGCAGCCCATTATGGATCTAAGTAAATAAAAGTTCATTGTGGAACCTTCATGTGGATAGACCTTTTGGTGAACCACAAATGGTTCCCCTAAGGCACCATTCTAAAAAAACACTATAGGAGTGTAGAGGAAAACATACAAGAAATCTAAGCAGCAAATGGTCTGATTGCACCTGTCGCACCAGGTAACGGAGTTGAAGGAGACACACAGGCAAGAGTTGCTGCAGACTTATTGCCAGGCAGGTTCATGTGAGGAGAAAAAAATGGCTTTAGGGAACCTGTTAGGTAAATTGTTGAAACGATTTTAAAGCCACTAGCTGAAGGGGAAGATATCCTTCGAAATACATAAAGGGTACATCATGGACTTTACTTAAATTGATCCGTTATGGGGTTTTCGTAAAGTTTGGTGTCACTGGTGTGGTGATCTGGAAGACAGAGAGAGAGAGAGAAGGTGCCGGAGGGCAAGTCGGACTTTTCATTAAGAATATCAAGAAAACTCTGGAAGATTTATGGGATTAGTGCAAGAAAACCGACCAAGATACTAGAGAGTTTTCCATAAAGTATTTATTTACTGTATTTTTATAACAACTGTTTTAATACTAAGTTGATTTCACAATTTATTAAACAAAGAAGGACTTTTTTTAATGTTGGTTGTTATTTGCTCAATTAAGATTTTATTTTTCTTAATTGGACCTCTGCAGTATGACATTTCAGTTTCACTGGTTTTCAGTTACGATAATAGACATCCGTATCTCGGGCCTAACCTTATAAGTATGTCATAACTAACCGGGTTACACTTTGCAGTCCTATGATTTTTTTTTCCTTTTCTTTAGCTTTTTTGTCATAATAAGCCTGTCCCATGATGTGATATGCTTATGCTTTATTTTTTCAGTACTCCATCACATATGAAGACTCCTACGATGATGACTATGTGGGGTGCATGGCAAAAAGAGAAATACAAGTTAAGCAGGGATATCTATCCTGTGAGAAGAAACAGAACTCGATATTCAAATACGCATGGAATGCCGCAGAGACATACTGGAGAAACCGTGTCCCTCCTAAACTGGACAGGGACACGGCCATCGCGGTCACCGCCTACACCTCAAACTCAATATTTTCTCCGCTGAATGTGGCCGTGGAAGGAGGAGTAAACCAGGTGACAAACAGATACTTCAGGTCCATACATTTACTACTTACTAAAGCAATCCAGACTCTGCAGAATGGCAAGTGTATGACAACCTACCGAGGAATTAATGTCTACATCCCACTGAAGAGAGGAGAACTTTTTCGTTTCGGAAGGTTTGCCTCATCCTCTAAAAACCGTAATGTTGCTTTAGGTTTCGGCTCAAAAATGTTCTTCACGATCAAAACCTGCTTTGGGGCGGACATTACACAGTATTCTTTATATAAGGGAGAATCAGAAGTGCTGATTCCACCATATGAAGAGTTTAAAGTTACTGATGTTCACTGGAATCAAATCACCCTAATGTCAACAGGAAAGACCCGATCAAACAAGAGGTGCGAGTCGATGAGCCCCAGTTGCCCCTATCATCAAAACTGGAACACAGCTGACACATCCAGTGGCTCAGGGTCTGAAGACTATTGGGGTTCTGAGGACTACTACTGAAAAGTAAGATTTGCGGACCTCATCTTATCTATACTAATAAAAGGCAAAGCCCTCACTCACTCACTCATTCACTCACTCACTCACTCACTCACTCACTGACTGACTGACTGACTCATCACTAATTCTCCAACTTCCCGTGTAGGTAGAAGGCTGAAATTTGGCAGGCTTATTCCTTACAGCTCACTTACAAAAGTTAAGCAGGTTTCATTTCGAAATTCTACACGTAACGGTCATAACGGTCGATAACGGTCGACAACGTCCGCCATGTTGAACTTTCTTATTTATGGCACCATCTTCACGAAATTTGGTAGGCGGCTTCCCTGCGCTAACCAAAACCGATGTATGTACTTATTTCGATGGTATGACGCCATTGTCGGCCGCCATTTTGAACTTTCCAACGTCACTAATTTGTCAACTTCCCGTGTAGGTAGAAGGCTGACCCCATCTTCACGAAATTTGGTAGGCGGCTTCCCTGCGCTAACCGAAACCAATGTACATACTTATTTCGGTGGTATGCCACCACTGTCAGCCGCCATATTGAACTTTCCAACGTCACTAATTCTCCAACTTCCCGTGTAGGTAGAAGGCTAAAATTTGGCAGGCTAATTCCTTACAGCTTACTTACAAAAGTTAAACAGGTTTCATTTCGAAATTCTACACGTAACGGTCATAATGGTCGACAATGTCCGCCATGTTGAATTTTCTTATTTATGGCCCCATTTTCACAAAAATTATGTAGGCGGATTCCCTGCGCTAACCGAAACCGATGTATGTACTTATTTCGATGGTATGACGCCACTGTCGGCCGCCATATTGAACTTTCCAATGTCACTAATTTTCACAATGTCCGCCATGTTGAACTTTCTTATTTATGGCCCCATCTTCACGAAATTTGGTAGGTGGCTTCCCTGCGCTAACCAAAACCGATGTACGTACTTATTTCAGTGGTATGATGCCACTGTCGGCCGCCATATTGAAGTTTCCAACGTCACTAATTCTCCAACTTCCCGTGTAGGTAGAAGGCTGAAATTTGGCAGGCTCATTCCTTACAGCTTACTTACAAAAGTTGAGCAGGTTTCATTTCAAAATTCTACGCGTAACGGTCAACAACGTCCGCCATGTTGAACTTTCTTATTCATAGGTAGAAGGCTGAAATTTGGTACTTATTTCGGTGATATGATGCCACTGTCGGCTGCCATATTGAACTTTTCAATGGTCTTTGTTACTTATGGGCCCATCTTCAAGAAATTTGGTACGCGGGTTCCCAACGCTAACTGAATCCTACTTACGTACATATATACGTCCATAGCCTGCAGCTCGGTCACCGTGTGAGGCGGCGTTGGGTCCCCAATCCCAACGCCTCCCACGTTGTTGGCTGCCTGCCTATATAAGGCCGTCTGTCGCTCCAGTCTCTACATTCCCTTCCTTGCTTCGCCACGGTATTCACGTCTCCCTGCTGATAACTACAGCCTTTTTATTTAATCCATGGCTTCTCCGCTGTTTTATTGTTCATTTATTACGATTATAGTTATTGTATAGGTATTTTAGACTTACTTTACATTGTTCAGGTACCCATTTCCTTTATCATTCCAACTGTACCCCCATTAACATGTCTATCGAGATAATCACCATCGATCAAAGAACTGTCACTTACCAAGTGGTTTCCATGCCCGGAGATGGCACCTGCCTTTCCATTCTCTTTGTTACATATTGCACAGCCATATCAGGCTCACTATTAATATCCGGAGGAACATTGTGTCTTATGTATTGAATGACTGGGACAGGTTCAAGGTGTGGACTGATGACGGTACAGGAGATAATTATACTACACAGGAGCACTAGAAGAGTGAAATGCTTAAGTGTACCGGAATGGCCAAATATTTTACACCTTTGGACAACCGCCAATGCCTCTTAAACATCTTAGCTTCACAGGTGACGATTTCAGTAGTGGACACTTTGATGTTTAGAAATGTTTAAACTCTCAAAAGCTGGATGTGAAGTTATCAATGAAACTGGTTGTATACTTACAACGCTTGACAGATGCCGAATGTCTCTTCAACACAAGTCCTACAAATACTGTCGTAACTGAAACAAACCATGAAACTCAAACCGATTATGACAGCAGCAATCCAAGCTGTGAGATATGAAACAAGATTACTGTTCACATGGCCAACTGTACGTTGCATGCTCAAGAGTAAGCTCAGCGCACAGCTACAGCTTGGTCATATTGCAACTGGAGGGCCGAACTGACAACGTGGCATACAAAGAGATCTTTAACAAATAATTATTGGTATATTTTCCCTCAGTTTAAAAAGGTTTAATTTTCTTCTTAATAAAAATTTTAAGGCAGTACTTCACCGCTGCGAAGCGCGGGTATTTTGCTAGTATTTATATATACCACAGGTTCAACAGATGTAGCTATTCTCGATGAAGGCAGACCTGTAATATATACATCTGCAGACATCCAGAAGTGAATTTTGCTTAAAGCTGGGTGGAAACAATTAGACTGCTCAGTGAGTGTCACATTTCTAAACCAATACAATACCTAGTAAAGGCGGTGCTCACAATAGGAGCAGTGATTTTGAACTGCAAAGACCAGAAGTGTTCTCATTATCCTGGTCTGACAGAGAGTGAGCTTCTGCTTACCATTAACCATCTTCAGTTGAAGTCTCCTAAAAAGACCCTCTTAGACATTGTGACCACATTACTGCACCAGAGAGCCCCAAAAACACAGACTCAGCAATACACCACACGTAAATAGAATAAAATAAATTATTATTTTTTTCTTCTCCCAGGCATGTTCTCAATCCTTTTCCAATCACAAGCCACAATAATACAATAAATGATAAATCAAAACAATTCTTCTTCCTCCTCCATCTCCTTTGAGTTTCCCCCACTGCCTCCTGATTCTGACTCCCCGAGCCATGGTAGTGGGCTCCCTTTAGTGTGAACCCGGAAGTACTTCCGGTGACATGATGTGGCCTGTTGTAAGTACTTCCATGTTATACAACAAACTAAGGAGGTCCTCCCCCGGCAGATCCCTCTGTCATCCCCCAGAGATCCCTACAGGGCTGTATTTCCAGACTCCAACTCCCATGCAACCCTGCAGGTGTCCAGACTGGGAGAAGCACTGACGCCTAGAATGATGGGGGATGAACTGCACCCCTACTGATTTCTGCAGTCTTTGGGCATCCGGATCAGGACAGGAATAATAAAGCGTAAGGGTAAGGAGTACTCTTCCATCTTGGGCGGGATGCCTATCTGTCCTTTGGGGTACCTACAACATATAAACGTGTGTCACTTATGCAGAAAGCATATTACACATTTTAAAAATAAACATAACCTGCTTAAAAAATAAAAATAACCTGGTGCAAGGGAAAAAAAACGTTCTTTAACATTAGATTATACACTGACATTTGAAGACATCAGTGGACGAATGGTAAACGTGAACGATATGTTGTCACAGTTGCTATGTATACGCTCTCTGTTGTTCAGCATTATGACAATAGTGTAAGAGTCAATGTAAGTTTGAAAGAATTGTCAGATACATTCAGGAAAATATGAACAGTAAAATATGCATTTAAAGTAAACAGTATATCACATTCCGTCAAAAGCCCCATGAAACCCAACAGACAGACGTCCAAGACACACGTATAAAAGAATTAAGAAGAATTTTTAATATTTGTCTTCAATAAAGTGCACAAACCACAGCACACTCCACCATTCTCCAATACTCAATAATAATAATAACAATAACAACAATCAATAACCATACAACAATCCTCCACTCCCAGCAGCTTCGTCATCCAACCTCCTAACTCCAGCTCTCCTTGCTGGGTTTCCCATAGTTCTTTTTATAGTCCATGACCCGGAAGTACTCCTTCTTCTCTTCAATGCCACATCCTCAGTTCTCAATAGCTGCGGTGGTCTGTGTATGTGTGTGTGTGTCTGTCATTACAATGTACAAACTCATTATTAAGCTTCAGTTACCTTTTGCCACTGAGCTCCTGAAAAGATGATAGCAGCTTTAGCTTTTCAGCACCAAGTCTTTTATTCAGTTTCTTTTGCTCTCTCCCAGAAACCCCAGCAGTGGTTTAAAACACATGGACTGGACAAATTGGTGGCAGGTGTTTTAGGAAGTAGCCCTGTGAATGTAGCCTTTGCAGCTCCAAATTTCACTGCTATTCACTACAAATTTTTGAATGGGTTGGCTCCAGACGTATTTTCTTGTTGGAGAATCACGTTTGGACTTACAAGACCACAGCAGCTAAGATACAAAGCTACACACCTGGCTTGAAATGCTGTGAAAATTGTGGGATTTCTATACACAGGTAGTTGTGTGCCTTTCTAAACTTTTCTAAACTCTAATCACATTCTAGACACATCTCACGAAGAATAAAAGCAAACTGGAGGCACCTGGCCACACTTTGGAGGGACACAACAATGGGTCTAAATACTCATAGGAGAGATTTCAGTTTTCGATTTTTAATGCATTTTGAAAACTTTCTGAAAACATTTTTTTCTCTTTGTCATAGGGTTATAGAGTGTAAATTGATGGCCAAAAATGACACATTTCTCTCTATTATATAAAAAAATCTTGGGACGAGACAAGACTCTTTCAGAGAGATGAGACAAGACATTTCCAGAGATAATTTCAAGTCCCACAAGACGAGACTTAGTGCCAAGAGATGAAGTGAAAACCTAACAGGTCCAAGCAGGGGTGGAAATAAAAGACAAACAGTAGAAGAAGAAAAGACAAAGAGTAGAAGACAAAGTAGATCATAATTAATGAAAGTACTAAAATTCAAAAGTCTCAAAAAAATGATAGTAAAGTTTGCATTAGCGCTAACAAACAGAAATGATTACTCGGTGAAATAACGGAACAGATCGAATATATAGACGAAGGTGATATGACAGAAGTTTTCAGATATTATTCGGCTTTAAACTTCAAGTTGGAGACTTGTAGATCGTCTGATTCGTGTTGCCATCAGGCAAAAGTAGTGCTTCTTCCCAATGAAGAGGCATATCCGCAAGTATTAAAAGATTTGTTGTTTGGTGAAATCCACATACACGAGTAGCAGAGACGCAAAGTGGCTGGCGTGTAGCGCAGGCAAGGGGGTTGGCGAACGAAGCAAGCAGGGGGCAAAGCCACCTAGTATCTAGTTAAAATTAAATCTACAACTCAATAACGTCTGCAGAAAGTGAAGAGGTCTGAACACTTTCTGAATCCACTGCATTTGCCAAACATCCTTAGATAAGATTAGGTTGGACTGGCGCCCAGTTCATGGATAGTTTCTGTCCAGAGCTTGATGTTGACTAGTTGGGTGTAGTTGGGTGTAGGGAGACACTACTGACCCTGAATTGCATTATGGGTTTGAGAATGCCATGTGTGTGTGGGTGCATGAGTTGTACCACAATGTCAATGAATTAACTAATGACTTAATCTTTATTCCATGTAAAGCCTTTCATGAGGCACATCACACTGTAGTTGTTAATGTATTTTGTAAAACAAAGTTATTCATCTATTCACATTAGAAGTACATTTCATGATTATTGACATTCTTTCAAAAAGCTGTAAATCACAGTTAACTTTCTAAACATTTCTTGACTTACTGGCTGAGCACCACCTCAATGAACATTAGCGAATATTGGAACTCATGTGACCTCAGATAAATTCACTGAAATTCTCCAAAGTGACAAGTAAGAATTATGTAGTACTGCCGTGGTTCTCAACCTGTGGGGTGGGAGTGGGGGCGGGGGTGGGGGCAGGCCCCTTCCGGGCCCCCCCCAGAGGGGGTACGAAGTAACAAAAAGGGGGGCGCAAAGATGTGAAAAAAAGAATCGAAAATCTGAAAAAACAATCTGTTGAAACCAAAACAAATTAACTTAAACTACATTCTGATACTAGAACAATAAATATAGTTAGATAAATGTCGATAAAAGTTAAGTAGGTATAATAAAATAGGCATCTACATTTCAAAAAAATATTAGGGGGGGGGGCACGATTAAAACTGTTATGAAAACTCAGGTTGCAAATACTTAAAGGCTGAGAAAGTAAAATGGAACGTGAAATGAAAATTCATTCTGTATCAAGACAGCCATTCACATTTTTGGAGCTGCTATACACAACCTTGAGTGCTTTCGTGAATAGTCAAAAAAATTGTATAATACTTTGAATAAAAGCGAGAAATTATTCTCTAATTGAGGTTGTCATGTAAAAGTCAGAACTATGTAGCTTTGACATGGCATTTTTGGTTAAAATTCCTTATTATTTTATAAATGTGAAATGTTGGGGCACCCGTAGGCAGACCCCGTATAATTATAAAAGTGTTGAAAAGAAAAGAAAAGCATTGTTGCAGAAGTGAGATTTTCAGTAAACTGGTTCAAGATGGTGGAGCTCCTGTTGATATGGAGCTGACAGGAAAAGGCGGGTCCAGGCAGGAAGTGACATCAAGAGTGGTAAAGCTGTCAGTCTTTCAGCCAGTAGAGGGGAGGAAGAGATAAAGTGTTAGACAACAGCACCCTCTTGTGTTCTGGTGGGAAATTACCATTATCAAGCCCCAAATGTAGATAGATAGATATGGATATAGATCAATTTAAAAAAAATCAATTTGTATAGAAAATTTTGTACAAGTGTTTACACTGTACCCTTCATTGTTTGCAGGTTCACCTCAAGAGACCACAATAAACTGATTGAAGGCTGACAAATCTGCCCTGATTATACTGCTTCATGTGCTCCACAACTTTTAGATTTTGCAAGAAAAAATATGTTGCTATTGCCAGTTTTTAAATCAAATACTCTGTCTGCTAATGAAATTAATTTTAATAGCTTTTGTTAAAGAATTATAGCAAAATAAATAAATAAATACATGAAATTGAAATATTTATATACACAGTTGGAACTTGCTGTACATCTATCTATCTGTCAAATTGTGCCATTCATCTATCTATCTTAAAGTACACCTTTAATCTGGCTATCTAGATTATTACATTTAGACACATAATTTTATTTTTTAAATTAACTTTTCTTTTTTATGAAATACACAGAAAAATGATTTTTCAATATAACCTTGAAAACAATAAATAAATAAAAAATGAATAAGTATTACCAAAATACAGTGTTCATTTCTTTTCTTCAGTGCCAGTTCCTCTCACCAGCCTCCACCACAGAGGCTCCTCACTAGGGGGCACTCTAAGGTGTGAGATTTTCTGATGCACTTTGCTGTTCCTCTTGTTTGATGGACTCAGAGCACCATGTGGTGGAGATGAGCCACTGTATATATGGAGTCGACTGGGACTCAGTAACTGCTTGGCAATCCAGATAGGCAGGTATTTATCTACGTAAAGTAAGGGTCCTCAAGTTCACTCCTGAAGGGCTGCTGTGTCTGAAGGCTTTTGTTCCAACCCATTTTCTTAATTAGAAGCCAATTACTGCTACTGAAGCCATTATTACTGAAGTAACATTTTTGTGCTTCATTTTGGCTAACTTCCAACTCTTAATTGCTTCATTAATTCTTACACAATGGCATTCTTCTTTTTAATTGCTTAATGCTTTCCCAGTGAGCTTTCAATTATTAACGAAATACAAATGACAAAGGACCCAGCATCTCACCATAGAGCTTAGTGCTACACCCGAGTGTATGTATTCATAGTGAAGTATTTGTTTAAATGAAATATTATGGAAGAATATTTTCAAGATATTTGAAGGACTGAATTTTGCTAATCAGCTCCGGGCCACAAATTATTTGGATGAATTTATCAGAATAGAAAAAAAATCTGACAGGGTGAAATGAGAGTACTACATAGATTTAAATAGCAAAGTCTGTTACTACAAAGCGAGTTGGAACAGACACTTGAAACCACTGCCACCCTCCAGGACTGAACCTGAAGACAGGTCTTTTATAAAGTGTTATTACAAAGCACTTCAAAGCATACAATTCAGATATTTCCACGACTTGTGTCAATGTCACTCTACTCTTCCACGCCCACGAGTGGAGTTACAGGAAATGCTTGCTGACCTGACACTGAGTTTACAAATATTAACATTTTTATCATTTGAGCCATATGGGAAAGTTTTAAATCAAAAGCAACCATCACAAACTTTGTCTTTCTCGGCTGTCTTTAAAGGACTAGTCTAGATTGCATGTGCTAAATGTAATTAAAGGAAAAATAGTGTATTATACTGTGGTGGGTTGGCACCCTGCCCGGGATTGGTTCCCGCCTTGTGCCCTGTGTTGGCTGGGATTGGCTCCAGCAGACCCCCGTGACCTTGTGTTCGGATTCAGCGGGATGGAAAATGGATGGATGGATAGTGTATTATACTTTTGAAATTAATTGCATGCATTAATAGTTAAACTTTGACAGCTCTAATATACAGTATATGATGTTGGTAATATCATTTTTGAGCATAAGAGGTTTTGCCTCCAGGACGGAGCAGCCGCAGGACTGCCCAACTAGACATCTCACCTCTTCAGCCTTAGAGAGAGAGGGGGGATGGAATGGAACCAGTGTGAGACTTTTTATGGTGGCTGGAGTGCCAATTCTGCCACCAACCCCCAGGGATGGATGCAGATTAACATCATACCCAGGAAGGAGCAATTGCAGGTTAAGGGCCCAATGGAGCAGAGTCACTTTTGGGATTTGAACTGGCAACCTTCTGATTGCCAGTGCAGATCCCTAGCCTCAGAGCCACCACTCCGCCTTTAGCCTTAGAGGAAAGTGAATATCTGTTTATTTTATTTTCATGGTGATCTATATGGTCAAAGAATTTTGACTTTTTTCTCCATTATTTAGGAGATTCCCTCAACCCTTCATTGTTTGTCCTTCATTTTTTCCATAGTGGAGGTCTAAGTCAAAGTAGGATTTACATTGGAGAAAATGAAAGAACTCTAATATCCCTTCCCAGACGGGCAAATAAATCTCGCAAGCAAGTGGCGGTAATTGTCCAAAAAAACTAATCAATGGTTTTATTTATTTTCTTCTGACTTCACAAGCCGAAAAACAACGTAGTCAGGAAAAACAACAAGCACTGAACTCAAAAATCATCCGACACCACGAGTTAAACACACTCTTCTTTAACCTGCACCTCCTATTTCAAAAGTCCCTTCTCCCCAGCACCCCGGAGGCTGCTTATAAAGAGTGGCAGTTGTGTCTCTGCCCGCCCCTCTTTTTAAAATTTTTTAGAACACACTGCCTCAGTGGCAATTTCTTTCCCAGATTGTTACAGAACTAATGGACTTTGCAAACGTGATTTAGAAGTGCAGGTGGCAGGGCAACAGACAAAGTTCACTGAAGTAGAGTCTTAAAGATCGGTTTACGTTGCCCCCAGGGATGAAAATCTACGTATAGCTCATTACATATACTCTTGCCTTTGAGGCCCTGAGATGACATAAAGGCATATCTTTTGATTTTTGGAAGAACTGCAACAAGTTCTACCGGAGAGGCACAGAGAGTATATTATGACTTAAATGTACGGGTTGTGGATTATGACCTAAAGCAGAGGTACTGGCTCGCTAAAGCTTAGCTACCAACCTCCAAGCATGGAAGTGCCATAAAAGGAGGTTTGATGCCAATAGACCCACTCGCTTGCAGGCATTTGATTTATGGGAAAAGATGGCACAAGGCCTAAAACATGGGAAGAACACAGTTGAACATGTAGTTGAAATTGTCGCTTGTGATTGCTAAATCTATGCTCTTCCAAAAAATTTTGAAAGACAGTTAAGAAGTGTGGTCTATGGCTGGCTTGTCATCCCGGCCAATACCCCCAGGCCGCCAGATGGAGCCCACCCTGCAGCATGGAGGTGCACCGAAGACCAGCAGGGAATCCTGGGCAATGGAGTTTTAATCCACAGCCCTGCTGGATACCCCAGGGGCAGCTAGATGGAGCTGCAGGGAGGAGCAAAGAATATTACTTGCCCTACGCCCCGGAAGTACGTCCGAGTCACATGGACAAGGAGAATGACGTGCTTCCGGGGTGAAGAAGAAAAAGAGTCCGGGTCACGGGTCACATACGGCGAGCTGAGCTGGGTGGTAATTGGTGAATTTAGGAGTATTGTGGAGGAGGGGGTGCTTTGTGCACTGTGTTGTAGAAATAAAGTCAACTTTTGGACTTTTACCTGGTGTTTGGAGTCTTGGACAGGGGTTCAAGGGAGCGATACTGCCACCTATCTGTCACAGAAGACAGTTGTGTAAAAATATGGAGAGTGTAGTGAAAACCATAATGCTACACAGAGTGGCCAAGGAGACTGAAAGCTCCAATGACAAAAGCAAATCTACATTACATGAAATGAGCCGATGCACAGAGACCTTGAGACCAGGATTAGAAGAACAGAACGATCACCACCTCCTACCCAGCGCTATAAATGTGGAGTACTAGTACATGTAATTCCAAGTAGTTCCAAACTCAATGAACCTATGGACTGGGGATGGGCAAGAGGAGACGAAAAACTTTTCAATAGCCATGTCCAATCAACATAGGTGCAAAAATAATAACCTTGGCTGATTCTACCCATTATATCACCATTGGTGATAGCCGATACATTTAACTGCTAGGAAATATTCAACAAATGACCAGTTTTACCTGTATCTTCACTGGTACAAATCCATCCACCCATTATCCAACCCGCTATATCCTAACTACAAGGTCACAGGGGTCTGCTGGAGCCAATCCCAGCCAACACAGGGTGCAAGGCAGGAAACAAACCCCGGGCAGGGCGCGAACACACACTTTGAACTGTGGGAGGAAACCCACGCAGGGAGGACCCGGGAAGCAAACCCAGGTCTCCCAACTACGAGGCAGCAGTACTACCCAATGCACCACCGTACCGCCTGGTACAAATCCATTCATTGTCAAATTATTTTATAGAGAATTTCTAAAACTAGGCACGTGGCTGTACTTTTGTCTCGACAATATGCGACCACCTCTTGGGCAGGACTGAATGGAAAATAAAAGAGAAGTAAAGTTATTGCACCCAAAAGAATGTTGAAGCTTAGCTGTGGAAAACGCTGATTCATTCTTTGATGCTCCCATGCCATGTACATTATTAAAAATCACAGACAAAGGAGCTGCCACACAATGGGACATGGCCGACTTGCGCTTTCTCGCGTAGAAAATGCTCCAAAAGTTGGAAGTAACTCGTCTCTAGCAGACTCACCAGATCTGTTACAATTAATGCTCTTTCAATATTAAAAAATGCCCATGCGAGGAATGGAATGGTGTTTTCCGATTCACCGAAGTTTTCAAAATGTTATAAACAACTCGTTATGCTTTTGTGAACAGTGAAAGACAATTAATTCAGATTTAATTAGACCAGAGTTTGAATTAAATAGAACAACAACAACAACTCTCTGATTGGGGCCTTGTTAGGAATATAAAAATATGACCTAAATAGCCTAACATGGCCCCATCATCTAAAATGACTTGTTTCTTTTTTTGTTTGAAGTAGGAAGAACTTGTTACAGTAAGATGGATCAGTGGTTCCCAAACTCGGCCCCGAGGCCCCACTGTGGCTAAAGGTTTCTATTCCTGCCAAATTCACACTTAGTGATAATAATTGATCTCATTCATTTAGATGGTCTTTGTTCCCTTCTCTTATTCTGCCTTTAGAAAAGCACAGCAGTATGATTTTTACATTTATAAGACATTTGGAAATATTTCTACTTTTTCTTTAAACATCTCTTTTGTTGTTGTCCTTTGGTTTTGTTATTTTTTTGTACAGTTTGCACTCTTCATTGTATCCTAATAATGATAATTAAAACAAACAACACTGAATGATGAAAGGCTGCAATAACTTTAGCGACAGACCCGCTAATTAGTAGATAATAAATTAAACAGAACACCTGGAAAAGCAGGATGAAAATCAGACTGAAACTTGTTAAAAGTAAAAACCCTATCCCCTTATAAATGCTTAGTACATTTTAATAAAAATTTACCAAACTTAGTTTTGTTATTTCTCTATTGACTCCAAAACACAGAAGTTGGTTGGAACAAAAACCTGCAGCCACAGTGGGTCCCCAAGGGCTGAGTTTGGGAAGCACTGAAATGGATAATTCAAATTTTAAAATTACATTTATCACTTCTTAGCACATAGAAAAAGCAATATATATTTAAAAATAGAAGTTACATTTAGTATTAAAAATAATCTAATATAAAACATAACACTCTCCAGACACAGAAGGACAGAATGATAGATCCTGCCTGACCTTGCACATTTTATTTCATTGTAGGTTCTTTTCCTGTATTCCACTGCAGAGACTCTTCACTAGAGGGCGCTCCAAGCTATGGCATATTCTGATACAATTCACGGTTCTCCTTGTTTAAAGTAAAAGAACACCATCTGGTCAGGATGAGCTGTAAATTCTACCTGCTGGGACTGGGTAACTGCTTAGCGATTAAAACTAACAGGCTTTTATTTAAAGCAGAGGTCCTCAGGTTAGTCCCAGAGGGCTGCAGTGGCTGCAGGTTTTTCTTCTGTCCAATTTTTTTTTTATTATTATTAGAAGCCAATTACTTTTTTTTTAAGCCATTATTTCTCAAGCAACATTTGTGTGCTTTATTTTTTGTATCTTGCTAATTAAGATTTCATATGTTTAATTGCTTGCAGTATTTTAGTTGTAGGCAGCTGAATTCCTTGCTTCTAACTGCTTCTTGTTTTGTTTTAATGAGCTGCCAATTAATAATGAGACTAGAAGACAAAGGAGCCGGCAGGTCACCAATCAGTCTGATTCCATTAAAATCTGTCTGTGTTCATTATGAAGTATCTGCTTAAAATGTATATTTGGAATTAAATTAAGGGAAAACGTGAAGGACTGTTGAGTAATAATCAGTTTTAGTCCAGTAACCATTTGTATAAACGTATCAGAATAAAACCAAAAATCTGCATTATAAGAATGACCTGATATGGTAGAACAAAAATACTAATTAGACTTAAATAACAAATTCTATTAGCAGCATGAATTATGTTATGGAACAAAAATCTGCAACCATTTGAAACCCTCTAGTCCAGGGGTGTCAAACATCAGTCCTGGAGGGCCGCAGTGGCTGCAGGTTTTCATTCTAACCATCTTCTTAATTCGTGACCAGTTTTTGATGCTAATTAAATTCTTTAGCCTTAGCTTTAATTAGCTTGTCTCAGGCCCCTTAGTTGTTGTTTCCTTAATTAGCAGGCGGACTTCCTCAGGTGACTTAGAATTTAAGTTCTAAGCTGGAGCAGGAGCACAGGTCAAAGAGCACAGGCAAGAGGAACATGCTTCACGTGGAACAAGGTCATCATTACATCATTGGACCATTACTTTTTCTGATTTATATTAATGTCATTGATTCTGGAACAATTGGTAAACTTGTAAAATTCACAGATGAGACTAAAGTTGGAGGGAGGCCGACGCTGAGGAGGCAGCAAAAAATTCAAAAAGTCATGGATGAGCTACAGAACTGGATGAAGACCTGGAAAATGGAGTTTAACATAGAAAAGTGCAAAGTGCTACACGTGGGCAAAAGAAATATCAGTAATAAATACAACATGGGAGACAACTGAGATATAGGAAGTAACCAATGAAAAGGATTTAGAGGTTAATGTTGACACAACATCTTCATCATCTCAACAATGTGAAAAAAACAATTATAAAGGCAAAAAAATGTAAGGTTGTATATAAATCAAGGGATGTTACACTCAGTATATAATGCTCTAGTAAGACCACAGCTGGAATGTTGTGTGCAGTTCTGGTGACCACAGTTCAAGAAAGACATAGCAGCACTTGAAGCTGTGCAGAGGAGAACAACCAAGTGCATCATGAGAATGAAGGACATGGCCTACTGTGACAGGTACACAGAATTAAACCTGTTTAGTCTCGAACAGAGGAGACTGCTTGGGTCCTAATCCAGGTATTTAAAATCCTCAAAGGCATTGATAAAGTTGATCCAGCAACATTCTTATGGCTTATGGGTGAATAACGTACTCATGAACATTAGTAGAAATTAAGGGGAACTTCATTTGAGACTGGAGCCAGGAAGCACTTCTTTACACAAATAGTTGTGGGACTCGGAACAAACAACTAAGACATGGAGTTAAAGCAGAAACCTTGGCAGACTTTGAGAAGAATCTGGATCAGCTTAGCTATTAGCTAAACAAGTGGACTTTAATGGACTGAATGGCCTTCTTTCCTTTGTCAAATTTCTTATGTTTCTAAATTATGTATCTTTAACCACTCAGGTTGCATAGCCACTTTGTCACATGGTCTCCTATGAGTTAATACTTAAACTCTTTCTGGCAATATCAGGAAAAATAATTTCTGTTTGCTGCTGCTTAATTATGCAATTTATTGTGTTGTAATTCTTCATCAGGGCCTTGCTGACTGAACTATGTAAAAGTCCTGGGGCCTCATGTATAAACGGTGCGTACGCACAGAAATGTTGTGTACAAATGTTTCCACGTTCAAATCGCGATGTATAAAACCTAAACTTGGCGTAAAGCCACGCACATTTCCACGGTACATCATACCCTGTCGTACACAAGTTCTCTGGTCGGTTTTGCAGACTGGCGGCATATTGGTATATAACTATTTAAAGAATTGTTGACATAAAGAATCATATATAATAAACATTTATTTTAAAGTTAATAAGAAATCAGACAAGCAAAAAACAGGTGGAGGTCCACGCGGTCCAGACCTAACCCCTGCAGAAGAGCTGGCTCTCCAGCAAAATGCCCATTGTCCTGTTTCTGCGGGCATTCCAGAGGGAAGCTCCTTCTCAGAACCAGCGGCAGGATGCAGTGGTCACTTCATTTCAGGTAAAGAATGGTCATTGCATATATCTGTCCTCAATGTGTGCCATAGGTATGTTCCATATAGCCCTCTTTTTGGTTGGGTCAGTTGCAGGGAATGTCATATCCCTAGAACTTGTGTCTGACCAACGAGATTTTGACGAAGGTCAAATATTTGATGAAGACACTGTGTCTGATTATTCATCAGGAGGAGAGGTACATTTTCCACATAATGTTTGATCAAACTCCGCTCTGATCAGTCCCATGTGCCCCAATCACATTTGGAAATCTTGGGTAATGAGAATGTTAGACTGATTATGAGATTCTTTATGTAACTGTGGGTGGTTTTTACCTGCAATGGCATGAAACACCTCTTTTATTGTCTGCACATGCAGGTGCCCAGGAAACACTATGAAAACTGAAGGAAATATTTCAGAGCCAAGCAGACTTTATGAATTGCCTGGCAAACTGCACTTTTAGATAGATTTTCTGCATTGTCTACAGTATATAAAAAATGTGCTGCTTGCAAAAAACCTCAAAGCAATGCATACTGTCTGTATGATTGTGAGAGCCTGACTTCACCTAGTTTGACTTCGAATATAAGGTGCTAATAAAGCGGTGTCTTTCAAAAAAGATTTCCTCCGGGAGCAATAAAAGATCTTGCCGATCACGCAAAACCCTCTCTATATGAAATTCTCTTCTTATAATTTGTGCACTGATATCAATTTGTCGCTCATTCATGAACGGCGAAGACATGACTGAATGAATTCCACAAAAGAACACTGATTAAGTGTGTGAGCTAATCCTTGTTTTCAAAGAACAAACCTGCTCCGAGCAGGTTTGAGTATTTCAATGTGCTGCTATGACAACACATCCATCAAGAGTTTCGAAAAACTGACAGATCCAGGATCATGCCAAATTGTCAACAATTACATCTGGCTAAACGAGTAATCTACGCATGAAAAATACCCCCCAGGCCTAGTAACATCAACTCTAAGTGGAAGAACCCGAACAACAAGCAAACCCTAACATTCTGCTACTCCTCCCATTCCAGCCTAACACAATATCTCTCCCATGGGTCATTAAACAAAATTTCCCAATTCTGCAGACTGATCCTTCCACAGGAGCCTTTTTTTCTTCCATTGACTGCCTACCATACCCAAATTTTCATTCATAGAGGAGAGTCACATCCCTCATCAGCCTCTTTGAGCTGTAATGGGAGCTGCTGTGTCACTTGCAAATATGTAACCAACAATACCCTTGTACCTGGTACCTCTTGAAAATTCATTATTAAATAACAGGCCTCTTGTTATGCTCAAATTCTTATTTACTGAAGTTCTTGTAAAAAAGTGTCCAGCCATCCATGCATATGTATGAAACAGGGAGATGGCTAGCAGACCATTTCAGAAAACATGTTAAAGATATTAAGTTTAAAGACCTCTTAAATCCTTTTGTAGCATACTTCACATCCCTTGACCATAGCCACACTGGTTTTTCTGTCCGTGTTCCTTCAAGGAGTCCTTTTAAAGAAAAACAGAAGAGGATCACCTCATTCTTGGCCTGGCATCACACATTTGTCCAGGTCATAATGATGGACTGACTTTTTAATCTCTCTTCCTTCATCTTCTGTTTTTCACTCCTCTCACCTTTTCTCATTTTATCTGCCCTGGCTTTATTACCTCCTTCCCCCTCCTGATCTTTTCTTTTCTGTTGCACAACTGATGAAATTTAAAAATCATTTAAAATAACTCAATATCTAAAACATGCACTATAATAATCCAAAGTTGCATTAATATTAAAAAAAAAAAAAAAAAACGATGTCACCACGCATATTTGTCATATGATTTGGTGATGCTAATGCTGGGAACGTGGATCTCCGAATGAGCAGCCAAGCCTCTTCTGGTTGACAGGTAGAACCACAATGTCTCTTGTTGTGAAAGCTGTGCTTGACTGTCCATTCAAGGGTGAATTTAGGGAGGACTGCAAGTAGGCAAGTGTTTGGTAGAAAGTATGAGGTCTTTTCACATCCCTCTCTAGTGGGCTCACTTCAGTAAATGCACCAGATTTTGTGGACTGGAATGTCTTTGCATTATTCTGAGTCAGGACATCACTACATTGGTGTGCCTTCCTGTTATACACAATATATATACATAATTTATTACCAATTCTGCTTTTATATTAATAATGTTTAGAACCTCACAACTAAGTGTGGCACCTGAAGTTCCCACTTTGCCTCTTAGCACAAATACTGAGCCTTTATGTATTTCTGATGCAAGTTGCCTCAACTGCCTGCCATGACTACTGTACACCTCTGTGAGTAATGGTGAAATGAATCATAGCCTTGCTTAATTTTGAAACTCTGCCTTTTTTAACATCTACTTGCATCAATGTTTAGCTAATGTCATGAACTTAGTGTATCACTTGGGCGAGTGGGATATCCTTGCTTTGTGTGCAAGTTGTGCAACGGTTAACACCTCTTAAATCAGATAAGGTGGTGTAATGATGGTTTCTTTACCATATAAATGCAAAGACAATTCATTCATCTTCTCCCACTGCTGTCACTGAAGACGTTCAGTTTCCTCACTGCAGGCAGCAGCAAAGGTAAGTCTGAGATGAATGAACAAGCGAGAGCCACGAGTTATAATAGCAAAAAGCAGCATAGAGATGTGAGGGAATCAGCAGGGTGGCCTTCTATTGGCTGAGGTGTTCATTCTAAATCACAAGATGAGAGGCTTAGAAGTTCCAATTCTGGTAATGAGCACTTGTGACCTTGTGGCAGATCAGGTCACATAATGAAACAGTCACAGTGTGCAGTTGTAATTTAGACATTACTTTGGACAAAAGAGTCATATTATTTATCTGATGCTTTAATAACATAGCATATAACTGACTTAATCCTGTTCAGGGTTATGGGAGGCTGGAGTCTATCCTAGCAGCTCCAGAATCCACCCCATGTGGGTAATCAGGTGTTTGGAAGGATGATGCTACTCATATAAATTTTGAATTTTTTATCTGATTGTCTTGATTTATCAAACGCAGAGGGTCAAAAGTAAGCTAAAGGATAAACTTTGTAGATCTGCTTGGAGCTGGAGCTTACCTTGAAACCATTGACTAAAGACTTGAATCAAATCTGGATGGAATGCCAGTCCATTGCAAGACTGTTGATTATATTTAAAACATTACACTTACCATATATACTCGTGTATAAGTTGGTTCTTGAAACCCGAGAAATGAATCATGAAATCAGACCCCGACTTAAACGCCCGTTCAAAAATGCGACACTTAATTTTTTTTTTTTTAACATCTTCTTGCTCCTCCTATCTCGCATCACTTTCTCAGACACATTGAATTTTGTTGCAGCAGCGCAGTTACCAATTTCTTTTGCCACTTCCATGACTTTTAATTTAAAACCAGCTTCATATTTTCTTCTAATCGAACACTCCATCGTAGATAAGGGATGCTTTTACGATAAAGGTGTATGAGGGTGTGAGACACAAAAAACACAAATCAGTGCAAATATCACTTTGGAATAGTTTGGGTATTATCGTGTGGTCACATAGGCACAATACATAGTTAAATAAAGGTTGTGTGCTCCGTGGTTACTCTCTCAGGTGGGCGTTAGCAGATCATAATTTCTTGGACCAATAGTGTGAGTTTTCCGCATTCGACTTATACAACCAACATTATGAAATACCAGAAATTATGCAGTAAAATCAAATCGACTTATCCGCAGAAGTATTTATACATGAGTATATACGGTATGCACATGTAAAATCAAAAGAATCAAGAATTCCAGGTGGTCAAGAAGTTGACAGAGACAAGCAGACTGAGGACTAAGCTTTGAAGGTCTGGATGCTTCTGTTATAACTCCAGGCATGGATCCCTGAGCAGGCATGTCAGGTCCAGATTCAAGGGATGAAAGGCAAAAGAGGCCTACATGAAAATTAAACCAATTGAGTCTCAATAACCAAACACAGATGACGTGATAAAGATTTTGGGATCCCTGGGTAATATTTCAGTTCCCTAGTGAAATGTAAACATCCTGAACAAGTGCTTTTCAAACTTCATAATGGCATTATTGAGGCTTTTTGATCTACCCCTTCTCTTATGTTTGGCCCACCACCTAATTCCTGTTTGCAGCTCCTGGTCATGCATTATGGGGGAAGAGCACAGAATTCACAGAAAATATGAGTCCTAAAATATTGTAATACTGCAGCATATTGTAATACTGGCTGTTTTCATGATTGCCTTGTACTGATGTGGTCTTCCACATTTTTAGTCTTGCATTGGTTGCCCTTTGGAGTAGAATGAATTGCTCCTACCTTTGTTATGGCCACAACTTATAGACTTACAGACAACAGGGATTTCTTTGAATTTCACTTATTTGTGTTTATAACTAATAGCTGTTTAGTGTCTGGTGCTGCAATGAGTGGCTCTGGTCACCCATCTTCCCAAGTGACCTTAATTTGGATTAATCAGATTTGAAGATCACTAACTGACTGACTGAACATTTCAATGGCTAAATCTTACCCTGCAGTGTGAACTTGCTAGTCTTGTAAAGCACCTTATGATTGTATATGCTGTTAATGGCACTGAATAAGATAAAGAATGATGGGTTGAATGATTGATCGATTGATTGATGGATTCATAAAACACATTGTAAAAAGCTTTCCCAGTTACTTATGTCACTGCTTGCTATGCTTTAGGAAAAAAATAAATAAAATCTCATAGTTACATAAGCAGCAGTAAATTAATAAACGTATTAAAAAGTGAAATAGACCTCAGCTAAACAAAAGAAATGTTTTTAAACTATAAAAATTTTCATTGTGAATAGATAACTGTATATGATTACTACTAAAACTGCTTTTGACTGCCTGTTTCCCTGAAGCCCACCACATATTAGTAATATTGATTATCATAATATCTGCAAGTAGGGAACTGCTCCAGAAATCAGAAGGTTGCCGGTTCAAATCCCATAAATGCCTGATCTACTCTGTTGGGCCCTTGAGCAAGGCCATTAACCTGCAATTGCTTTGTCCTGGGTGTGACATTATTCTGGAAGCAGGTCCTTCAATTTACACGGAAGACTTGGGGGTCACTGGCAGGATCGGCACACCAGCCACCATAACAAACTGTTGCATGGCTGCACTCGGGTCCAAATCCGGGTGGTTTGTCATGTGGTGGATGCAACAATGTGCTTTATCAGCACATAATCCCAACCTCCTCTTATTCATCCAATCAAGTTATCATCCATCCATCCATTCATCCAGTTTCTTATCCAGATTATTGATGTATTTTTATATTGACAGGTAAAAAAGTTGAAAAAATGTACCTGTACTCCAGTGTTCTTCAGCTGCTCTCTCTTCTAATTCTTGTGTCTCCATTGGTAAGTATTTGTTACTCACCAGATCAGCAATTTTGTTAAAATAAAAACTTGACCCAAGTGAGCTCAGCATGACATCATAATCTTTATACTTTATTTTTCAGACCTCCTTAACATATAAAAACTCTTATGATGACGATTACAAGTGGTGTCTGCAAAAAAGAGAAAGTCAAATTAAGAATGGATATCTATTTTGTGAAATGAAATATAACAATCCATTAAAAGAAACTTGGGAAAAAGCCAGGGCATACTGGATTAATCATGACCCTCCATTATTAGACAAGGACACGGCCACTGCGGTCACCGCCTACACTATGAAATGGCTTTATTCCCAGATGAACTCGGCTGTGGAAGGTGGAACGCACAAGGTGACAAACAGCTTCTTCAGATCCATGCATTTACTGCTTACCAAGGCAATCCAAATTCTTAGGCCTAGCACATGTCTGACGACCTACCGAGGTATTAAGGTCTACATCCCACTGAAGACAGGGGAGACTTTTCGCTTTGGAAGATTTGCCTCATCCTCAAAACTCCTGAGCGTCGCCCAAGGTTTTGGCTCGAAAATGGTCTTCACGATCGTAACGTGTTATGGGGCGGACATCGCACCATATTCTTATAACAAGAACTTATATGAAGTGCTGATTCCGCCTTATGAAGTGTTTAAAGTCACCTCAGTTCATGGGAATGATGTCACACTGATATCCACGGGGAAGACCCTAGTAAACAAAAGATGCAGGCCTCTGAGCGACAGCTGTCCCTACAAGCCCAGTTGGAATCCATACGGGGGGTAGGGGCGTAAGTTACTTGGTATCTTCAGTACTACTGCAACTGAAAGGTAAGATGTACAGACCTCTTAACTTTGATACCACCACAGAGGCTCAGCCTCTGAAATTGGGGGATACACGTCCATCAGGCTTGAACTCCTGCCTGCCATTACAAATAGAGGGCTGATCAGTGCCGGCCATGGTGTCAACAGAATCTCTTGTGGTTTATTAGTCATTAGGAAGATTGTTCAGTCAATCAGTTAATTGGCTTTTAGTTGGGCATGTTTCATAAGGATCACTTTTCAAAAGTCCTGCATTAGAGAATGAATTCAAATAATTACTATTTACAAAGAGTGTGCCAATTTAAGATAAGATAAGGGTAGATGTGTGAGCGTTTATATTTATACATTTCTATATGGATCACCTACTGTGCATGGTCTTTGTGTGTGTGAAGTTTGCATGTCCTGTTAGTGTCTCATCAATTTTCCTGCCAGACACTCTGATTTTCCTCTCTCATCTCTAAAGACCCACACTGTAGATTAACAATTGCAAATTGTCCACGTATGGGTGTAGGTGTGTTTAGGGCCTTAAATGGATCTTCATTCTGTCCAGGAATGGTTCCAGCCCTGCATATGATGTAGCTATGATGCATCAAAAGGGTTTCAGAATGTTACTTCATGTTATACACACACACACACACACACACACACACACACACACACATATATATGGGTGTTCCAGCTGCTCAAAACCCACACAAGCAGACACAATGACACAAGTCCCAGCACAGCACACTTATTCCAGGGTGAAGCTCATTTTCCCTCGCTCAAATAGCAGCACAGTACAAAGCTCTTATTAAACCACAATAAACAAACTACATTCTTCGTTTACTTTCTTTTCTCTCTCTTGGGTCACTGCCTTCTCCACTCCTCCTTTCCAGCGTTGTCCTCCTCCTCCTGACTGCGGCTCTCCAAGTGAAGTGAGGCAGCTCCCTCTATGCTGCAACTGGGGCACTGCAGATGCATTATCTGGACGTACTCCAAACTGTGGTGGAAACCCAAAGTAGGGCTCTGCAGCTCCCCCTGACAGACCCCACGGAACCCAATGGCTGTGCCAAAGTGCAAGTCCAATAGAGGCCTGTGGGAATCTGAGGTGCCGCTGCATCCCTGGGGGGCTGAAATCTAGTGCACTGGGGGAAGCAATGTTCTGTGCACATCTGCTCTCCTGGACCTTCCCATTTGTCAGCCTGTTTGTCAGGAAAAAGTCACATACACACATACACACACACACACACACACACATATATATATATAATTGACAAAATGGACTAGTAACACTCAACCAAACACAATTTGAGTTTTAGATAGAAACAGATTTCTAATTGAGGACTTTAATACATCACCATCGTTTGAAATTATTATTTATTTTTATTTTGGTTTTATCTTTTGTTTGAAGTAACAAGAAGTTATTAAAATAGTTAATTTTAATAATATCTCTCTATTATAAAAAAAAATCTTGGGAGGGTGATGAGGGAGATGAGACATAATCTTCTTGGAAGACACTTTGAAGCCCTGCGAGATAAAAAGGACAGCTGCTGTACAGGATTTTAAATGATCGATGCACAGCACGACAAGCAGAACACACAGCTCACCAGCAGCAGCAGCAACAAGCCAGCAGATGATCTGACCGCATCTCCTTACCGTGCATTCAGCTCCCCCCTCTTTACAACGCAAGCATTATACGTCCCGTGAGAAAGAGATTTAACCACGTCCGGGGCCGGAAAAAAAAGACAAAGAGTATATGACAAAGTAGAACGTCAAAATGAATTCAAAAATGTTGGCACGGTACACATGTACAGCAGATTAGAGATAATGGAAGTACGAAAATTCCAAAGTCTCGAAAGGCAGCACTCATAGGCAGTTATACGTTGCATTGTCACAATGTAAGTCCAAACACAGAATCAAAATCTTGAAGAAAAGTTCATTCCAAATATTGTTTTTACAAAAGTTTTAAACTTAAAGTGAAAATAATGCATATGTAACAATTCCCATGAAACTAACAATCTCTTTAAATTGTATATATGGGAAACAAAACCCGTGGGTGGGCAAGCGAAGCGAGCAGGGGGCACAGTCCCCTAGTTAATTTAAAAAATAAAATCTGATGGACTGGAGAAAGTAAAGTGCAAGTGTTCTAAATTCTACCCATCTCTGTTTGCAGATTCACCTTGAGGGACCAAAACAAGCTGCCTGAATGCTGACCACTCTGCACTGATTATGCTTCTTCATGTGCTCCTTGATATATAGATGTTACAAGAAAAATCATGCAGCTATTTCTTGCTTATAAATAAAATAATCTGTCTGTGTACATCTTGCATTTTGAATTTTTCTTATAAAAGAAATACAGCTAAATTAAGCAAGAGAGGAAAGGTATATATTTTCTCAAGCGGAAAATTGTTGACAGAGAGAACCATAAGGCACTATATGATAGATAGATAGATAGATAGATAGATAGATAGATAGATAGATAGATAGAAATAAAGGTGCTATATGATAGATAGATAGATAGATAGATAGATAGATAGATAGATAGATAGATAGATAGATAGATAGGCAGTATATCACAGATAGATAGATAGATAGATAGATAGATAGATAGATAGATAGATAGATAGATAGATAGATAGATAGATAGATAGAATGAATAATAAGGAAGACATACCTAAAAAGAAATTAAAGAAAATGTCTGACTTACGTGTTCCAGTCCCAGTGAGGCATTATGCAGATTTCTATTTCTTGGTATAAAGAAGCCCCCGTACTGTTTGTTAACTCACTTCTGCTGAATAATTTCTTGGCTGAAACTCCTCAATGTCAGTGTGTCAAAGAGAAGAAGAGCCAGCTCTGCTCTTTTTTGTATAGTTCCTCTGTGTTCTGAGACCAGTCCAACCTGTCATTAATGTGGAGCCCCCAGTACTTTTAGGAGTGGACCACCTCTACATGCACCCCCTGAGTAGTGACCGAACATATACGCTCTTTAGTGCAGTGAAATTCAATTCCAGTTCATTGGTTTTGCTGATGTTAATTTGCAGACAATTTTCTTTGCACTAAGAAACAAAGTTCTCCACCTGACTCCTTTCCTATATCTCATCCCTCTTATCAATACAACCCGTATGTCATCTGAGAATTTCTGCAAGAAACATGACCTGGTCTTCTATTTATAGTCGTAGGTGTACAGAGTGAAGAGAAAAGGAGTCAGGCCTGTTCCTGGTGGTGGTCCAGTGTTGCTCACCTTCGCATCAGAAGCACAGTCCCTGAGTCTCACAAAGTGTGGCTGCCAGACAGATAGTCCATTACCCAGGACACCATCAGCTCAACCACCTGAATATCTCTGAGTTTACCCCTTAACAAAGATGGCTGGATGGTATTGAAGCTGCTGGAGAAATCAAAAAAGCGTAACCGTCGCAGTGCTGCCAGCTTTGTCAATATGAGAATAAGCCTTGTGGAGCAGGTAGATAGTTGCATCTTCCACTCCAATTTTTGTCCAATAGTCAAACTGCAGTGGGCCCAGGTGGTGTACCACAAGTGGATTCATATAGTCCAAGACCAGCCTCTTAAAGGCTGTGTTATGTTTAAAACCATATTTAAAACACTGACTCATAGATCACAATAATGCATTGATTTAAAGTGATACCACTGACCACGAGGTGATTACACCTGCACAAAAATGATCAAGTTACATCAACAATTTATTTCTTCTAAAGCTAAAAATTGCAAAAGTAATACTTCAATGGGTTGTTTTTTGACAGCCCCAAGCCTTGACTCCCTAAAAAGACAAGAAAAAACTCACAAAAAAAACTTTATAGGGAAGAAGAAACAATGGAAGAAATCTTAGGAAAAGCAATTTAGAGAGAAACCATTTTCCAGGTAAGATGGGCACGCAATGGGTGTCAAAAAATGGGGTAAATAGAACACACAAAACAGAACACAAACCTCTTCACGGAGTTAGATGGCCAATCTATCATTGCCTCCTCAGAAATACATTGCAACACTTCAAATGACTTTGTTCCTGCACAACACTCCTCACCAAGTGCAGGCTAGCTCTTAAAACAAAAAACCAAAATAGATCACACCACTCATTAAATACACAAATATCACACTTGAGGGTACAGATTTGTACATTTTGCAAGTTTAAGGTGGGCTATTCAAAGACTCTAAAAGGAACTGCTGAACCTAAGTAAGCTGACGCTGCTATAAAGTATAATCCTGTCCAGGGATAGTTTCTACCTCCTTCCCATTGTTGTATCGGTGGGCTTTGGCCAGCCTCAGCGCTATACAGAAAGAGAAAATTCAATAACTGGATGAAAGAAAAATGTAACACATCCATCCAACCCGCTGTATCCAAACTACAGGGTCACAGGAGCCAATCCCAGCCAACACAGGGCAGAAGGCAGGAAATAAGCCCCAGGCGGGGCGCCAGCCCACCACAGAACACACACACACACCAAGCACACACTAGGGACAATTTAGAATTGCCAATGCACCTAACCTGTATGTCTTTGGACTGTGGGAGGAAACCCACGCAGACACAGGGAGAACATGCAAACTCCACGCAGGGAGGACCACTGAAGCGAACCCGGGTCTCGCTACCTATTGCGCCACCATGCCGACCCGAATGTAAAACAACGCCATGTACAAATATCCACACCCAGCTTTCAACTTTTCTTTACAAAAGTCTTTAGTTTTCATATTTGTACTTTTGTGTCAAAGTCACCCTGTGATCAGTAATTCCAAAACAGCTGGGCTCCTAAAATTGTTTTATTATTACATTTTGAAAATCTTTTTAAAATCTTTTAATGTTAAATGATTTGTGATGGTTTTTCTCTTGGTTGAGGGACCCAGAAGTCCATCTTGCGTATTGATGTGTTAATATGTGTTATGTGTTAATATCTGGTGAATCCGACCCTGCAAAACAGAGAGCTTTTATCTACTGAACTTGACAGTGACAGGCAGAGACCAATGGGAAGCCAATTATCACATGTCATTGAGAGGACAAACAGAGTGACCAGAGCACACTGGGCTAAATTTCCCCTTTTTTAAACATATCTGTTGATTTTCTTTTTCGAATATATGGTCAATATGGGTTATTTACTGTATCTTGGTTAGTCTGCAAAACCAGGCAAGCACCAAAAAGAGACCAAGTGAACGAATAGATAAAGGTAAAACTCAAGAATGGGTATGCGACCAGTTGGCCGAAGTCTCCTTGACTGTGACTTTATTTTTGACTTTCTCTTGTACGACTTTAATCTTCACCATTGTCAACTGGACAAAGTTCATCAATTTGTTAATGGACAGATATTGTTGGTTTCCATTTATGTTTAAAAAATCAAGATGGTGGTCTCACTGTTACTACTCTACACTCTTCCTCTTCTTAGCATTCCCTTCCTGTCATCACTGCAAAAGACGTCTGCAGCTTATTCAAAAAGCAAAATATTTGAAAAAGCTGCAGGCTCGGATCTTATTTCCCCCTTCCACACTCTGGCACAGTGAAGACCAGTTGTCGACAGCATTTCCAGACATTTTCAACCAATCTCTGGATCTGTGCACTCTTCCTGCCTGCTTCAAGACCTCCTCTATCATTCTAGTAGCGACACAATCAAAGGTCACAGGCCTAAATGACTACATACCTACAGCTTTAACCTATGTGGTAAGAAGACCAATGAACATCTTATTCTGAATTACCCCAAGAATGTTACAAAAGGCTTAAGTGACCCCTTTCAGTTTGCATACAGAACCCACCAGTCTGTGGAAGATGCAGTGAATTTCGATCTGGGCTTTATTTACCAAGCCAGGGGCACATGTGAGGATCTTGTTTATGGACTTTATCTCTGCTTTCAATATCATCATCCCAGAGCTCCTAGATAAGAAACTCACCCAGTTCAACCTGCCATTGGATCACAGATAGGAAACAGGACATGCAGTGGGGCACACACATGTCTGACCCATTAACCTTTAATGCTGGTCCACCACTGGAATGTGTCCTTTCCTCAATACTCTTCCCACTTCATACAAATGACTGTACCTCTGAAGATGCGTCTGTCAAATTTCTTAAATTTACAGATGACATCACACTTATTAGTCTCATCTCAAACAATGATGAGTCAATATACAGACAAGAGGTGGAAAATCTGACATTGTGATAAAGCCATACCAGTCAAAAACCTCAGGAGATGATCATAGATTTCAGAAGAACAGTCACCAGCCCTCCTATCACTTGCTCTAAATGGTTCTGCCATTGGAAAGACAGAATAATTTAAGTTGCTGGGTACTGTCCTGTCACAAAACCTTAAGTGGGACAATTACATGCATTATTAAGAAAGCCCATCAGTAGAACGTTCCCTTGGCATCAACTGATGTCCCTCAAGCAATACTGGACCAATTCTGCAGAGCCATCATCGAGTCCATCCTAACCTCATCTACTGTATAACTGTCTGGTTTAGTGCTGCGTCTGTTCAGGCTAAGGCCAATCTGTAATGCATCATCAAAGCCTGTGCAATGATCATAGACCATAACTTACCATACATTCAAGTCCTATCAGGGTAATGAAGAGGGCTGCAAAGATCACTGCTGATCTGACTCCCCCAGGGCATCACCTGTTTTAAAGACTATCCTTCGGTAAACGTCTTGGTGCAGCAAAAGCTAAAGCAACTCGTCACCTAAACAGATTTTTTGCCACATGCAGTTATTACTAATCAGGTGTGAGCTTCTACGCCGTATCTACTGTATAGCTGCACGCTGGACTGCCTGGACATTTTAATCCTACTTTCTAGTTATTTTTTGCCCCTGTATGCTGTATCATATTTTATCACTTTTTATTTTATCTTATCATATTTATCTTTAGTATTCTGTGTTTTCTTTGTATGTTGCTCCAACACTATCAAGACAAATTCTTAGTACACATTAGTTTACCTGACTAATAAAGTGAATTCTGATTCAAATTCTGATTCTGAAGAAATCTATGCAAAAATAAATTGCATTGTATTATTGCAACAAATAATGGCTGCATTTATGACAAAAAAAACTATTGCACACAGGGGAGCCTGAACACAAGAAAGAATAGATTTTACAAAATAAGAAAGAAGAAAATAAATCAGGCCTTTCTTAATGCTTGTATATTATCTAGTTGCCTGGGAGTCATCAAGCATTTTTTTGTTTTTATTCCTTCCTTCTTCTGTTTGAAGGTAAATGCACAGTATTTCACCCCTTTAGTCAATGGTCTTTAAGGTACAGTATACAGTCCCTGTGGTATGAGTTAGGGTCCATGGGTAAGTTTGGTATTTGTGAAGTTGAAGTTAATTCTTTGCAAATATGGAATATATGCATTTGCCATTCAAAACTGTTTTCCAAAACTACGGCAATTTCTATAAATTAAAAAAATCCTGATAAAGGCCAAAAGAGACCAAGTGAACAAATAGATTTCTCAACTATAGTAATGAGTAGGTAGCTAATCAGCCGAGGTCTCCAGGTCTGTGACTTTGTACTTCACTTTCTATTTTATTATTCAAATCTCTACCTTTGTCAATATAATACAATTTATTTTTGTATAGTCCAAAAGCATACAAGAAGTGGCGCGATGGGCTTTAACAGGCCCTGCCTCTTGACAGCCCCCCAGCCTTGACTCTCTAAGAAGACAAGGAAAAACTCCCAAAAAAAACCCTTGCAGGGAGAGAATGGAAGAAACCTTGGGAAAGGCAGTTCAAAAAGAGACCCCTTTCCAGGTAGGTTGGGTGTGCAGTGGGTGTCATAAATAAGGGGGTCATTACAATACAATACAACAGAACAGAACACAAGAAATCCTCAATACAAAATAATGCTGTAGAAATATTACAAGAACAGAGCAGAATTCAACAGTAGATGATATCACATAATATGATTTGGATTTGTTTAGAATCTTGGAGACCTCGGCCATCAAACTGCCTCCCCCTATTGGCCATTCCACAGCTGAGATCAGCAGGTAGAACAACTTGGCAGGTGGGCAGTGGCACCAAGTGGCACATTTGAGTACCGTGAAGAGAAACAGAACAGGTGAGCGTTAGTAATAAATTATAATGATCATCCATCCATCCATCCATCCATTTTCCAACCCGCTGAATGTTACTTATATTTTAGTGCTAATGACTAAAAACAGAGATGCAGTCTGTACAGTTAATCAGCAGCTCTAGTCTGGGTGTGCTAAACTGAAGTAGTGAGTCTTCAGCCGGGATTTGAAAGCTGAGACCGAAGGATCATCTCTTATAGTAGCAGGCAGACCATTCCACAGTTTAGGCCATGATCAACTGGCCATAGTTCAACAGTTAATTAATTGACAGATATTGTCCTTCCATCCATCCATCCTCTTCCGCTTATCCAAGGTCGGGTCTCGGGGGCAGCAGCTTGAGCACAGAGGCCCTGACTTTCCTCTCCCCGGCCACTTCTTAAAGCTCTTCCAGGACAACCCCAAGGCGTTCCCAGACCCAGCGTGTCCTGGGTCTTCCCCGGGTCCTCCTCCCGGTTGGACGTGCCCGGAACACCTCACCAGGGAGGCGTCCAGGAGGCATCCTGATCAGATGCCCGAGCCACCTCATCTGACTCCTCTCGATGCGGAGGAGCAGCAGCTCTACTCTGAGCCCCTCCCGGATGACTGAGCTTCTCACCCTATCTTTAAGGGAAAGCCCAGACACCCTGAGGAGGAAACTCATTTCAGCCGCTTGTATTCGCGATCTCGTTCTTTCGGTCACTACCCATAGCTCATGACCATAGGTGAGGGTAGGAACGCAGATCGACTGGTAAATTGAGAGCCCTGCCTTACGGCTCAGCTCCTTTTTCACCACGACAGACGGATGCAGAGCTCGCATCACTGCAGATGCCGCACCGATCCGCCTGTTGATCTCACGCTCCATTCTTCCTTCACTCGTGAACAAGATCCTGAGATACTTGAACTCCTCCACTTGGGGCAAGATCTCTCACCCAACCCTAAAAGGGCACTCCACCCTTTTCCGGCTGAGGACCATGGTCTCGGATATGGAGGTGCTGATTCTCATCCGAGCCGCTTCACACTCAGCTGCGACATGATCCAGAGAGAGCTGAAGATCACAGCCTGATGAAGCAAACAGGACAACATCATCTCCAAAAAGCAGTGACCCAATCCTGAGTCCACCAAACCGGACCCCCTCAACACCCTGGCTGCGCCTAGAAATTCTGTCCATAAAAGTTATGATCAGAATCGGTGACAAAGGGCAGCCCTGGCAGAGTCCAACTCTCACTGGGAACAGGTTTGACTTACTGCCGGCAATGCAGACCAAGCTCTGACACCGGTTGTACAGGGACCGAACAGCTCTTATCAGGGGGTCCGGTACCCCATACTCCCGGAGCACACCCCACAGGATTCCCCAGTGGAGCTGGTCCACTGTTCCGTGACCAGGACAAAAACCACACTGTTCTCCTGAATCCAAGGTTCGACTATCCGAAGGACCCTCCTCTCCAGAACCCCCGAATAGACTTTTCCAAGGAGTCTGAAGAGTGTGATCCCTCTGTAGTTGGAACACACCCTCCGGTCCCCCTTTTTAAAGAGGGAGGTCACCACCCCGGTCTGCCAATCCAGAGGCACTGTCCCCGATGTCCATGCGATGTCGCAGAGACGTGTCAACCAAGACAGTCCTACAACATCCAGAGCCTTGAGGAACTCCGAGCGTACCTCATCCACTCCCGGGGCCCTGCCACCAAGGAGTTTTTTGACCACCTCGGTGACCTCAGCCCCAGAGATGGAGGAGCCCACCTCCGACTCCCCAGGCTCTGCTTCCTCATTGGAAGGCAGGTTAGTGGGATTGAGGAGGTCTTCGAAGTACTCCCCCCACCGACCCACAATGTCCCGAGTCAAGGTCAGCAGCGCACCATCCCCACCATATATGGTGTTGAAACTGCACTGCTTCCCCCTCCTGAGACGCCGGAGATGCCGGTCGGTAGACCAGAATCTCCTCGAAGCCGTCCGAAAGTCGTTCTCCATGGCATCCCCAAACTCCTCCCACATCCGACTTTTTGCCTCAGCAACCACCGAAGCCGCATTCCGCTTGGCCTGCCGGTAGCTATTAGCTGCCTCCAGAGCCCCACAGGACAAAATGGTCTGGTAGGACTCCTTCTATAGCTTGACGGCATCCCTCACCACTGGTGTCCACCAACGGGTTCGGGGATTGCCGCCATGACAGGCACCGACCACCTTACAGCCACAGCTCCGGTCAGCCGCCTCAACAATAGAGGCACGGAACATGGCCCATTCGGACTCACTGTCCCCCACCTCCCTCGGGACGTAGTCAAAGTTCTGCCGAAGGTGGGAGTTGAAGCTATTTCTGACAGATATTGTTTGTTTTCATTTATGTTTAATCAGTTTTTACCTTGGTGTTTGTGTGTTGGAACAAATTTGCATTATTATTTGTACTAGTTATGTATTTAGTAAAATATATACTTGTATTTAAACTGAGAATTGTCCACAGCAAGGTGTGCCCACACTTAGTGAAGAGTGCAATACAAAAATAAGCTGTATTGTATTATTGTAACAAATAAAGGGCACATTTATGAACAAAAAATATTGCACCACAGGGGAGCCTGAACACAAGGAGAAATAGATATTACAAAATAAAAAAGGAAGAAAAAATAATCGGACGCCCTTATTTCTTATACATTATCTGGATGCAGGGGAGTCATCAGGGTGTAATCTTGTCAAGCATGACTGGAGATTTTTTTGCTTTTATTCCTCCCTTCAAAGTTAAATGCACCATTTTTCACCCCTATAGTCCATAGTCTTTAAGGTATACAGTCCTGCGCTCAGGGGGATGGAGGTTGTATGAGTTAGGGTTAAATGGTAAGTTTGGTATTGTTCAAGTTGAAGTTATTTCTTTGCAAACATGTAGATATGCATTTGCCTTGTAAAACTGTGCTTAAAAGTGGTGCAATTTCTAAACATTTAAAAAAATATCCTGTCTGCACACACACACTTTACAATGGTGGAAATAGTGCATGAAGCACCACCAGATCATAAAAACTTAAAACACATTGACTACATTCTCGTTGAGTTTCAATTAAAGAAAACACGCCTTCCATGTTAATGACGCATGTAAGTGTCAACAAAAGGGATCTGGAAATAATCATTTTATCATATATACCGGGTACTATTTTCATTGAAGTAAAGATACTGTGAAATAGGATGGCCCGGACACACACAGGCGGACACCGTTTCAGCCATCACCCCACGTTTATTTACAGTCCTATTATATACAGAGTCTTATGTGCACCGCCACCAAACCCCACAGTCTCCCCAAAGTCCAGGCTCTCAATAGCCACTTTCTTCTTCCCACACACAAATCACACTTGGGCTTCTCCTCGCCTTCTCTGCACCGACCTCGTCTTCCTCCTCACCGACTCCAGCCTTGATTGCAGGGCGGCGGCTCCTTAAATAGGCGGCTGATTGCTGACCACACCCAGCCACCTGTGACAATACGTTATCTATTTGTTTGTTAGAGTTTACAGATAAAAGCAGAAGTAAATAAAAAAAAAATCAACCACGTGGCATGAACAGTTTACTGTGATTTGGACTTATTTGGGCATAACCTCTCTCTTTGGGGTGAAAGACCACATACAGCTTTTTTTTTTAATTGGCTGAATCTCATAATAATGTTTTTTTTATTCAATAATGAAATGTATAAGCAGTTTAACAGTACATGAATTAATACTCAACAACTGTCTTGGCATGAAAAAACAGCATATTCAGAAAGTCTTAAGGCTTTTGTTTCCCGGCTATACCCATGCCCCATTAACTCCAATGTAAAAGAATAGATCGGGCAAGATATTTAATTCACAGAAATTGCTAAATTTTGGAACACAATGCATAGTTGGACAAAAATTGGAGTGGAAGACGTAATTATCCATCTACTGCACAAGGCTTCTTCTCACCTGAACAAAGCTGTCACAAGTGTGAGGATTCTGTTTGTTTCTCCAGCGCCATCCAGCCATTTCTGTTAAGGGGTAAACTCTGTGGTGTCCTGGATAATGGACTAGCTATCAGGCAGCTTGCAGTTTGTGAGGCTCAAGGACTGTGAGAAACACTGGAGCACCACAAGAAACAGTCCCATCTAATTTTCTCTTCACTTTCTGTACACCTCAGACTGTAAACATAACAGCACGTCATGCCACTTTCAGAAATTCTCATATGATTCTGTACTTATGGGGTGTATTGATAAAAGGAATGAGACAGAGGAGAGGAGTCAGGTGGAGAACATTGTTTCTGGGTGCAAAGATAATCATCTGTAACTTTATATCAGCAGAACCAAGAAACTGTTTATTGACTTTCACCACTCAAAAGAACCTCTATGTGAGGTCACTATTCAAGGAGTGGATGTCAAGGTGGTCCACTCCTGCAAGTACTTGGAGGTCCACATTAATGAGAGGTTGGACTGGTCTAAGAACACAGAGAAACTATATAAGAAGAAGCAAAGAAGTATCGTTATTTTCAGTAGGCTCCTTTATTGTGAGTAGTGACATCCTTCACACCTTTTATAAGTCTGTGATTGCCAGTCCGATCTTCTATTCTGTGGTGTAATGGGCTGGTAACATCACTTCAGGAAGGGCCCACTGAATAAACAAACTAATTAAAAGGGTGAACTGGGCTATGGGACATACTCTTCGCAGTGGCAAAACAGAGAAATAAAACAAAACTGAGTGCCATTACAAGGTGGTCAAAAAACTCCTTGGTGGCAGGGCCCCGGGGGTGGATGATATACGCTTGGAGTTCCTCAAGGCTCTGGATGTTGTAGGACTGTCTTGGTTGATATGCCTCTGCAACATCGCATGGACATCAGGGACAGTGCCTCTGGATTGGCAGACCGGGGTGGTGTTCCCCCTCTTTAAAAAGGGGTACCGGAGGGTGTGTTCCAATTACAGAGGGATCACACTCCTCAGCCTCCCTGGAAAAGTCTATTCGGGGGTCCTGTAGAGGAGGGTCTGTCAGATAGTTGAACATCGGATTCAGGAAGAACAGTGTGGTTTTCGTCCTGGTCGCGGAACAGTGGACTAGCTCTACACCCTTAGCAGGGTCCTTGAGGGTACATGGGAGATTGCCCAACAAGTCTACATGTGTTTTGTAGACTTGGAAAAGGCGTTTGACCGTGTCCCTCTGGGAATCTTGTAGGGGGTACTTCTAGAGTATGGGGTACCGGACCCCTTGATAAGGGCTTATTCGGTCCCTGTACGATCGATGTCAGAGCTTGGTCTGCATTGCTGGCAGTAAGTCGAACCCGTTTCCAGTGAGAGTTCGACTCCGCCAGGGCTGCCCTTTGTCACCGATTCTGTTCATAACTTTTATGGACAGAATTTCTAGGTGCAGCCAGGGTGTTGAGGGGGTCCGGTTTGGTGGACTCAGTATTGGGTCACTGCTTTTTGCAGATGATGTTGTCCTGTTTGCTTCATGAGGCCATGATCTTGAGCTCTCTCTGTATTGGTTCGCAGCTGAGTGTGAAGCGGCTGGGATGAGAATCAGCACCTCCATATCCGAGACCATGGTCCTCAGCCAGAAAAGGGTGGAGTGCCCTCTAAGGGTTGGGAGCGAGATCCTGCCCCAAGTGGAGGAGTTCAAGCATCTCAGGGTCTTGTTCAAGAGTGAAGGAAGAATGGAGCGTGAGATCGACAGGGGGATCGGTGTGGCGTCCATAGTGATGCAGGCTCTGCATCGGTCTGTCGCGGTGAAAAAGGAGCTGAGCCATAAGGCGAAGCTCTCAATTTACCAGTCCATCTACGTTCCTACCCTCACTTATGGTCATGAGCTATGGGTAGTGACCGAAAGAACGAGATCGCGAATACAAGCGGCTGAAATGAGTTTCCTCCGCAGGGTGTTTGGGCTTTCCCTTAAAGATAGGGTGAGAAGCTCAGTCATCCGGGAGGGGCTCAGAGTAGAGCCATGGCTCCTCCGCATTGAGAGGAGTCAGATGAGGTGGTTCTCTCATCTGATCAGGATGCTTCCTGGACGCCTCCCTGGTGAGGTGTTCCGGGCACGTCGAACTGGGAGGAGGCCCCAGGGAAGACCCAGGACAAGCTGGAGGGACTGTCTCTCAGCTGGCCTCGGAATGCCTCAGGATTCCCCTGGAAAAACTAGAAGAAGTGGCCGGGAAGAGGGAAGTTTGGGTATCTCTGATCAAGCTGCCGCCCCCATTACCCGATCTCGGATAAGCGGAAGAGGATGGATGGATGGATGGATGGATGGATGGATGAGCGCCATTATGAACAAATTCTCGCAAATAAGTCGGTACCACAAGCAAACTATGATACTTTAGCGCAATGAGAGAAGTCGCAAAATAAACCAGAATCTTCATGCATCATAGCAAAATTAGACAGGCGCATAAATTGGGGCACCCCAAACAGAGATATTACATTAATACTTAGTTGAGCCTCCTTTTGCAAATATAACAGCCTCTAGACACCTCCTGTAGCCTTTGATGAGTGTCTGGATTCTGGATGGAGGTATTTTTGACCATTCTTCCATACAACATCTCTAAAGTTCAGTTAAATTTGATGGCTGCCAAGCATGGACAGCCTGTTTCAAATCATCACATAGATTTTCGATGATATTCAAGTCAGGGGACTGTAATGGCCATTCCAGAACATTGTACTTCTCCCTCTGCATGAATCCCTTTGTAGAATTCGAACTGTGTTTTGGGTCATTGTCTTGTTGGAATATCCAACCCCTGCATAACTTTTTGACTCATGCTTGAACATTATCCTGAGGAATTTGTTGATATTGGGTTGAATTCATCTGACCTCTTGACTTTAACAAGGGCCCCAGTCACTGAACTAGCCACACAGCCCCACAGCATGATAGGAACTCCACCAAATTTGACAGTAGGTAGCAGGTGTTTTTCTTGGAATGTGGTGTTCTTCTTCCACCATGCAAAGCGCTTTTTGTTATGACCAAATAACCCCATTTTTGTCTCGTCAGTCGAAAGCACTTTGTTCCAAAATGAATCTGGCTTGTCTAAATGAGCATTTACATACAACAAGTGACTCTGTTTGTGGCGTGAGTGCAGAAAGGGCTTCTTTCTCATCACCCTGCCATACAGATATTCTTTGTGCAAAATGCACTGAATTGTAGAATGATGTACAGATACACCATCGGCAGCAAGATGTTCTTGCAGGTCTTTGGAGGTGATCTGTGGATTGTCTGTAACCATTCTCACAATCCTGCGCATATGCCGCTCCTGTATTTTTCTTGGCCTGCCAGACCTGCTGGGTTTAACAGCAACTGTGCCTGTGGCCTTCCATTTCCTGATTCCATTCCTTACAGTTGAAACTGACAGTTTAAACCTCTGAGATGGCTTTTTGTAGCCTTCCCCTAAACCATGAGACTCAACAATCTTTGTTTTCAGATCTTTGGAGAGTTGCTTTGAGGATCCCATGCTGTCTGTCACTCTTCAGAGGAGAGTCAAAGGGAAGCACAACTTGCAATTGACCACCTTAAATACTTTTTACCACTCATGATTGGACTCACCTGTCTATGAAGTTCAAGGCTTAACGAGCTAATCCAACCAATTTGGTGTTGTAAGTAATCAGTATTGAGCAGTTACAGGCATTCAAATCAGCAAAATAACAAGGGGACCCACATTTTTGCACAGCCAGTTTTTCACATTTTATTTAATTTCATACAACTAAATAATGCTTCACTAAAAATCTTAGTTTGGAAAACACCCAAGTACTCAGATGTTCCTAAAAAATGAAAGACATGCCACTGTTATCATTTTTGTTGAAAGTAAATTGTTATGCAGACTGAGAGGGGTTCCCAAACTTTTTCATATGAGTGTATATATATATATATATATATATATATATATATATATATATTACTGTATATATTTGTTTATTTATTTGAAAAGCTTCTGTAAAAAGCTAAATCCTCCTCTGCGGACAAACAAAGTTTTCCCTTATCTTATCTTTTACATGCCATGCTTATGAAGAAATACAAGTCAAATTCTGTTACAACGGAGTGCCAGGGACCTAAAAAATACATCGTTGTAATGAAAATTTTGTTGTAATGAGATTCTGTATTTGTCACACTAGTGCTTTGTTTAACCTGTGTCCATTTGTTTGTAATCATTTCAATAGCTTCTTTCACATTAATTAAGTTATGCTGATGAGATTTTTCCTTTGTGATAATACATTTTCAGGGTGCGAATGATGCTCAAATCCAATTGCTGAAGCACTGCCTTGTAATTGGGTGGGAGGAACTCAATTCAACGACAACAACAACAACATTTATTTATATAGCACATTTTCATACAAATAATGTAGCTCAAAGTGCTTTACATGATGAAGAAAAGAGAAAAAAAAAGACAAAGTAAGAATTAGAATAAGACAACACTGATTAACATAGAATAAGAGTAAGGTCTGAAGGCCAGGGAGGACAGAAAAAAAAAAAAAAAAAAATAAAACTCCAGACAGCTGGAGAGAAAAAAATCTGCAGGAGTTCCAGGCCATGAGACCGCCCAGTCCCCTCTGGACATTCTACCTAACATAAATGAAACAGTCCTCTTTGTATTTAGGGTTCTCTTGAAAGGACTTGATGATGACGGTCATGTAGACTTCTGGCTTTTAATCCATCAATGTAGGACATAACGGTGCTTTGAATAGGTGGTGATGGCGCAGGTCACCACCACAGAAAACCGGGAAAAGAAACAGAAGAGAGAGTAGGTGTCAGTACGGATTTTAGAGCCATCATGAATAGTTATTATAATGAATTGAATACACAGAGTATCAGGATTAAATGAAGGTGAAGTTATGAGAAGGCCATGTTAAAGTAATGTGTTTTCAGCAGTGTTTTAAAGTGCTCTACTGTATTAGCCTGGCGAATTCCTATTGGCATACTATTCCAGATTTTAGGTGCATAACAGCAGAAGGCTGCCTCACCACTTCTTTTAAGTTTTGCTTTTGGAATTCTAAGCAGACACTCATTTGAGGATCTAAGGTTACGATTTGGTGTATATGGTGTCAGATACTCCGATATATAAAATGGAGCGAGATTATTTAAGGCTTTGTAAACCATCAGCAGTACTTTAAAGTCAATTCTGAATGATACAGCTATGTGTAGTGACATCAAAACTGGAGAAATATGCTCGGATTTTCTTTTCCTAGTTAGGATTCTAGCAGCTGCATTCTGCACTAGTTGCAATCGATTGATGTTCTTTTTGGGTAGTCCTGAGAAGGAGTGCGTTACAGTAATCTAGTCGACTGAAAACAAAAGCGTGAACTAATTTCTCAGCATCTTTAAATGATATAAGAGGTCTAACTTTTGCTATATTTCTTAAGTGAAAAAATGCTGTCCTAGTGGTCTGATTAATATGCGATTTAAAATTCAGGTTACAGTCAACAGTTACCCCTAAGTTCTTTACCTCCATCTTGACTTTTAATCTTAATACATCAAGTTTATTTCTAATAATCTCATTGTCTCCATTATTGCCAACAACGAAGATTTCTGTTTTCTCTTTATTTAGCTTGAGAAAATTATTAGTCATCCAATTAGAAACAAAAGTAAGACATTGTGTTAGTGAATCAAGAGAATCGGGGTCATCAGGTGCTATTGATAAGTACAGCTGTGTGTCATCAGCATAGCTGTGGTAACTCACGTTGTGTCTCGAGATAATCTGACCTAACGGAAGCATATAGTTTGAGAAGAGCAGCAGACCCAGGATAGAGCCTTGTGGAACTCCATATGGAATATGATGTGTCTTTGAGTTATAATTACCACAACTAACAAAGAATTTTTTACCTGCCAGGTAGGATTCAAACCAATTTAAGACACTGCCAGAGAGGCCCACTCATTGACTAAGGCGATTTCTAAGAATATTATGATCAATGGTGTCAAATGCGGCACTTAGATCTAAGAGGGTGAGAACAGATAAATGGCCTCTGTCTGCAGTTACCCGCAAGTCATTTACTACTTTAACGAGTGCAGTTTCTGTGCTGTGATTTGTTTTAAAACCTGACTGAAATTTATCAAGAATAGCATGTTTATTTAGGTGGTCATTTAACTGCATAATGACTGCCTTCTCTAGAATTTTACTTAAGAAAAGCAAGTTAGAAATTGGTCTAAAATTTTCAAAAGCAGAGGGGTCAAGATTATTTTTCTTGAGTAGGGGTTTAACTACAGCAGTCTTAAGACAGTCTGGGAAGACCCCCGTATCTAATGACGAGTTTACTTTGTCAAGAATATTATCAATTAGCATGCCTGATACTTCTTTGAAAAAATTTGTTGGTATTGGGTCAATGACGCAGGTGGAGGGTCTCAGTTGAGAAATTATTTTATATAAATCAGGTAAATCTATCCTGGTGAACGAATTTAATTTGTTTATAACGGAGTACTGGGGCTCAGGAGGATCCGCAGTTTTGGGGAGATATACTATGTTATCTCTAATATCATTAATTTTTTGATTGAAGAATACAGCAATAACCTCACAGGTTTCACTGGAGGTATTTTGGAGACATTCCTTTGTGTTACCTGAGTTTAGCAGACGATCAATCGTAGAGAATAAGATTCTGGGATTACTAGCATTGTTATTTATAATCTTAGATAAATAGCAGCGCCTCTCAAGACGGACTGTGTTATTGTATTCTGTTATTTTAACCTTCAATATCTCATAGTGGATAATCAGTTTAGTCTTCCTCTATTTACACTGAGCTCTGCGACATGTTCTCTTTAAATCCGACACTCTTTGGATCTTCCATGGTATAACAATGCTAGAAGATCTTTTAACTGTCTTTTCAGGTGCAACTATGTCAACAGCAGCTCTCATCTTAGTATTACATTTTTCCACCTTACTATTTACATTATCCTCGCTATTATAGTTAGCACTATAAACGGACTGATTGCTTAGAATGTTTGTATGTTTTAAAGCTGGTGATGAATTAAAGAAGCGTTTTTTAACAATATGCTTTTCATGAATGTTTTCTATCATTTCTATATTAAATAGTAAAAGAAAATGGTCTGATAGACCAATATCAATGACCTGCTTTACATCAACTTTTAGTCCTTTGGTAATTACTAAGTCTAACGTATGATCTGCTTTATGTGTAGGCTGATTAACGAACTGTCTCAAATTAAAAGATAATTCGAACATTATCTAAATGTAGGAGCATGCTGTGAGCAGCACAGTTATCAATCAGAAGCAGAATCTTCCTTTTTTTCTTCTTCATATTGTTAGGTTTCTGGATTCTTTTTGGTGTGACGTAGAAGCAAATCTGAGCTGATCGCGGTTGTGGTATTGTCAATGGCCGATGCAAGAAACATAATAAATGCAGGGAACAGTATTACTTGGCCACGACCCTGGTTGACTGCTGTGTCTGTGTATAGGAGAATGGTAGATCCCACTGCAATAAATAACCGTGCTGTTCCTGTTTCAAGCTGAATAAAGCTGGTTTTGCTAAAGTACTGAAAGTCAACCTCATGTTTTGGGGTGCAAGACAGGGACTCATGCGTTTCCAGATCCTTGTCAAGTTGTTGCAGCCAGTTTCCCAAAATGTCTTGAGTCATCCAAGCTTGCTGGTTTGCTTTATACTCGCAAGTAAGGAATGTCACATGCTTAAAAACCGAGGACTGGTCGACTTGCCAATGATGAGAGGAATAACTGCCTTTTCAACGTCTTCAAATGCAGCAGTTTGCAAATGTTTGTGCTGAGGCACAAGGTTTGAAACCTGAGACTTTTCTTCTTTCAAGAAAGTTGTCAATGGCGAAATTCTGAATTCACTGGCAATGTCTTTTTTCTTTTTGCCTGAATCTATGTGAACTGTTGTCATATTTTGTGTCTGCCATTTCAATAGAAGGGTGACAATGACTTAAATTACAATGGATGTTTTTCAAATGTTGACGAGCAATAAGCAAAAGGTATCACTGAAAACAAACACAGCAGAAAAACAGCATGAGGAAAGTCTGAAGAAACATTTACAATGTTTGTGTTCAGGGATCGTAGTACACAACTGAGCTGCGACCACAGAACTAACTGCTCTGTGGATGATTCATTCAGGCATTTGAAGGTCTTTTGGGCACTTTGTTGTAATGAAAGTATCTGCTGAGTGTATTTCGCAGTAGCAAGATTTTTATAGACTCTGTCTTATGGGGAAACTGTCAGGACCATAAAATACTTCATTGTAATGAAAATTTTTTTGTAAAAGTATTCGTTGTAACGGAATTTGACCTGTAACTTTGACTTGTAAAATGCCAAATTTATCCTTTAAGAGTAAAATAAAAGACAGTGAGGATGTTATTTTCAGATATTCTTTAACAGAAGAATGAATTACAGTTTGAATAACTACAAAGAAAGACTCACACAGAACTGAATCTATTCAAAAAATAAAGGAAAGCCTAAGCCTGTGACTAATGAGACCTTGTGTCCCCATTATTAAAAACATTTTAATTTCTACATCATTATTTCATAATTCCTCAAAGGTACCACTTACTAAGCCCCAACCGCAACACAAAATTTACGAAATTGAAAAGCATAATTTCAAAATTTTTCAAGGTGATGTTATTTCTTCACTATTGTAGTATATATTAATTATATTAATTAGGAATGTAAAACTATTATCTAAAGTGAATTGTTTTTGATACATTTAAAAAAAATACCTTGTCTATTCTAGAAGCTTGTAACAGAGCTTAAAGGAAACCCATTCCCATTCCTGATAAAATAAGCCTTAAAACTTATCAAATACGTCCACTTTGAAGCAGCCAAGATTTCAACTTAAGAAAACTTGCCTCCCACAAGGACGAGAAATCCTTGAGATAATAGAAGGAAACTAGAAGCAGTCATTTTATCATAGTGTCTTGGTCCTATGTTCTCTATGTTATGTTACTGGCTTATCTGTGTGGTTATAGCGACAGGCATCAGCCTAGGGATGCCTAAAGGTCACTTCATATGCTGTCTAGTCCAATCACCCAAAGGAAATCCCCTCTCCCGTTCTGGTTGAATTCATATGTAATCACGAGGGTGCGACTCTCCAAGGGGAGCCTGACTCCTCCTCCTTTGATTATTTCAGTTATGGACCCATCCACTCAGATCTTAAAGGGAGACTCTCTTTTTGGACACTTACAACCAACTGTGCCTAGGGGCACATGTACTTTTGAGCCTACCCAGATCCTAAATGAACAATACATTAATCCAAAGTTGCAGTAATATTCACTATATTCCAGAACAGATACCATAGCATGTTTTGGTGCCTATCTTGAGGCAGATCATTTTGTGACCTTAATGGGGGAAGTGAGATCTCGGAATGATGGGTTGGCCCAATCTTTCCTTTCTGACAGGTGGTACCACAATATCTCCTGTTGGGAAAGCTTTGGACTGACTGACCATTCAAGGGTGACTTTAGGGAGGACTGCAAGCTGGCAAGTATGGGCTAGAAAGCATGAGGCTGACCTTTCAAGGTAGTAAGAAGTTGAGGGGCTGTCTGAAAGGCTCATGGCTGATTTAATTCTTCCATAAAAATGGAATGCAAAGGTCAGTGTATTTAGTAGAGTCATGTGGAGGTGCTTTAAATGCAATTAAAGATGAGTACAGACTATGGGTCTGTCATTAAGGCCTTAAAAGTTGTAGCGGGGATACACAGTAATAGTGTTGTTCAATGTTTGTACTGAGTGCGTTTTGTTTCCATCATCCCGTTTGCTGTTTGTGTGCGTCAGTAAATGTCGTCCCCGTAAATACATGAGGGACGGATGATGGAAAGAGACCGCAACCCCAAATTGGAAAACAACTGTTAACGATCAATCAATCACATCCGGCAGTACTATATAAACAATCGGGAGAGAACAGGGGAGAGAGGGGAGTGAGACGAGGATCACATTTCACCACAACACATCAACTTACCTGCTGTTTACCACATCGCACCTTTGCAACCAGTTTGTTTTCATTCCGGCAGACTGACTTCAATTCCCTCATCACCAGAGACCCCAGGGTCGGATTACATCATCCACCACAAGCCGAGGATTCACAGTGAGGTTGCTCCATTTATTCCAGGAAATACAAATGTATCTCTTATCAGTTGACCAGTCATCCTTATTCAGGACAGTTATACACTCAAGTTCAATTGACTCAAGTTCAATATCATTGCCATTTTCTGTGTTCATTTATTGCTATCTGTGTTTTGTGTTCATTATATGTTACTGGGGCAAGGGAGGGTTTGTCATTGAGTATATACTGTATATAGTGTTGTCACGGTATTGCTTTGGTGGTGGGATATACAGATATATTCTACATGGGGTATGTGCAATAGTGTTTTGTTGTGTTCTGTTTTAATATATTCACTTATTTTTACATATCTCCTTATCTTTTGTGCTTATGTTTACACCGTCGATTGTGGGGGAAAATTTCATTTGTTAGAGGTACGGCTTGATAGTTAGATTAGCCTCAGTAATTTATCCAGGCCACAGGTCTTGGAGGTGTAGCTCCCGGCTGGGAAAGGGGTCGGCCATTACAAAGTAGGAAACATGAAAGAAAAAGACGAGCTCATATGCTGAAGACTGGTGACGAGGCACTCAAACTGGGAATTTGAGGTGGGTTAGTGAGGAAGACATCACCCTGAGTGAACAGTGGTTCAAGGCGCAGAGAGATAACCCTGGTCTTGCACTGCTTGTGTTTATGTGGGTACTAATGAGTAAGGTTATATTTCTATACCCTTATTTTGTGGGCTCACTTCCATAAATGCACCATATTTTGTAGGCTGGAACGTCTCATCATTGTCCTGAATCAGGACATTGCTACGTTGGTGCGCCCTCATGTTATACACAGTATATAAATGTTTCATTACCAGTTCTGGTTTTACATGATGATTGTTTGGAACCTCAGAGCTAAGTGTGACACCTGAAGTTCCCACTTTTCTTCTTGGCACAAATACTGAGCCTTTGTGTATCTCTGAGGGATGCTGTCTCAGCTGCCCTCGTAGATACTTTACACCTCTGTTAGTAATGGTGAAACGAATCATAGTCTTCCTTAATGTCTGAACTGGAACTATTATAATCTCTCCTTGCATCAATATTTAGCTCATATCATGAATTTCAAGTATATCACTTGGGTTAGTGGGATATCCTGTGACTCCTCCATGCTTTGTGTGCAAGTTGTGCAACGGTAACTCCTCTTAAATCAGATAAGATGGCGCAATGATGAATTCTTTATCATATAAATGCACAATTCAAAGAAAATTTATTCATCTTCTCTCACTGCTGCCACTGAAGACCTTCAATTTCTTCACTCAGGCAGGAGAAACGGTAAGTCTGAGATAAACAAACAAGTGAGAGCCACGAGTTATAATAGCAAAAAGCAACGTAAAGATGTGAAGGAACTGGCAGGGTGACTTCCTACTGGTCGAGGTGTTTATTCTAAAGCACAAAACAGGAGGCTCAATTTTTAGTACTAAACACTTGTGACCTGGTGGCAAACCAGGTCACACTTATGGAGTACTGAAATAGTCATAGTGTGCAGTTGTAATGTAGACATTACTTCGGACAAAAGAGTCCAATAATTTATCTGATGCTTTAATATCATAGCATATATCTTGTTTTTGTGGGTGTGTTTCTCCATGTTTGTGCTTGATGGTGCTGGGGCAGATGCTTGTGAAACTACAAAGAAAATAGGACAGACTGACAGACAAACAGACAGACAAACAGATAGATAGATAGATAGATAGATAGATAGATAGATAGATAGATAGATAGATAGATAGATAGGAGGTCACCCCAGATCTTCATACTGTCAAACACTCCACCTTTACAAAGTGTCTGGTTTAACTAAATACTTAAACATCAGAGCCCTGGATGCACTTGACTTTCATGCTTTTCTGATCTTAACACTGCATGTCAGTTTTCGCCCTGCTTTATGGTCGTATAGACTGTTTTAACATTTTCTGCTTTAGTAGTTAGTGATCAATCCAAACAGCTCCTCATATTACCTTTTCCATCACTGTTACTATGTACCATAGTTTGTGACTTTATCCCATATCTTTCCTGTCTGCTTGGCTCCTTTTGACTCTTGCTCTGTAACATCTGTCACATGTACTGTCAATGTTCTCCTGCTGTCTACCACATGGTGGATTTCTTTGAATTTAACTTATTTGTGCCTATAACTAATAGCTGTTCTGTGCCCGGTGCAGCACTGAGTGCCTCTGGTCACCCATCTCCCCAAATTACCTTAATTTGGATTAATCAGATTTGAAGATCACTAACTGACTGACTAAACTTTTCAATGGCTAAATCTTACACTGCATTGTGAACTTGCTAGTCTTGTAAAGCACCTTATGATTGTATATGCTGTTAATGGCACTGAGTAAGATAACGAATGATAGATTAATTGATTGATTGATTGATTGATTGATTGATTGATTGATTGATTGATTGATTGATTTGATGGATTCATAAAATACGTTGCAAAAGCTGTCCCAGTTACTTGTGTCACTGCTTGCTATTTTTGAGGAAAACTAACAAATATCATAATTACATAAATAACAGTAAATTAATAATTATTAAATAGTGAAAAAGTCCTCAGCTTAACAAAAAACAATGTTTTAAAGTATACAAATCTTAAGTGTGAATAGATTTTAACCATACATGACTACTAAAACTGCCTTTGACTGCCTATCTACCTGAAGCACACCACATATTGGCTGACCCTGTGCTCTCAGCCCAAGGGGTATGCGAAAACTAGCAAATTCCTAATTTGAGAAATTGTATAAGGTGAAATAAAGAACAAAAAAAAATATATTAGCCTGAAGTGACTCTACTCTGTTGTGCCTTTGACCAAAGCCCTTAACCTGCAATTGCCTCATTTTGGGTATGCCATTAATCTGGAAGCAGGTCCTCTAATTTATAGAGAAAACTTGGGGGATTTTGGCAGAATTGGCACTCCAGCCACTGTAACAAACCTGACACTGTTCCAGTGTGGTGTTGAGGTGTCACCCGCTTCATGGATGCACTCGGGTCCCAATCCGGGTGGTTTGTCATGGGTGCAGCACATAATCCCATTCTCCTGTCATCCGTCCATCCATCCATCCATTTATCATCCACCCATCCATGCAGTTTCTAAACCCACTTATTCAGAGTATGGATATATTTATTCATTGACAGGTAGAAAAGTTGAAGAGATGTACCTGTGCTCCAGTTTTCTTCAGCTGCTCTCTCTTCTAATTCTTGTGTCTCCATTGGTAAGTATGTGTTACTCACTGGATCACCATCTTTGTTATAATAAAAACCTTCTCCGAACTGAGCTCAGCAGGATGTCATAATCCTTAGTCTTTATTTTGCAGACGTCCTTAATATATAAACACTCTTATGATGACGACTACAAGGGGTGTTTGCAACAAAGAGAATTGCAAATTAAGAATGGATATCTACTTTGTGAAATGAAATATAACAGTCCATTAAAACAAACCTGGGACAAAGCCAAAGCGATGTGGAATAACCAACACCCTCCTATATTAGACAAGGACACGGCCACTGCAGTCACTGCGTACACCTCGAAATGGCTTTATTCTCAGCTGAACTCGGCTGTGGAAGGTGGAACGCACAAGGTGACAAACAGCTTCTTCAGATCCATGCATTTACTGCTTACCAAGGCAATCCAAATTCTCAGGCCTAGCACATGTCTGACAACCTACCGAGGTATTAATGTCTTCATCCCACTGAAGACAGGGGAGACCTTTCGCTTTGGAAGATTTGCCTCATCCTCAAAACTCCTGAACGTCGCCCAAGGTTTTGGCTCGACAATGGTCTTCACGATCGTAACGTGTTATGGGGCGGACATCGCTCCATATTCCTTTTACAAGAGTATATCTGAAGTGCTGATTCCACCTTATGAAGTGTTTAAAGTCACCTCAGTTGTTGGGAATCATGTCACCCTGATATCCACAGGGAAGACCCTAGTGATCAAAAGGTGCAGGCCTCTGAAGCACAGCTGTCCCTACAAGCCCAGTTGGAATCCATACGGGGGGTAGGGGCGTAAGTGACCTGGTATCTTCAGTACTACTGCAACTGAAAGGTGAGATATACAGACCTCTTAACTTTGATACCACCACACAAATGGGAGTGCGAGTCTCAACCTCTGAGATTGGGGGATACACGTTCATTAGGCTTGAACTCCTGCCTGCCATTAGAAATAGATGGCTGATCAGTGCCGGCCATTGCGTCAACAGAAACTCTTGTGGTTTATGAGCCATTAAGAAGATTGTTCAGTTAATCAGTTAATTGGCTTTTAATAGGGAGTCTTTCATAAGGAACAGCTTTCAAAAGTATTTTATTATAGAAAGATTTCAAACAATACTCCTCATTTATTTATAAAGAGTCTGTCAATTGACACCGAGGAGACTGGAGCAAAAATCAAACTTTCTCAAAAATTAATTATTGTTACTTCGTTATTGTGGATATAAATCTGTGGGACTTACAGTGCTTACCTAAGATAAGGGTAGATGTGTGAGTGTTTATATTTCTATATGGATGGTGTTTGAGTGTGTGAAGTTTGCATGCTGTTAGTGTCTCACCAATTTTCCTGCCAAACACTCTGATTTTCCTCTCTCATCTCCAAAGACTTACACGATAGATTAACAGGCAATTGCAAATTGTCCACGTATGGGTGTAGGTGTATTTAGGGCCTGTTTTATCTTGGTAGAGTAATATATATTGCTCTACTTTCCCCTATTGTATTATTAATATGTAGCCATAGAATGCCTAATCTCACAGACTTACCACTGTTTACAGACTTACCACCTTCCCTTCTATATCTATAACCTCAGGCAATTAGATGTCGTAAAAAGACAAGTAGGAGTTACGTTACACATAAAATAATGTATTACTGATAATATTCATAAATAATAACAAAATCCAAAGTACATTTGAATATTGGCAACCATACAACCTGATTAAATGGTGATGTGTGGTTTCAGGTTGCAAACAGACTTGTAGTTACTTAAAATGTCTCTAGTTAAGGCATCATTGGTGCTCAGTTTTTTTCAGAACAGGCCTCAAGCCTATTCAATATGGCTGAAGCTGTGCTCTTCATTGTGTTGTCTTCAGTTCATGGTGTGATGGTCTTCTTCATCAGATCAGTAAGAGAAAGATACTTCTCCATCATCACAGGTTAGCAAGAGAGAGAGAGTGAGATAAAGCAAGCAAATTTATGGGTTTTCTGTCCAACCCCTACAGCCAATAAGACATCATGGTACTTAAAGACCTCTGAGACAAGCCAATTCCAAACAGCCATACCTCAGACCAATGGGGGAAATAGAACATCTTAACACCTGCCACTCCCCAAACCATATGTTAAACATCCTGGCTTCCTTGCGGGGGGTTGAAAGACTTTAGCAAAGAAACACTCATCCTAACTGGTTTAAGACACATCTCCCAAATCCTGTCGTAAAATTACAAACAGACTTAGTCATAAAGGGGGGGCAAACACGAATGCCTCTCACCAAAGTAACACTAAATTACATTGCTTTGCCTAAATTATAAATAAAGACATACAAAACATTTATCAAGTTATATGCAAAATCTTACATCACAACAGGGCCTTAAATGGATCTTCATTCTGTCCAGGAATGGCTCCAGCCCTGCATATGATGATGCTATGATGCATCAAAAGGGTTTCAGAATGTTACTGCACGTTACATAAATACACATATACATACATATATATACTGTACAAACACACTTATACAAGTATATATAATTTTGTCAATGTTACTTCTTCTGTCTTTATGGACTAATAACATTTAACCAAACACAATCTGAGTTTAAAATAGAAACAGATTTTTGACTGAGGACTTGGTTGGCATGTAATAGTCTGACCTACAGAGCATTAATCCAGCACCATTATTTGAAATTATCATCATTGTTTATATTTTGCTTGAAGTAAGAAAATTTTAGTAAAATAGTGTATTTCGTTAATATAATTAAAAAAATGAAAATCTGATTGACTGTAGAAAGTAAATCTTGTGCAAGTGTTCTAACTTCTACCCTTCTCTGTTTGTAGATTCACCTTGCAGGACCAAAAAAAAAGCTGTCTGGAGGTCAAACCACTCTGCCCTAATTATGCTGCTTCATGTGGTCCATAACATTTAGATGTTACAAAAAATATTTGCGGTTATTTCTTGCTTATAAATAAAATAATCTTTTTGCTAATATCTTGCATTGTGAATGTTTTATAAAAGAAAACAGCTAAAATAAACAAGAGAGGAAATGTTTATTGTCTCAAAAGTGAAAAATTGTTGAAACATAAGGCACTATATGATCGATAGATAGATATCAGGCACTATATAATAGATAGATAGATAGATAGATAGATAGATAGATAGATAGATAGATA
>JANRMT010062807.1:33620143-33631223 GCA_026402145.1 Polypterus bichir lapradei
ATAGATAGATAGATAGATAGATAGATAGATAGATAGATAGATAGATAGATAGATAGATATTTATTTTTAAAACCAAACTTTATTGAAAATAACACAGAAAAAAATCACAACAGTAAACCAAAAACCAATCTTCAGTCTGCACAAAACATGGACACACATTCCTAATGATGAATATCTTGTTTCAAGTTATTACATAATCAGGTTTTTCTTGGAATAAAAAAATATATTTATATAAGCCCTCCCATTATTTCCACCCTCCAATCCCGCTTATCCTTAATAGTATTTATCATCCCAATTTATAAGTAAAAAAACTAATTCAGAGCACAAATTGTAAATTATAATCATTACATTTACAAAGTACATTATTCATGCACCACAATTCCTTAAACTGTCCTAAATTATTTGTAGACTTATAAAAATTAAAATCCACTAATATCCTACTTTCACACAATTTTCTTACAAAAAAATAACATCTTGAATCCCACTCCCAGTAATCTTGTTTTTATGGGTCTTCCATATTGACAGTTTTGCTTGCCCGATAATAAAATGAATTAAGTTCATATTTTCTCTGGTGTGTTTTGAAATCTTCACCCCAAACACAAACACCACATCATTATACAGGACCCCCAGCCCTTCTACCATTCTTTCAATTTTACTAAAAAAGGTCTGGAGCCTCTCACAGTACATAAAAGCATGATAAACAGTTTCTCTCAGACCACAAAAAGGACAACAATCTGAAACCCTCGGACATATAATCGATAAGAAGGAGTCCACCGCTAGTATCCCATACACCAACCTTCACTGCAGGTCTCCCACTCTACTGGCCAATGGCGACTTGTACAACGACCTCCAGGCAGGGTTCAGTCCTTGAGGGGCTCCAAGCTTCTCTCTCCAAGGTGTGTCTTGTCTTCGTGTCCTCAGCTGTTCCAGGTTGTTCACCTTCACACGTATCCTGTAAAGCTGCTTCCCCGGCACCTTAGGCAGAGATAACGCCTCAAGAGAACGTAAGTCTAAAACAACATCGGTCTCTCCATCCCCCAGTTCAGCAGCCGGAGATATAAGAATAAAACGCCCCTCCGTATCCAATGGGTACCAGTCCAAAAGAAATCAATTATTGCTTCCTGTATCTGTTGAACAAGCAAAGGTGGAGGTTGCAGACAAAAACATTTGTGCCACAGGCTGAAGGTCACCAGGTTATTAATGATTAGCATCCGTCCTCTATAAGATAACTGAGGGAGTATCCACTTCCACTTAGCAAGCCGAGCTGTAACCTTGTCCAACAGACCCTCCCAGTTCCTTTGGATGTAGTAGTCATCTCCGAGATGGACTCCCAAGTACATGAAGCCCCCAGTTGTCCACTGCAGACCTCCTTCCATTCGAGGAGGACTACATCCTGTCCAATTCCCAACCAGCACTGCACTACTTTTGTTCCAATTAATTTTAGCCGAAGACGCTTTGCTGTACTTCCGTAGACCTTCCATTAGTTTGTCCAAATCCTTCTGGCCTGTGATGATTACTGCGAGGTCATCCGCATAAGCAGTGACTTTCACAGGGTCCATAGTGCAGTTAGGGATGGAGAGATCAGTCAGCACCTTCCTCAGATGCACCAGGAAAGACTCCAACGCCAGAGCATATAACATGCCGGACAAAGAGCAGCCCTGTCTGACTCCTCTTCTGACACTGAAGGGCATGCACAAGCCACCATTGACCTTTATGATACCAGAAATGTCACTGTAAAGTAAGCGAATATAATTAATAAAAGACTCCCCAAACCCAAAAGCCTTCATGGTATTCAATAAAAAAGAGTGACTGACCCTATCAAAAGCTTTTTCCTGGTCAAGAAAAATAAGACCAGTCTGAAAACCAAACAGTTCTGCAGCAGCCAAAATGTCCCAAATTAAAAATTGACCTGCCAGACACGCAGTAATTTTGATCAGGATGCACCACTCTCCCTAAAACTTGGACCATCCTGTTAGCTAAGGCTTTGGAGAGAACTTTGTAATATGCGCATAAGAGAGACACTGGCCGCCAGTTCTTAATGAGACAAAAGTCTCCCTTCTTCGGCAGCAGCGTGATCATGGCTCTATGGCAGCTTTGAGGTACCACACCAATTTTAAAACTCCACTGGAACACTTCCAACAAGTCCAGGCCAATGACATCCCAGAACTCTTTATAAAACTCCACTGGAATGCCATCGATTCCCAGGACCTTCCCTATTTTCATCTGTCCCAGGGCTGTGGTGAGTTCTACGAAGGTTACCTCACTATTCAGATCTGCCACATTTGAATTGGGAAGCTGTGGTAAGTCCTGAAAAAAGGCCTGTTGGTCTTCACTGCTGCCATCTCCATCTGCAGTAAAGAGAAGTTCGTAGAATTCGCGGACCACCTGCCTTATTTCACTGGGCTCTTGTGTCTCTCTGCCATCGGGTGTTCTTATACAATGCAAGATTTTACTCTGCGAGTTTTTTTTTTCTAACCCAAAAAAATATCATGTTGGTGCATCCATCTCGGTCAATCGCTGAAATTGGGCCCTCACTAATGCCCCCTGAGCTCTGGTCTCAAGCAGGTGGGCCAACCCAAGTTTAGCAGTAGTCAGGCTCGTCTAAAGCAGCTCATTTGGACCCTTATCTAGTAGCTGTTGAAATTCAGCTATTCGATTTTCCAAAGCTACCATTTCTGACCGCAATACTTTTGACATTTCTGGTGACATTTCTGGTATACTGCTGACACAAAGCCCGGATGTGACTCTTCCCAACCTCCTACCACTGTTGTAAGCTGGTGAGCTCCTTCCTCATAGCCTTCCAGCCTCCCCAGAAATGAACAAATAACTCTTTGAAGTTCTGATCTTTGAGAAGGAGTGTGTTAAAATGCCTATGGGGTCTGTACACGTTAAAAAGAAGTGAACAACACACCAGACTGTGATCAGAGAAGCCAGTAGGCACAATGGAGCACACCTTAAATAAACCTAACAGGTGCTTAAAACTGTAAAAATGATCGAGTCTCGCCATTGAGATTGTGCTGCTACTTGTCCTCCCCCACGTCTATTGCTGACAGGCCCCATGTTTAGCCCTCCACATATCTGCCAGCCCAAATTCCCAAATTATTTTACCCAAATCTTGTGCTGAGCGAGGATGTGGTTCCAGTCCATTGTTTCTGTCCATTCTGGTGTCAAGTGTACAATTAAAATCCCCCCTAACACCACCACTTCCTCAGGATCACACTTGGATAAAAGATCTCCTAACTTGTTAAAAAAGTGGAGCCTCTCCTCACCCTCATTTGGGGCGTACACGTTAATGAAAGTGACAACACTGCCTTGAAGTTTCACCATCACTTTTAGGAGTCTCCCTTTCACCAGCTCATCAGTACTACAGACTTCTACTTTTACGCCCTGCAAGAAATAAAATGGCCACTCCAGCAATAACATTTGTCCCATTACTAAAAAAAAATCCCCTTTCCAATCCCTGCTCCACTCCCACTGATTTTGTTCATCAATGTGGGTTTCTTGTAAAAAAGTGACATTGAGATCTTTTTGTCTGATAAAATAAAAAAGTGCGACCCTCTTGTGCAGACTTCTATCCCCGTTAATATTTAGGGTTCCTATGTGTACACTTGCCATGGTAAATGAATATATAGATGAACACACAATGAAACACACCACAATGACTGTGGAGTAGATTTTACAGTGGTCTTAGTCATTAGGTGGTGTTTAAATTGGACTGTTTCCTCAGTTTACTGGTTAAATTCTTTAGCCTCACGAGTGAGCTCTTTAACATCAAACATCGCTGAGGCTGCTTTGTCTCGCCGCAACCAGCGGAAAGACGATAGAAAGAGGTTAATATCTGGGAAAAATTCAGCCACGTCCACCCCTTTTTTTCCAGCAGTGTTCATCAAAAACTCTTTTACACGTTGAGCGCTGTAACCCCTCCCGGCTTTTAACTCTGGGGGCTCTGAGGCAGCAGACCCATCGAGATATTGCCGTCATTGTTCTCTTCCCCGACACTCCCCGCTGTTGAAACGTCATCGGCCGTCTCCGCGAAGACGGGAAAATCCTCCTGACAAGGACCATAGGCGGGATCCTCTCCCATCATCCCCGAGCCCTGACTTAAAACAATTTTCTTTCGTGCCCTATCTTCTCTTTCTCCTTGCCTCTTTTGAGCAGGACGTTTAAATTCACCCTTTTCCTCAGGGTCGGTGCTGCCTCCCTCGTCCACGTTAATGTCTCCCCACACACTTACTGCTGCTGCCGCTGTCTGATCTACAGTTTCACTACACCTTCATTCAGCTCACCTCTGGGAGGCACTTGATTCTCCTGCCCTTCAGATCTAGTGGCATTTCTATTCTTATTATTCTATACGCCATCAGCCACAACTGCATGATCTTCCACTTCCTGCCCCTCTTTTTCTGTATCTGCATGGCCAGTGTTCTTATTCTCATGTTGTCTCACAGGACACTGTTTAGTTAAATGGGCTTCACTCCTGCACCCAAAACATTTAATTTCATTCGAAGTGACGAAAATCACATAATCAAAACCGTCTACTCTAAACTTCATTGCCAAATTTAAGTCATCGTATATTATATTTAAAACCATATACACTTGTCTCGTAAATGACAAGACATGTTATAAATCCGGTGATTTACAGCCTAAAGAAATGTAACGAATTTTCAAAACCAATTGTCTATGCCACGTCAACTCTTTTGCTATAGTTTCATTCTTCAGAAAGGGCGAAGCATTCGAAATTGTCACTCTACGGGACAGGACGGCTAAAGGGGAAACCTGTACAAAAGAGCCATTAATTACGACCCCCTTCTCAACCACTATGGGAACTAAATCCACAGAGCTCAGGAAAACAACAATCGACCCACTCATTCGCGAAACCGACTTGATATTTTCACATCCGACCACTTCACCTACCGGCAACATTCCTGCTTCCAACGGGACAAACTCCTCCGATATAAGTTTAACCCCATGGCGGCAGCTTAGGTGCTCAAGATTTGCAGCCATAGCGGCTGCCATGGCCTAAGCCACTCAGTTCAAAACAAGTGTATCTGTTTACACCAAAGAAAGATATAAATAAGAAAGCAGAATATCAGAAGAAAAGAAATCACCACACTCACCTCACAGCATCCATCACCTGTTCCACTCGCACACACTCGAAACAACCACCCAGCATGCACAGCGACAGCAAAACAAGAAGGAGATAGATAGATAGATAGATAGATAGATAGATAGATAGATAGATAGATATAAAGGCACTACATATAATAGATACTGTAGATAGATGTATATATTTTTTTATTTTTAAAAAGACCTTTATTGTGAACATAAAAAGAAAATATTAACAATATACACAGTCAAATGACAAACAAGCCCAATTTTCAGGATAAAACAAAAAGGTATATATCAGACCACCAATACTCCCTCTTTACACTCCTTCTACTCCATACATTAATAAGAAAATCAAAAAGTTAACAATTCATTATAACCCAAAGACCACCACTACTCCCCCTTTACACTCCTCCTACTCCGCACATTAATAAAAACATGTTGTTGATGCCCACCACTGCTTTTGTTTCATTCCCAGTTGAGCACCAGTTCGCCCCCCTCCACAGCACACAGTGCCTGATAGATAGAACATCATCCTAAGAAAACAAAATAAAAATAAAGAAAACTTAACTAATGTCTCATACATTCATTTTTAGTTCTCCATTATCAATTGATCAAAGCACCCCTTTAATTCCCCACACATTTTTAAATAACTCTAATGTATTCATCAATTTATGATACGTATATTCCATTATTATTCTGGAGTGTACATTTATCTTGAAAATCAAGACAGCATCAGTAGCCCCTGTCCCAGATTGTTTATTATTTCGACTGTTTAAAATTGCTAGTTTTGCTTCACCAAATAAATAGTTTAATAACTGACCTGTTTGCCGATTTTTCTTGTTGTATTTTGTTCCATAAATGAACATGATATTGTTAAATTTCCCCATTAACTTACATAATTCATAACACATAATTCACTAAAAAATCTGAAAAAAAAAATGTCTCATACATTGCAAGAATAAATGGAATATAGTTTCTTTTTGTCCACAAAATATACAAGTATCATCCCCTTTCTGCTCAATTACAGTAATTTTAAAAAGGAATTTGTAGCGACAGTCCCATACAGAATTCTCCATTGCAAGTCGGCTGTTCTTTTCTTACTCAGGGGTTTATATAGCTCCCTCCAAGCAGGTGCACTCCCACCTTCCACCCCCAGATTTTCTCTCCATGGCGTGTCAAGAACTGTTTTTAGTGCTGCAAAGTGTATAATTTTAACACAATATTTATAAAGATCCCCCTTTGACAGAGACTTAAAGCTCACGACTTCCCCTTTATGGAATGTCACGATAGTATTGTCGGTGAGCAAGGACAGATCAACCACAGGGCAGACCTAAATCTCCGTGTTTGCTGCTCTTATCGACTTGTTCAGCCGATGGTAATCTTTGGCCATGAATGATAAAAAAACTCTGAATTATTCTGACCGACCTGACCCCCAGTATTGAAGATAGCACTGCTGGGTCAATAAAAGACTTCTTGCTGTCATCATAAATTTGGGACAGTGTAAGTACTTGATTTGTGATTAGTGCTTTAACAAAACTATCGCTGAACAACAGAGGACATGAGAAAACAGAGTTGAAAACTAAAGGCTCATCAGCCAACCAACCAGATGTATCAAAGTTTCTTTTAAAGACAAAGTGCCATGTTAATAAGACTCCCTTGTAAAAATGGGGTATGCTGGACAGATCCATTTTGTGAATGTTCATCACTAGAAGTTGTCTATCAAAACCCAAGCCTCCCAATCGGCGGAAGAAACCCAATGCCAGCTCTCTCCAAATCAGAGAGTGAGAAACAAAAAAAAACTTTCTGCAGAACCTGAAGTCTAAATTGCGCAACTTTAGATACAACGTCAATGAGCCCCTGACCACCCTCTTCCAAAGGTAAAAAGATCACACTTTGTTTAATCCAGTGTAGGCCATCCCAAAAAAAATCAAGAGCCCAGGAGGAGGGTCCCCATTCACAAGTTTGTGCCAAATCATAGAGGCTATCAAATTGTTAATTACAATCACTCATCCCCTGTAAGACAGCTTAGACACAATCCACCTCCATTTGTTCAGTCGCATAGTTACTTTATCTAAAAATCCTTCCCAATTACTTTTGTCCACCCCCTCAGCACCCATCACCACCCTGAGATATCGAAAACACCTTCTGTCCCACTTAATTTCTAAGGGCAGATATGGTGGTGAACATGCTGTCCAGGATCCAAGTAAAAAAGCAATACTTTTAGCCCAGTTGATTTTTGCTGAAGATATTCTCTCAAATATTTGTTGACATGAGATTAACATTTTAATGTCATTATTTGACGTGACAAAAATGACAACATCATCAGCGTAGGCCAAATATTTAAAAGTAACATTTGGGCATAAAGGAAAACCCACACCCTGCAGTCTGCGACTTATCTGACGTAAAAATGGTTCGATTGACAGAGCATAGAGCATTCCAGATATGGCACAGCCCTGTCGAATTCCTCTCTTTACTGAGAACGGGGCGCTCAAAGAACCACTGACTTTTAAGACGCCCATAATATTATTATATAAGAGCCTTATCATATTTATAAAATTTTCCCCAAATCCAAAGCTTTTCAGAGTATTAAACAAGTATTGGTGATCTACTTGATCAAAAGCCTTTTCCTGGTCTAGATACAGAATCCCCAAATCAACCCCGCATGAATTACAGGCTGAGATAACATCCTGCAATACAAATATATTATCATGAATTGAGCGGTCAGGCACACAGTACGATTGGCACGGGTGAATTATGGAGTCCATTACATTCCTCAGGATGTTGGCCAAGGCCCTTGAAAAGATTTTGTAGTCTGTGCACAATAGGCTCACAGGACGCCAGTTTTTGATTTGGCATAAGGCACCTTTTTTTGGTAGCAGAATGATGACCGGTCTCCTGCAGCTCAGTGGTAATTTACCAACCTTTACACTCTCCAAAAAAACTGTAAGCATGTCCGGTCCCAGCAGATGCCAGAACTGCTTATGAAATTCTGTTGGAATCCCGCCAATCCCCGGAGTCTTTCCAACATTTAGATTTGAAAGTGAGTCAGAGAGTTCCTGAAGATTAATCTCGGTGTCCAGATGTAATTGTAACTTTTCTGAAATTGTCGGCAAACCTTCCAAATTCCTCGGACATTGCAGCTTCATCAATGCTTTCAACCTTGAATAAATTCTTGTAAAAAGAGACAGCAAAGTCTCTTATCTCCCTTGTAGTACACAGTTCTTGGCCGTCGGTGTCATGGAGCATATGGATTGTCTTACTCTTTGCTTCCTTCTTTTCAAAACTAAAAAAAAACCTTGTGGGTGCGTCCAGGTGATTCAGATTCTGGAAGCGAGACCTCACTAAAGCTCCCTTAGCCTGCAACTCCAGAAGCTGAGACAGTGAATGTTTTTTAGCTGTTAAAATCACAAAGGTATCTTTATCAAAACTGTTTTGAAGAGTAGCATGTAGTTCAGTGATGTCCTCCTCCAGGCTTTTCATATGATTCACACTTCTCTTCATCACTTGCTGAACCCCCCCTTTTACCCGGGTGTATTGTCTATCTGTAGGAAATTTATTCCACCATACATCCACCAGATCTGACTGCTGTAATAAAGTATGTAATACTCTGACAGAAGCTGGATATGGCTCAGCACCATTTCGATCTAGCTGAGCATTATCTGTACAATTAAAATCCCCTCCTAGTAGAACATTTTCCCCATTTCCCACCACCTTTCTCAATGAATCAAAGAAACAGATCCTCTCTCGACCATTTGTTGGTGCATATGAATTAATTAACACGAGGTCGTGATCCCCATCCTTAATCTGCACCACCAGCTGGCGCCAAGCCACCACCTCACTAATATTAGTGATCTGTAAATTAACAATTTTGGAAATCAGCACAGTTACCCCACCACTGACATGGAACCCGTGACTAAGCACAGCCTGACCCCCCCCATTCACGTAGCCAGTCCGGCTGATTCCTAATATCGGTGAGCGTTTCCTGAAGTAGTGCTATGTGAAGGCCTTTTTGCCCTAAATAATCAAAAACAGAAGCCCTTTTTGCGTCTCCCCTACACCCGTTCACATTTAGACTCCCAATATGTAAAGATTCCATTAATACAACACATAAGGGAGTAACCAATAAATTACATAACACAAATAAATAAAAGAAATGTAGGACTAAATCCATCATGATTAAAGCAGTGATTTCCTAACCCTACTGATCAGATTCTTTAATCTCACTGACTCTTTTTGGTCCATGCCAAGCTGCACGACATTGCACATCACCCTCTGTGCTGACACCAGGAAGAGCTGAACGTCTAGGAAGTGTTCCTCCACTTTAACCCATCTCTTGCCCTCAATAAATTCTAAAAAATACCGTATACTTGCGGTGCTGTATCCGCCTCCAAGTGTATACCTTGATGAGGACTCATTTCTCACGGAGGTGTCAGTGTCACTGCCCTCATCCTCCCTGTCACCCACGTCACAGTCACTGTAACTTTAAAAAAAGTTGCTGCATTCACTGGATGGCTCGTTGGACACAAGGCTTTTCTTTGCAGACTTCGTATTCTCAGATTTAATCTTTCGCTTTATGACGGGGCACTTTGAAAATCTCATCCGTCTCGCTCACACTTGCACTCCCACTCTCCACTTCACACACCTCATCCATCAGCCTCTCATTCATCTGCCTTTCCATGGCTTGTGCCGAGATTTGCTTTGTCAGCAGTGCGTCTTCAGCGGCCTGAACTTGTGCAGCCTCATCGTTTGCCTGAGGCTCGTTCACAGCGGAGGCGACTGGCGCAACTCCCTCGGAAAGAGAGTTCAATGTCGTCCCCTCACTGCTACCAGTCTCAGGCTCTGTGCTTACTTTACTCACTGTACTTTTGGTTTCAGCCGCCATATCCTCGACAACAAGAAGCACGCTCTTCTCTGGAGCGTCTTTAGACAGAATACTTTCAGGCTGATCACACACAACACCCACTCCATCCAACCGCTCATTACACTAAGACCCATCATCTCCATATTCTCCACCTCACTTTCATACTCAGACTCGCAGTTTTCATTGTTAACCCTGTCAGTGTTCTCCTTAATCGGAGTGGAGCCGCCCAGCATCACCACGGGCTCATGTTTGCACTGTGCCACTTTGTGTCCAGCTCTGCCACAGTTAAAGCATCACATTGAATCTGAAGTGACAGACACTACATAATCATCTCCCTCTACCTTAAACCTGAGGGCCACATTTAGATCCTCATTCATGTTATTTAAAATCATATAAACTTGTCTCCAAAAGGAGAACACATGCTTTAACTCCTGCATCTTGCAGCCAAGTGGGATTAAAACTATATCAGACATAATCTGCCCATAACGTCTCAATTCCCTTAGTAAAATATCTTTTTTTAAGAAAGGTGGAACATTAGAGACAATAACTTTCTTCGCAGTGGCTGATAATGGCAGGACAGGAACTAATGCGCCATTTATAACAGCCCCTTCTTCAACAAGTGTATTCACGAGAGACTCATCGTTTAAAAAAACAACCACAGACCTGTTCATTCCGGAGGCAGATAGGACATTTTTATAACCAACTACTTTTCCTACTCCCACCACACATGCCTCGGCAGAAACCTGAGGGTCTACCAGGACCTTTGCACCATGACGGCATGAAAGATTTTCAAACGCCTTTGGAAACAAACCAGGAGACCGGCCTTTGGACACGGCCATGGCAATACTCGACAAAACAGTAACAGTAAAAAACTCTAAAACAAATCTCTAAGAAAATAAATTACAAATAAGAGAAAAGAAATTAGAGAAAATTAGAGACTTACACAGAGACCTAGATGCCCGTCGGCTTCCCACGACTCGAACACGCCCAACCCAGACAGCACTAATCGAGCAACACACAGACAGCAAGAGAGAGAGATAGATAGATAGATATAAAGGCACTATATGATAGATAGATAGATAGATAGATAGATAGATAGATAGATAGATAGAT
>JANRMT010062807.1:33631233-33650816 GCA_026402145.1 Polypterus bichir lapradei
GATAGATAGATAGATAGATAGATAGATAGATAGATAGATAGATAGATAGATAGATAGATAGATAGATAGATAGATTTAGTTACACATTATGGTCTGAACACATGCCAGAATGGATAATGGATAATAAGGAAGAAAAGTTTAAAAAAGAAATAAAGCAATACTTCTGACTTGGCTGTCACAATCACAGTGAAGCAATATGCAGGTGTATTGCTGTTGGTATAAAGCAGTCCCCGTAGTGTTTCTTGACAAACTTCCGCTGAATAATTTGCTGGCTGAAAATCCTCAGTGTTTGTGTGTCAGAAAGAGGATCTGCAGCATTGTTCTTAATGGCACTCAGATTTGTTGTCATTCTCTCCTTCGCTACGACCTCCAGGGGGTCCACAGTGTGTCCCATAACTGAACCAGCCCTTTTAAATAACTTGCTAATTCAGTAGGCCTTTCTTGAAGTGATGTTACCAGCCCAGTACACCACAGCGTAGTATATCACACTGGCCATCATGGAGTTACAGAAGATCTGAAGGATGGAGAATGAAAAAAGAGCCTGCTCTACCTTTTCTTATATAGTTCCTCTGTGATAAATAAATAAATAGAATAGAACAGAATAGAATTAAATAAATAGAATAAAAAAGGGGAAAAGAATCTGCTTCCTCTGTGATTTAAGAGCTTATTCTAAAATATGATTGATTAGATCCTGCCAGGTTTTAAAAAAGTTCTACACAGATCCTCTAAGTGAGAATTTGTTTTTTTCCAATTTCAAGTAATATATAACAGCAGTTACCCACTGACTTAAAACAGGTGATGATTCTTCCAGTTGAGCAAGATAAGTCTACATGCCAGTAGTGTAGTAAAGGCGATCACAGTTTATTTGTCCTTCTTCACTTTAAGCCCATCTGGAAGCCCACCAAACACAGCTGTTAGTGGATTAGGAGGGATTGTTACACCAAGGCTGACAGGCATTTAAAGATTTTGTCCAGAATAATGTTAATTTGGTGCATTCCAAAAACATGTGACCCAGTGAGGCAGGAGCTTGATTGCAGTGTTCGCAGGTTGGATCTTGCCCTGGAAACATTTTTAACAATTTTAAACACTAGAGATGCGCTCGATACATAATTTTATGTTGAATAATTGTATGCGGGCGGCATGGTGGCACAGTGGTAGCGCTGCTGCCTCGCAGTTAGGAGACCTGGGTTTGCTTCCCGGGTCCTCCCTGTGTGGAGTTTGCATGTTCTCCCTGTGTCTGTGTGGGTTTCCTCCCACAGTCCAAAGAGATGCAGGTTAGGTGGATTGGCGATTCTAAATTGGCCCTAGTGTGTGCTTGGTGTTTGTGTGTGTCCTGCGGTGGGTTGGCACCCTGCCTGGGATTGGTTCCTGCCTTGTGCCCAGTGTTGGCTGGGATTGGCTCCAGCAGACCCCCGTGACCCTGTGTTTGGATTCAGTGGAATGGATGGATAATTGTATGCTTTGTGGATTTGGAGTTTGAGTGAATTCTGTGCATTGCTGCCTTCCTCTCCTTTTCTGAGATGTTGAGTGAGAGATCCTTTTCCCACTGTCCTCTATGATCTTTGAAAGGGAGGGACTTTAAAAAGTTGTTATATATTACAGAAATGTTGTCCTCAAGACTGATCAATATTTTTTCCAGCGTAGAGGAAGGTGGTAGGTGAGGAAAATTGGGCAGGATCTGCTTAACAAAGTTTCTAATTTGAAGGTCGTGAAAGAAATGTATTGCTGGAAAATTACATTTTGAGTGTAATTGTTTGTAGGATGTGAAGATGTTGTCTATGTACAGATCACTAAGTGATTTAATCGCAAATGTTTTCCACACATTATAAACTGCGTACGTTTGAAAGGGTGGAAAAAGATGGTTATCGTGCAGAATTTAAATGGAAGAATCTAAAGGCCAAAGCAAGCGAGTACCATGCAGAAGCAGAAAAAAACACCCAAACAGGCAACAAGCCCTTTAGGAGAGGTAAATACACTGATTTGATTATTGAAATTATTGGAGGGGAAAACTCAAGAAGCTCTACATGCGATTCAGGGTGTTGCAGGGGAAAACTGAAGAGGAAAGCAAGTCAGTTGCTCCTAATGGAGAAGAAACAATCATTCTTCATTGAATGTTGGATCCTCACTGCCAAAGGAGCTCAAAGAGTCCTGAAGTGTCCTTTGTCAAACAATGAGGCCTAGAGCGTACTTCATAAATGGGAAAGAGAAAGAGCAGAAGCGCAGATTCATCTGGTAGAGGAACAAATTCATTTCACCCAACTACAGCAAACCAAAGGTAAAGTTCTGATCGTCCTCCTAAAAGCACATCTTCAAACTTCTGGTCATTCCACAAATGAAGAACTCTGGACATTTAAAATTTGAATTTGAAACACATGGTCAAAATAACCGCACTGTATTTGAGTAATATATACTTGCCTTTATATTAATTTTATTTGTGGTTCAGATGAAGTCTGACTGTTTAAAAGACATCGTAAATGGGAAAGGGTGTTTATATTGTTATCTGTGCTGTTTTTGTTTCATCAAATAAAAACATTTTGGGAGACCCCATGCTGGCTATTCTATCTGTTTTTACACACCTAGTAGTCAGTGTGATATGCAAGTCCCATGTAGAGCACTGGAAGTCTAGATTTGGTAAATTTCAAAAGTCTGTATCTGGATCAGAGTGATTTAAATCAATTTTGCTTTGAAAAACTGGAACAAAAGTAAGATGGGTTACATGATCCCGGGTGACAAATCTGGATCATTTTGAGCCAAAGTAAACCTTTTGAACAACTGCGCACAGGTGGTCTACCACAAGTGGACTCATATAGTCCAGGACCAGCCTCTTAAAGGCAGTATTATACATTAAACTATATTTAAAACACTGACTCACAGATCACACTAAACATATTGATTGAAAACTATTTTATATCACTGACCACAAGGTCACTACAGTTGTGTGAATATGGTCAAGTTACATTTTACAACAAGAACAATTTATTTCTTGAATAGCCCAAAATCACACATGGAATGGCCCTGTTTTTGACAGCCCCCCAGCCTTGACTCCCTAAGAAGACAAGGGATATAAAAATGGAAGAAATCTTGGGAAAGACAATTCAGAGAGAGACCCTCTTCCATGTAGGTCGAGCACGCAATGCGTGTAACAAAATGCAATAAATACAACACACAAAACACAAGTACTGTAATCTATCATGGACATCTTAGAAATACAATACAACTGTACAAACTACTTTGTTCTTGGACAAGCACTCCTCACCAAGTGCAGGTCAGCTCTGAAGGCAGAATAGATTACACCACTCACTAAATACAGAACCATGGCATGTGAGGATACAGATTTGTACGTTTTACAAGTTTAAGGCAGGCTATTCAAAGACTCTAAACAGACCTGCTGAGCCTTAGTAAGCAGACGTACCTATAAAGTGTAATCATCTCCAGGGATAGTTTCTGCCTCCCCCCAATTGTCTTATGGGTAGGCTTTGACCAATCTCAGTTGTCTTCAATAACTGAATAAAAGAAGCGATATAAGGCAACACTTATGTGAAAATATCCAGATGCAGCTTTCTCTTTATCCCTCTGATTCTTTAGTGAGACCAGCTATGTTATATGGGTTGGAGACGGTGGCACTGACCAGAAAGCAGGAGACAGAGCTGGAGGTGGTAGAGTTAAAGATGCTAAGATTTGCATTGGGTGTTATGAGGATGGATAGGATTAGAAATGAAGACATTAGAGGGTCAGATCAAGTTAGACGGTTGGGAGACAAAGTCAGAGTTGCGAGATTGCGTTGGTTTGGACATGTGCAGAGGAGAGATGCTTGGTATATTGGGAGAAGGATGCTAAGGATAGAGCTGCCAGGAAAGAGGACAAGAGGAAGGCCTAAGAGAAGGTTTATGAATGTGATGAGAGAGGACATGTAGGTGATTGGTGTGACAGAACAAGATGCAGAAGACAGAAAGATATGGAAGAAGATGATCTGCTGTGATGACCCCTAATGGGAGCAGCTAAAACAGAAGGAGAAGTCTTTAGTCTTCATATTCATACTTTCCTATTAAAGTCACAGTGTGATCAGTGATTCCAAAACAGCAGGGCTCCTTAACACTAGAATAACCAGAGCCTACGAAAAAACTTTGTATATAAGAGCCAAATCGAATGTTATTTACTTATTTACCTTGATTTATTTACTTACTTCCTACAGCATAAAGTCACAAGTAGACTGCAGAGCTATAGCACGTCTTTATGTGAAAACAGCAGTGTCAGATGGGGGGTAGGGTAGGATCGTGAACGCGACTGAGAGAATAAAACTGAATAAAAAAAATCAAAAAACAAAGCCAACCTTTACAAGTATAATACATTTACATTGCTGTTACAGACTGAAATCAAATGTATGTTTTTATTCTAAAATAGTAAGAATAAGAGGAGTTCACTTCTCAAAACAGACTCATCCGAGGTCGAACCCATGAAGTTTTGATTACCAGTCAACAGTTGATACCGTTGCTCCACCGGAGCGTTCATAGTAAATGTGTGTCAATGTTGCACCCTAACGACCCTGTAGTTATATTCTTGAATAAAAGCGCACTTGTTCTGTTATATTTGAACCTTTTGTGAAAGTGTTTCTTTGATAAGAACTGGACTTCAGGCTTCACACATTATAAACTTCATGTCTACATTTTGTCAATTATTACTAAAACATGAAAAATGTTTCTGTTTTAACGATGTGTTTACTGTGCATAGATCGTTGTAGACACGGAACACACATGAAATTCATGTGTTCCAAATAACGATATAGTATTTATAAAAGGTGTGATTTTGCTTGACTTCTCACTCTATACAACTCCAAGCAACTGACACGCAGGTAAACAGACTTGAGCTGAGAAAACTGTGTGGGGTTGGGGGATGTGATAGCAGGTCACTTGCTGCTTGCTGCTTATCGACAATTTATAGGACAAAAGACACTGATGGAGAGGTGCGAATCGATTTAAGGTAGGACAGATTTATGAGTTTTTTTGTAGGCTCTGGTAATTCTAGTGTTAAGCAGTTTCTTATTAAATTTAAAAAACTTAAGTTTTTTTTAATATGATACAACTTGCAGTAGTATGTAGGAGGGTAGGGTTGTGGGACCTAGAAATCCATCTTGCCGATGTGTCAATATGTGGTGAGTCCGGCCCTGCAAAACAGACAGCTTTCACCTGCCCTGCAAAACAGACAGCTTTTATCAAGTGAACTTGACAGTGACAGGCATTGGCCAACAGGAAGCCAATTATTGCGTGTCATCGAGAGGGCAAACAGAGTGACCAGAGTACACTGAGCTGAATTTCCCCTTTTTTCAAGATATCTGTTAATTTTCCTTCTTGAATATATTTATCTTGGTTAGTCTACAAAGCATGATAAGGACCAAAAGAGATCAAGCAAACAAATAGATCAGTGGTGGTCCTGGAAGGCCGCAGTGGCTGGAGGTTTTTGTTCCAACCCAGTTTCTTATTGAGAAGTCAGTTATTGCTGATGAGGCACTTATTTTTGAAGAAACATTTTGATGCTTCATTTTAGTGGTCTCACTTGTTAATGTTCCCCACCCTTAATTGATTATTTCAGTCTTAAACAGCTGCATTCAGTTGTTTCAGTGGCTCCGTATTAACGATAAGATACAAATGACAAAGGAGCCAGCAGTTCTCCATCTAACTTTCATTATGCACTATTTGGGTTAATAAAACACTTAACATAAAAATGTGACAATCTGAAAATTATCCCTTTTAGTCTTCAAATCATTTCAATGATATCCTTGGAAAGGAAAAAACCTACGATATAAGAACCTAACACTGCAGACTAACAAGCCATAAAATAAAATAAGCTCTGAAGCTATGCCAAGGATTGATGTCTAATTAAGCCTGCAGCCCCTGCGGCCAACCAGGACTGGCATTGCCCACTCCTGAAATAGATTTCAACTATAGAAAACTGAAAAGTGGGTAGGCAGCCATTTGGCCGAGCTCTCCAGGGGCCTCATGTATAAATGGTGCGTACACACAAAAATGTTGCGTACTCCCCTTTCCACGCTAAAATCTCGATGTATAAAACGTAAACTTGGCGTAAAGCCACACACATTATCACACTAAATCAAACCCTGGCTTATGCAAGTTCTCCGCACGGTTTTGCAAACTGGCAGCACCCAGTGTCAAAGCATTGCTACTGTTCCTGTGTGGTTTCCCTTTCTTTTTTAGATCCACATCCCTGACGCAGCTTTATCAAATACACTGAAATTAACCACATATTGTTTATTAATTTGAGGCATCTGATTGTAATTAACCTGTAACAATATAATGGTCCATGGAATGGCCAAACTATTCAAAATACCATAGCTGCTTTAGTGTTGTTACTCTCACTGCTCCTTCTTCTTCTTCTTTCAGCTGCTCCCGTTAGGGGTTGCCACAGCGGATCATCTTTTTCCATATTACTCTCAATGCACCACTCAGTATTTATCCCACTGTATCTGAGTGGGGAATCACAGCAGCAGCTGATCGGAAAGAGAATTATTGGTATACAGCATCAAGCACACGCTGCCTAAGCCATGCTGTCTATTTGAACTTCTCTCATACGACAAACGCTTCAGAGCCTTTCCTGTACTGACCTCGCGGTTCAGAAACAGTTTCATCCCAAGAACTACAAATGCACTCAATCAGTCCATCAAGTGCTCCTGGTAGAACTGTTTGTACTTATTAGTAAAATCACCTGACTGTAAACTGGCGATACAGTTATAATATTGCACAACCTGAGACACTTTATAAAGTACGTATTTACATATGATGATGATATCATTTTTAAGATGAAATGAACCAAAATATGTTTATTACATTATACAGATAAAATTTTCACATCATTTAAATAATCTATATTGTTAATAATTAAACATGTGAGGACACGGTGCCGCAGCACTAGTGAGAAGCTGGCACCTCGTTTACGGATTGTTCCTGCCTCGTGCTGTATTCTTGCTGGGGCTGGTGTGACACTGGATGGATAGATGGATAAAATAATTAAACACGTACTATGAAGATATTTCAATATTCCTTAAAAGTTCTGAAGAATCAGAGTTCTAAGCTTACAGATGGCTTAACGTCTACTGTATTACTGAGCTGATCGTGTGGCGATTGGTGACTTGGAGAAAGAAAAGGAAGGACAGGAATTGGGGGTTAGTATGTTTTAAAGAGACAGTACTGCTGCAATAAATTATTTCATCGAACGTCACTCATGGCACAGCAAGCATCTTGAGCTTTTGAGTTTCTCCGACACGCTATGTCACTCGATCAACTTCCATTTATTGTTTATACCACTGTTTAAACCAACAAATAGTATGTTTTTCTTTGCCTCCACTTAGAATTCGCTGAAATTCTTCTGTTTCACCCCCATGCTTTTGCCATTGCCTTTTCACAGAATGCTGAGTTTAAGGGTGATTTATATTGATTTGCATATTCAAAGTAGCGTAATTCTGGGAGGAGTTAGGGAGTGGCAGCAGGTGCGTGCACGTGTGTTGCTTTTCATGCTGACCGGGTTTTATGGAGCGAAAAAACGTGGAAGTTGGCAAATGCATAGATTCATACATCTGGATTTTTTTGTGCGTACGAATATTTCTGCTTTTGTCCATATGCCATGTTTTATTGTGAATTCTATGCACGGCATTATGCATGAGACCCCAGGTCTGTGACTTTGTACTTCACTTTATATTTCATGATTTTAATCTCCACCATTGTCCACTGGCCAAAATTCAGCAATTAATGAAAGGACATATATTGTTGGTTTCCATTTTAGTTTAGTCAGTTTCTTCTACCTTGTGTGTTTTAACAAATCTGCATTATCGTGTGTACCAGTCCTGTTTTCAGTAATTCAGCGTTTCTCAACCTTTAAGTATTTGCGACCCGAGTTTTCATAACAGTTTTAATCGCGCCCCCCCAACATTTTTTTTAAATGTAGATGCATATTTTATTATACCTACTTAACTTTTGTCGACATTTATCTAAATCTATATTTATTGTTCTACTATCAGAATGTAGTTTAAGTTAATTTGTTTTGGTTTCAGCAGATATTTTTTTCATATTTTTGATTCTTGTTTTCTTTTTTTTCACATCTTCACGCCCCCTTTTTGTTACTTCACACTCCCCTAGCAGGGCCTGCCCCACAGGTTGAGAACCACTGCAGTAATTCGTATAATCTGATCTTATATTTTAACTGAGAATCTTTCATAGCAATCTGTGTCTGTGCTTAGTGCAGAGTGCAATACAAAAATAAGTTATATTGCATTATTGTAATAAATAAACGGCTCATTTCTTGCAAAAAATATTGCACACAGAGGAGCCTGAACAGAAGTAGGAATAGATATTACAAAATGAAAAAGGAGGAAAAAAAATCTGCCACCCATATTTCCTGTATATTATTTGCTTGCTTGGGTGTTGCCAGGGTGTAATCTTGTCAGACATGACTGGAGGATTTTTATTTTTATTCCTCTCTTTGAAGTAAAATGCACTATATTTCACACCTATAGTCAATAGTCTTTAACACTAGAATTACCAAAGCCTAAGAAAAGACTTGTAAACCTGACCCACCTTAAATCTGCTCACACCTCTCCGTCAGCGTCTTTTGTCTTGTAATGTGTCGATAAGCCCAAGCAGCAAGCAGCCTGCTATCACATCCTCCCTTCGCCACAGAAATGGCAAAAATCTCTCTCAGCTCAAGCCTTTTTTATCTGGGAGTCAGGTACCTACAGCTGTATAGGCTAAAAAATGTATTGTTATTTGGAACACATGCATTTCACGTGTTTTCCATGCCTACAAAGATCTATGTAAGTGTAGGATGACAGGAAATGCAAGAAACATTGAATACATGCCTAAAAGACAAACTTTTGTCCTGTTTTAGCACTAATGACAACATTTTGACATGAAGTGTATAATGTGTGAAGACTGCAGTCTAAATATTAAATAAGCACTTTCACAAAAGGTACAAATATAACAAAACAAGTGCCCTTTTATTTAACATTATAACTGAAGAAAAAGAAATCGGGTTAGTGTGGCTTGTTGTCATGACTTCTTTGATAGTACAGTGGTAAGAATTGCTATTCAAAAGGTCACGGGTTTGAGGCTCCCCGCTTCTCAAAATAAACGTTTTGAGTAGTGAGCTGCTCTTATTGTTACTATTATACAATAAAAATATACATTTGATTTGAGTCTATAACAGCTTGTGTAAATGTATGGTACTAGTAAAGGTTGGCATTTTTTTATTCAGTTTTATTCTCTCAGATCTGACACTGCTGCTTTTCAAATAAAGACATGCTATAACAGAGGTGAACTTGCATGAGGATGAGGGTTCTACATCGGAGAAAGAGAACAGAATCCCTCACCCCAAGAAACGTCCAGTCACACGCAAGAACAACGCAGCTGCACCAGGCCTAAAGGCAAAAGATGGCACTGTTAGGATGCTCCAAGAGGTTGAGCATCATCCTGCCAGTCAGTCTACCCCGCACCTGTCCTCCAACGAAGCAGCATGACTTACAGAGCTTGTCGACAAATCGTGCAGTTTACTGTAATTTGGTATGATTTGGAGGAAAATATTCTCTGGAAGGTGAAAGGTTAGCGGAAGACTACAGGGGCTAGGGTAGCATGCACAGATGGTTTTCTTTTAAAATGGCTGTATCTCTTAATATTAGTTTTTTTTTTGTTCAAATATGACACGTATAAGCAATTTTACAGTACATAGATAATTACTAGAAAACTGTCTTGGCTTGACAAATGGACATATTCAGTACGTTTTAAGGCTTTTGTTTTCCAGCTATACCCGTGCCCCATAAACTCCATTGTAAAATGTTAGAGCAGGCAAGGTATTTTTGAAAATGTATAGAAGTCACTGGACTTTGGAATACAATTTCATGTGGCAAATACATAGTCGGTGGAGTGGAGGGTGCAATTATCAATGTTCTCCACAAGGCTTATTCTCCCCTGGACAAAGCTGGCAGCACTGTGAGGATTGTGTTTTTTGATTTCTCCAGTGCCTTCAATACTTTACAGCCAGTTAAGGGGTCAATTCAGAGATATGCAGATGGATGAGCCTATGATGCCCTGGATAATGGACTATCTGTCAGGCAGACCGCAGTTTGTGAGACTCAAGGACTGTGTCTCTGATATGAATGTGAGCAACACTGGAGCACCACAAGGAACAGGCCTGACTGCTTTTCTCTTCACTCTGTACATCTCAGACTACAAATATAACAGCAGGTCATGTTTCTCACAGAAATTCTCTGATGATTCTGTACTTATGTGGTGTATTGGTAAGGGAATGAGACAGAGGAGAGGAGTCAGATGGAGGTATTTGTTTCTTGGTGCAAAGGTTGTCTGCATCTTAACATAGCAAACCCAAAGAACTATTTTATGGACTTTTATCACACTAAAGAGTCTCTATGTGAGGTCACTATTCAGGGAGTAGATATAGAGGTGGTGTAATGTTGCAGGTACTTGGTGGCCCACATTAATGACAGGCTGGACTGGTCTCAGAACATAGAGGAACTATATAAGAAAGACCAGAGCAGGCTCTTTTTCCTTAGTAGATTGTGTTCCTTTAATGTGGGAAATGACATCCTTCACATCTTTTGTAACTCTTGTGACAGATAGGGAGCGCTATTGCTCCCTTGAACCCTCAGATCAAACGTCAGACACCAGATAAAAGTCCAATAATTATTTATTTTATAATAATAATGTGCACAAAGCACCCTCCTCTCCACAATACTCATTAATAAACATAATGCAATCAATAATCAATCCACCACTCCCAGATGCGTTGCCACCCTTCCACCCAGCTCAGCTCAACGATCTGGTGTTTCTCAGTCTCTTTTATAATCCTTGACCCGGAAGTGTTTCTCATCCTTCCGTCCATGTGACTCCTTAACACTTCCGGGTCAGATAAAAAGTCCTTTTCTTCATCCCGGAAGTACGTCACTCCTCTTGCCCATGTGACTCGGACGTACTTCCGGGGCGTAGGGCAAAAAGTCACTGTTCCTCCCTGCAGTGCCTTCTAGTGGCCCCTGTGGTATCCAGCAGGGCAGTAGAGGAAAACTCCAATGTCCATAATTCCCTGCTGGCATTCGGGGCACCTCCATGCTGCAGGGAGGGCTCCACCTGGCGGCGTGGGGTTATTGGCCGGGATGAATGGCCAGTGTGATTTTCTATGCTGTGGTGTGCTTGGCTGGTAACATCACTTCAAGAGAGGCCCACCAAATCAACAAACTGACTAAGACGGCAGGCTCAGTTATGGGACACAGTCTGGACCTCCTGCTGGGACTGCCAGGTCAGAAGTTTTCTTTTCTTTTCTTTTTAAACATTTCTTCCTTCTTAGCTGCTCTGGTGTGTCTTCAGACCATTATGTCTATGTATATATATTTATTTATTTATCTATCTATCTATTTACTGTACATATTTATTTATTTGAAGAGCTTCTGTAATAAGCCAAATTCACCCTGGAGACAAATAATGTTCTATCTTATCATATCTTAGCTTAGCTTATCTCATCTCATCTTATCTTACCTTTTTATTACCCATGCTTATGGAGAAATTACTTTCACTTGAAAAATACCAAATTTATCCTTTAAGAGTAAAAGAAACGACTGCGGGAAAGCGATTTTCAGAAAACAGACAAATGAATTACAATTTGAATAACTACAGAGAATTGGCTCCAGCAGACCCCCGTGACCCTATAGTTAGGATATAGCGGGTTGGATAATGGATGGATGGATAACTACAGAGAAAGGCTAACACAGAACTGAATCTATTCAAAAAGAAAAGAAAGTGTAAACCTGTGATTAATGACACCTTGCATCCCCAGTATTAGAAATATTTAATTTAACATAAATTAAATAACATCATTATTTCATAATTCCTCAAAGCTACCACTTACTAAGCCCCTAACACAAAATTCACTAAATTAATATTTCTCAAAAAAAAGGATTAGCTCAGTATTTTTCAAGTCAATGTTATTTCTTCACAATCATAGTATATTATAATTTACAACATAAAACTATTATCTAAAGCAGGGGTCCTCAATCACGGTCCTGGAGGGCCGCAGTGGCTGCAGGTTTTTACTCCAACCCAATTGCTTAATCAGAAGCACTTATTGCTCAAGTAACACTTCTGCTTCACTTTAGTTGTTTCGCTCATTAAGATTTTGAACCCTTATTGCTTATTTTAGTCTTAAACAGGTGTATTCTTGGTTTTTAATTGCTCCTAATTAGGCAATAACATTGCAAATGACAAAAGAAACCAGCATTTCTCCATTTAGCTTGTTACCATTTACACCTCTGTGTGTATTTATCATGCACTATTGGGTTTAATTAAATACTTGGAAGGAAAGTGAAGAGAAAAAAGTGAAGCACTGAGAATTAGTCATCCATTTTAGCTTTCAAATCATTTAGATGATATCCTTATAAAGGGGAAGAAAATCTAGGATATGAGAATTACCTGACATAACAGAGTTAAAGCACTACCAAGCCATGAAATTAAATTATTGGCAAGAATTGCTTTCTAATTAAGCAACCAGGTTAGAAGAAAACCCTGCAGCCACTGCACTGCGGCCCACCAGGACTGTGATTGAGGACCCCTGATCTAAAGTGAAATGCTTTTTATAAATTTTAAAAATACTTTTGTCTGTTCCTGATAAAAACGCCTTTAACTTACCAGATACATTCACTTTGAAGCAGCCAAAGGTTTGATTTAAGAAAACATGCCTCTCACAACAGACATCTATGTGATAACAAAAGGAAACTAGAAACAATCCTTTTATCATACATTCTTAGTCCTATCTTCTCTAGATTACAATATGCTATGACCAACGCCATTAACTTATGTTACTGGTTTATTTGTGTGGTTGTAGTGACAGGCACCAGCCTTGGGATGCCAAAAGGTCCCTTCATATGCATTCCAGTTTAATCACCCAAGGAAATTCCCCCCTTCCTGTTGCTGGTCGAATTCATAGGCAATTTACAAGGCGCCAATCTCCTCCTCCTTCGATGATTTCAGTTCCGGATCCATCCATGTGGATCTAAAAAGGGGGACTCTCTTTTGGATGTTGGGTATTTGCAACCAACTGTGCCTAGGGGCACATGTACTTTTGAGCCAACCCAGACCCTATATGTACAATACATTAATCCAAAGTTGCACTAATATTCACTAAATCCCAGAACAGATACCACTAACCATATTTTGGTGCCTAACTTGAGTCAGATCATTTTGTGACATTAATGAGAGGAGGTGAGATCTCAGAATGAGAGGTTGACCCAAGGTTTCCTTGCTGACAGGTAACACAAGAATTTTTCTTGTTGGGAAAGCTTTGGTCTGACTGCCCATTCAATGGTGAATTTAGTGCGGACTGCAGGCTGGCGAGTATGGGATAGAAAGCATGAGGCTGACCTTTCATTGCAATAAGAAGTTGTCTGAACTGACAACTGATGACTGATTTGATCCTTCCATAGAAATGTAATACAAAGGTCAGTGTATTTATTAGAGTTATGTGGAGGTTCTTTAGAGGCAAATTAAGAAGAGGACAGACCATGGGTTAATACATTAAGGTCTTTGAAATTAGCAGGAAATATAAAAAGGAAAAGACACACTTTTCCTACTGGTGGAAACATTTTTGGAATTGCTGAAGTGGAACGTTGTCAAATGCCTGTAGTGATTCTTCTTTGACTACAAAAACACTTTCCTCTAAGCTCTCTTTCCATATGCTGAAACAAGAAAAAGTCACATGGAGCAAGATCAAGTGACATTTCCCCGCGTTTGAAATGTAAAATCCACTCGTAGCCCTGTGTTTTACTTAAAGCTGCCTCTTTAAAAGCAGTTTCAAGCATCACTACAGTTTCAGCAGTTGTTTCCCCAAAGAGAAAACAAACTTTAACGCAGACTCACTGTTCTTTATGATAGGTGATGATAAAGAACAGCGAGTCTGCGTTAAAGTTTGTTTTCTCTTAGGGTCAATGTCACTTGATCTTTGCTCCATGCACCTTTTTCTTGTTCCCGCATATGAAAAAAGACCTCAAAGGAAAGAGTTTTTGTACCGTGGAGGAAGTCAAAGAAGAATCGCTGCAGGCCTTGGAGAGCGATCCTCTTCAGCAATTCCAAAAATGTTTCCGCCAGCAGGAAAAACGTTGGGACAAGTGCATTCATTCACATGGAGAGTACTTTGAAGAAGACTAAAGTTTCAGTAAGTAAAAATTATTAATACAATTTTTTTTCTCCAATTCTGTTTATTTATGGGTACCTCCCGGTATATGAATAATTCTTTACCAATTCAGGTTTTCAGGGGTGCAGAAATCCAACGCCCGACTCGTCCGACACAGGTAAATTGACAGTCGGACAAGCGTGTTTTTCTTATTTCAGATGTTCGTGGACAAGTGCAATTTTCTGGAGAAAAAAGAATTATATGTGCTGTGCAGGGCACATTTTTACCATTACTTTCAAATTTTAAACATTTGAGTACGTACTTCGTGCGGAAACAGTCTACTTAGGTATGTTCTTCATGTCTCAAATTGGTCTTTAAATATAGTTTACAAAAAGACGGCTGATTTTTCAAAGGGGAAGCACTCTTACGGTCTTACATAAGTATTTTACCCTACTATTTACACGCTTGGCATTGCAGTCATTTTTTTTCATGCCGATATTACGATGTAATCTGATGATTTTTCATTACAGTGCATCCAGAAAGTATTCACAGCGCATCACTTTTTCCTCATTTTGTTATGTTACAACCTTATTCCAAAATGGATTAAATTTATTTTTTTCCTCAGAATTCTACACACAACACCCCATAATGACAACGTGAAAAAAGTTTACTTGAGATTTTTGCAAATTTATTAAAAATAAAAAAACTGAGAAATCACACGTACATAAGTATTCACAGCCTTTGATCAATACTTTGTCGATGTACCTTTGGCAGCAATTACAGCCTCAAGTCTTTTTGAATATGATGCCACAAGCTTGGCACACCTATCCTTGGCCAGTTTCGCCCATTCCTCTTTGCAGCACCTCTCAAGCTCCATCAGGTTGGATGGGAAGCGTCGGTGCACAGCCATTTTAAGATCTCTCCAGAGATGTTCAATTATATTCAAGTCTGGGCTCTGGCTGGGCCACTCAAGGACATTCACAGAGTTGTCCTGAAGCCACTCCTTTGATATCTTGGCTCTGTGCTTAGGGTCGTTGTCCTGCTGAAAGATGAACCATCGCCCCAGTCTGAGGTCAAGAGCGCTCTGGAGCAGGTTTTCATCCAGGATGTCTCTGTACATTGCTGCAGTCATCTTTCCCTTTATCCTGACTAGTCTCCCAGTTCCTGCCACTGAAAAACATCCCCACAGCATGATGCTGCCACCACCATGCTTCACTGTAGGGATGGTATTGGCCTGGTGATGAGCGGTGCCTGGTTTCCTCCAAACGTGACGCCTGGCATTCACACCAAAGAGTTCAATCTTTGTCTCATCAGACCAGAGAATTTTGTTTCTCATGGTCTGAGAGTCCTTCAGGTGCCGTTTGGCAAACTCCAGACGGGCTGCCATGTGTCTTTTACTAAGGAGTGGCTTCCGTCTGGCCACTCTACTATACAGGCCTGTTTGGTGGATTGATGCAGAGATGGTTGTCCTTCTGGAAGGCTCTCCTTTCTCCACAGAGGACCTCTGGAGCTCTGACAGAGTGACCATTGGGTTCTTGGTCACCTCCCTGACTAAGGCCCTTCTCCCCGATCGCTCATTTTAGATGGCCGGCCAGCTCTAGGAAGAGTTCTGTTTGTTTCAAACTTCTTCTACTTACGGATGATGGAGGCCACTGTGCTCATTGGGACCTTCAAAGCAGCAGAATTTTTTCTGTAACCTTCCCCAGATTTGTGCCTCGAGACAATCCTGTCTCGGAGGTCTACAGACAATTCCTTTGACTTCATGCTTGGTTTGTGCTCTGACATGAACTATCAACTGTGGGACCTTAAATAGACAGGTGTGTGCCTTTCCCAATCATGTCCAATCAACTGAATTTACCACAGGTGAACTCCAATTAAGCTGCACAAACATCTCAAGGATGATCAGGGGAAACAGGATGCACCGGAGCTCAATTTTGAGCTTCATGGCAAAGGCTGTGAATACTTATGTACATGTGCGTTCTCAGTTTTTTTATTTTTAATAAATTTGCAAAAACCTCAAGTAAACTTTTTTCATGTTGTCATTATGGAGTGTTGTGTGTAGAATTCTGAGGAAAAAAAATGAATTTAATCCATTTTGGAATAAGGCTGTAACATCGTAACAAAATGTGGAAAAAGTGATGCACTGTGAATACTTTCTGGATGCACTGTATAATCGATAACTTTAATATATTGATAAAATTCATTGTTTCTACATAAAAATGTGGTCATTTTACTTACAATGCTGTCTAAGATGGTAAAGATTCTTGGGGGAGAACATGTTGCAAGACAAAAGCTGAAGAACATGGCAGAAAATGAATCAGGACAGTGTTCTGTTATGTAACTGTAATATGTGAAACAGAACTAGTGTAGCTTTAATGAACGCATTGTTTATTAGTGAGTTAAAATTATAAGGGAATCTTTTATATAATGTTCTAGATCAAGGTGGCAAAATACTACTCCCTAAAAGAACTTTTTTCAGTTTTAAAATGGAAAGCAGTTTTGTATCAATAAAAGAGATCTGAAAAAATAAACTATTTTTCACTTTTGTTATTTGTTTATGGGCAAGTGAATTTAACTGACAGACAAGTGGATTTTCTAAGTTTACTTGTCCGTGGACAAGTGGAAAAAAAATTTGATTTCCACACCCCTGGTTTAATATTAATAATGCGGCAACCCCAACATAACAGATCATCAGAAGGTTGTTTGAAAAGGAAGGCACAGAAGGAGAAAGAAATGCTTGCAGATCAGTTTTCTTGGAAGTGTAAAAAAAAAAAAAATGACAATTACATTTATCTGTTTACCTCTTATTGTTATGGCCTTGAGAGACGCCGTCAAAGGAAACTCCCGTTAAACATACATGACCCATCTCCTGTCCTGAGCTCATTTATCTAACCCACACCTTCTCGTTGTACCCAAACCATCTAAAAGTTCAAGCCTCCATTCCCAGCACCTCTGTTCAGAGTACCACCCCTTTTCTTCCTTTTTCCTGTAAATCATATCCCCAACGTCAGTTCTTTACGCCGCTCTCCACTCTCCCTTCTAGACCCGACAGCCACCTCTCCTCCAGGCTTCACCCCGGCTGAGATGCCTAACTAATGTTTGGAACCCTGCAGTGGGCTGGCGCCCTGCCCGGGGTTTGTTTCCTGCCTTGTGCCCTGTGTTGGCTGGGAGTGGCTTTAGCAGACCCCCGTGACCCTGTAGTTGGGATATAGCGGGTTGGATAATGGATGGATGTTTGGAACCTCAGAGCTAAATGTGACACCACAAGTCCTCACTTAACCTCTTGGCACAAATACTGAACCTTTGTGTATTTCTGAAGCAAGCTGCCTCAACTTCCCACCATGGATTCTTTACACCTCTCATAGCTTCTCTTCACTCATGTTTGAGCCTGGGCCATTTTTAATCTCTCCTTGCATCAATGTTTAGCTCATGTCATGAACTTAAAGTATATCACTTGGGATATCCTGTGACCCCACCATGCTTTGTGTGCATGTTGTGTAACGGTAACGGTAACACCTCTTAAATCAGATAAGGTGGCGCAATGATGATTACTTTATCATAAAAATGCACAGTTCAAAGACAATTTATTCATCTTTACTCATTGCTGCAACTGAAGACCTTCAATTTCCTTGCTGCAGGCAGGAGAAAAGGTAAGTCTGAGATAAACGAACAAGCAAGTTATAACAGCAGAAAGAATCATAGAGATGTGAGGGAATCGGCAGGGTGACTTCCTAGTGGCTGACGTGTTCATTCTAAAACGCAAGGCGGGAGGTTCCATCTTTAGCATTACACACTTGTGACCTTGTGACAGACCAGCTCACACTCATGGAGTACTGAAACAGTCATAGTGTGCAGTTGTGTTTTATACAAGTTGAATGATTTACTTGATGCTTTAATAACATATCATATAATTGGCTTAATCGAATTCAGAGTTTTGGGAGGCTGGAGCCTCCCCAAAGCAGCTCCAGAATCCACTCCAGGTGGGTTATTGGGTCTTTGGAAGAATGATGATATTTAAATAAATTTAGATTCTGTAACTGATGCCTTGATTTATCAGAAGCTGAGGGCCTAAAGTAGGCTAAAGGTTGTTGAGCAATATGCTTGGTGCTGGACCGTACAGTGGGAGCATTGGACTGAACCCTGGAATGAAATCTGGATGGGACATCAGTCCATTGCAAGGCTTAAGATTTTCTTAAAAAAAAATTACATTTGCATACATGTAAAATCAAGTAATCCAAATAGTCTACAAGGAGAAGGCCAAACGTAGTCTGAGGACTAACCTTTTGAGGTCTGGGTGTATGTGGCACAGGTCGATCAGTCTGTCTTACCTCACACATATTATGGGTTACAGTCAGTAGTCTGTACAGGCGGTAAAGCCTTCAAGACATAATGACACGTAGAAAGAATGAAATCAGATGTCACCATTTACAGAAGGGAGATGAGGTCTAAATTAAGATACATTCATGAGTGAGTAAATTCAGTCAAAGTGTCTCAAAGAGTATCTGTTTAACAGGGTCACAAATAAAGTGCTTTTCTAAACCACAAATTTAAAAAATAATAATAGCACAAATATTCTAACAACAATGTATAATTTGTGGTCAATTTCAAGATTGATGTTATTTGCTGTCTATATTCCTATATAGATCTCACAATGAATTTTAATTATTCCCATACTTCTCCATTTTATGCATAAACTGGTCACACTCAATAACTCATTCAGGATCGCACAAGAGTTAGTGAGGCCATCTGATCCGCAATCCAAAGTTTCAGCCACAATAATGGTTCATAATAATATATCATTCAATTCTCTTAGGGTGCTAGAGTCTGTTCCGACAAAACTATGTATAAGGAAGGAAGTATCACTCCCACAGGGTCCACTTAAACACGCACACCTGTACTCAGACTGATACACACGTCGATGGAAATGTGGAGCACCTGGAGGGAAACTCACAAAGACACATGAACTCAAAACCAAGTTGTTGTGTCTGTGGGATAAAGACTATGTGGACGCAGGGTCTAGAAACAGATCCATTATTGAGTCAGCTTGTTGGCGGGACAAGGGTATATTTAGCAGTGTGCAAATTGGAGAAGATTTGGAGCAGAAGCCTCAAGTCCAGTCAAACTTCTTCATGGTTTTTTCAAGTTCACTCCATGTGGTTTTGCAAGTCATTCCAGTATCCCAAAGCGTTTCTAAATTTAGTCAGCAAAAGTAAGTATGGATGTGTTTACAATGGGCATGAGTCTTGTCCAAGGTTAACACCTACCTTGTGCTTGATGGTGCCAGGGCAGACCACAGATCCTTGTGAAACTATAGTGGAAAAAATGAGTATAGATAGATAGATAGATACGAAAGTCTCTATATATGATAGATAGATAGATAGATAGATAGATAGATAGATAGATAGATAGAT
>JANRMT010062807.1:33650826-33661346 GCA_026402145.1 Polypterus bichir lapradei
TAGATAGATAGATAGATAGATAGATAGATAGATAGATAGATAGATAGGAGGTCACCCCAGATCTTCATAATGTCAAACACTCCACCCTTTACAAAGTGTCTGGTTTAACTAAATACTTAAACATCAGAGCCCTGGATGCACTTGACTTTTGTGTTTTTCTGATCTTAACACTGCATGTCAGTTTTCGCCCTGCTTTATGGTCTTATAGCCTGTTTTAACATTTTCTGCTTTAGTAGTTAGTGATTAATCCAGAACAGCTCCTCATATTGCTTTTTCCATCACTGTTACTATATACCATAGTTTGTGACTTTATCCCATATCTTTCCCGTCTGCTTGGCTCCTTTTGACTCTTGTTCTGTAACATCTGTCACATGTACTGTCAATGTTCTCCTGCTGCACAACCACGTGGTAGATTTCTTTGAATTTAACTTATTTGTGCTTATGACTAATAGCTGTTCTGTGCCTGGTGCAGCACTGAATGGCTCTGGTCACCCATCTCCCCAGATGACCTTAATTTGGATTAATCAGATTTGAAGATCACTAACTGACTGACTAAACATTTCAATGGATAAATCTTACACTGCAGTGTGAACTTGTTAGTCTTGTAAAGCACCTTATGATTGTATATGCTGTTAATGGCACTGAGTAAGATAACGAATGATAGGTTAATTGATTGATTGACTGATTTGATGGATTCATAAAATACATTGCAAAAGCCGTCCCAGTTACTTGTGTCACTGCTTGCTATCTTTGAGGAAAACAAACTAACAAATATCATAATTACATAAACAACAGTAAATTAATAAACTTATTAAACAGTGAAAAAGACCTCAGCTTAACAAAAAACAATGTTTTAAAGTATAAAAATCTTAAGTGTGAATAGATTTTAACCGTACATGACTACTAAAACTGCCTTTGACTGCCTGTCTACCTGAAGCCCACCACATATTGGCGGACCCTGTGCTCTCAGCCCAAGGGGTATGCGAAAACTAGCAAATTCCTAATATGAGAAATTGTATATGGCAAAATGAAGAACAAAAAAGAAATATATATATATATTAGCCAGAAGTGACTCTACTCTGTTGTGCCTTTAATCAAAGCCGTTAACCTGCAATTGCCTCATCTTGGGTATGCCATTAATCTGGAAACAGGTCCTCTAATTTATAAAGAAAACTTGGGGGATTTTGGCGGAATTGGCACTCCAGCCACCGTAACAAACCTCAAACTGTTCCAGTGTGGTGTTGAGGTGTCACCCGCTTCATGGATGCACTCGGGTCCCAATCCTATTAAACACTCCACCCTTAAGTAAGTGCCCATGTTTTAGAGTGAAGCAGGCATAACTAAATGCTTAAACATCAGAGCTCCAGATGAACTTAACGTTTGTGCTTTTCTGATTTTAAACCTGCATGCCCGTTTTTGCCCTGAATAACAACTTTACAGCCTGTTTTGATCCTAATAGCTCCTCAGATTAACTTTTCCATTAGCTGTCATTATGTACAATGTTTTTTTTTTATTTTCCTGAATTTGCTTGTTTCTTTTTGACAATTGCTGTGTAAAATTTGTCAGGTATACTTCACAAGAACCTTCTGGTGTCCACCTCTGGTAGATTTATTTGGATTTGGAATGCTTGTGTTTATAACCAGTAGTTGTGTGCACAGTACTGCAGGGAGTGCATCTGAGCGTCCATCTCCACAAGTGACTTTGATTTGGAGTAGATAGATCTGAAGATCACTAATTGACTGTCCATTTCAATGGTTAGATCTTATACTTAATTTTCTAGACCTGTAAAGCACCTTATGATTGTATCTGCTGTTAATGGTACTGTATAATATAAAGAATAATGGGATGATTGATCAATCAATTACTGATGGATTGAAGACACACATCACACATAGCTTTCCTAGTTACCTGGTCATCGCTTGCTCTCCTTTAGGAAAACTCCTAATAAATGTCATAATTGTGTAAACAACAGTAAATGAATTAATTAGTGAAGCAAGAATGTAAGTTCTAAACTTGAGTGTAAATATAAAAATCTTAATTGGGAATAGGGGTTAACCATACATGACAGCTACAACTGCTTTTGACTCCCTAACTAACTCTTAGATGCCTACAATATGTGACAAATATCCAAACATTTATTGACAGGGAAAAAAGTTGAAGAAATGTACCTGTGCTCCAGTGTCCTTCAGATTCTCTTTCTTCTAATTCTTGTGTCTCCATTGGTAAGTACCTCTTACTCACAGGATCAGCATCTTTTTTAAAATAAAAACCTGCCCTGAAATAAGCTCAGCATGAGATCATAATCTTTATACTTTATTTGGCAGACCTCCTTAACATATAAAGACTCTTATGATGACGACTACAAGGGGTGTTTTCAACAAAGAGAAATGCAAATTAAAAAGGGATATCTATCCTGTGAGATGAAACATAACTGGGCATTAAAACAAGCATGGGACAAAGCCTGGGCATATTGGAGCTACCAAGTCCCTCCTAAATTAGACAGGGACACGGCCACTGCGGTCACCGCCTACACCTTGAACTCGCTTTTTTCTCAGCTGAACTCGGCTGTGGAAGGTGGAACACACAAAGTGACAAATGGCTACTTCAGATCCATGCATTTACTGCTTACCAAGGCAATCCAAATTCTCAGGCTTGGCAACTGTATAACGACCTACCGAGGAATTAATGTCTTCATCCCATTGAAAAAAGGGGAGAGTTTTCGCTTTGGAAGGTTTGCCTCGTCCTCTAGAAGCTGGCACGTTGCCCAAGGTTTTGGCCAGAAAATGTTCTTCATAATCAGAACGTGTTATGGGGCGGACATCTCACCATATTCTTTATACAAGAGTGAATCCGAAGTGCTGATTCCACCTTATGAAGTGTTTACAGTCACCTCAGTCCATGGGAATCATGTCACCCTGATATCCACAGGGAAGACCCGAGTGATCAAAAGGTGCAGGCCTCTGAGCCACAGCTGTCCCTACAAGCCCAGTTGGAATCCAAACGGGGGGAATGGGCGTAAGTGACCTGGTATCTTCACTACTACTGCGACTGAAAGGTAAGATATACCAACCTTTTAACTTTGATACCACCACACAAATGGGACTCAGCCACTGAGACGGGGGGATACACGTCCATCTGGTTTGAACCCTTGTCTGCCGTTTTACAATAGATAAACCAATCGGAAAACAAAAAGAACCTCAGAGCTAAAACAGAAGAAACCTCAAACTTAAGTGTGGCATCTGAAGTTAGGAAGAAACTTCTGTCATTCAATTAGTTGGATATTAATAGGGTGTCTTTAGGAAAGGCACCTGAGGGTGTTTTATCTGAGAAAGGGATACAGGCAATACTCAGCCTCAGTGCTTGGTCATTGTGTGCGTGAAGCCTGCATGTTCTACCAATGTCTGCAAGGAGCTTTCTGCCATATTCTCTGATTTTCCTCTCTTGTAACCAAAGCATTGCACCTTCCAAATAGTCCATGTATGTGTGAGTATTTAGGGCCTTAAATCAATTTTCATCCTGTCCAGAATCTGTTCCCGCCTTGCATGTGATGTTGTATATATAGATGTTGTAATATGTATGTATATATGATGTTGTAATATATATTGTGGTCCACCAGGGGCGTACAGCTCCTTCAACCCCGACACAGACAGGCTGAGACATAAGTTCAGTACAACAAACTTTTATTCTTCAGTGGGAAAGTGTTTTGTGTTGCTCCCCACTTTACAGCACAGTACAAAAGCAGTACAAAACCCCAAATAATGACACACGGTCCTTTTTCTCTCCCTCTTTTCTTCACCTCCACTCCTCCTTGCCAGCTTTGTCCTCCACCTCCCGACTCTGGCTTGTCGTTGTGAGGCTGGCAAGTCCTTTTATAGTGTCCAACTATAAGTGTTCTTCTGTTCTTCTACCCATGTGGTTTGTAAGCACTTCTGGGTTAGGCGGAAATCCCAAGCCACATGGCTCCTCTATTTTTACAGCACCCACGGTACCCAACAGGGCTGAGATAAAGAACTCCAAGGCCCATAGTGCCCTGAAGGAATACGAGGCACCACTGCAATCCAGGGGAGCTACAATCTAGAATTCTTGGGGAAGCAGTGCCTTAAAGAGGCTGCCTACCACCATCCTTCCTATTCTTGGGCATCCTGGCTGGGTTGGGCTGCCAGCCATCTCTAACAATAACAACAACAACAATATTTATTTCTATTGCACATTTTCATACAAATGATGTTGCTCAAAGTGCTTTACAGGATAAAGAAAGAGAAAAATGGACAAAATATAAAAGTAAAATTAGGCAATACTAATTAACATAGAAAAAAAGTAAGGTTTGATGGGCAGGAAGGACAGAAAAACAACAACAAAAAAACTCCAGACAGCTGAAGAAAACAAAACAAAACCTATAGGAGTTCCAGGCTACGAGACCACCCAACCCCCTCTAGGCATTGTACCTAACATAAACGTATTCATACATATATATATAGTCCTTCCATGAGTACCCTAAATACAAAGAGGACTGTTTGATTTATGTTAGGTAGATTGCCCAGAGGGGACTGGGCGGTCTCTTGGTCTGGAACCCCTACAGATTTTATTTTTTTTCTCCAGCTTTTGGAGTTTTTTTTTTTTTTTTCTGTCCACCCTGGCCATCGGACCTTACTTATTCTATGTTCATTAATGTTGACTTATGTTTATTTTTTTATTGTGTCTTTTATTTTTCTATTCATTTTGTAAAGCACTTTGAGCTACATTTTTTTGTATGAAAATGTGCTATATAAATAAATGTTGATTGATTGATTGATTGATTGATACCCATAATGCATTCCAAAACTCCCACAGCAACACTTACTTAAACTTTTCATAACAAAAAAGGGTTGTATAATATGCATAATTTACCAAAAACACCAATAATTTTTCTAATGTACTAATCAAACAGTTATAAAAAGTGCCTAGCCTACCAGAAACAACAATTTCATACTGTACTCACCATTTAAGTTGACATCTTTGGCTTGCAGGAACGGAGAAGGAGGAGAATGAAATGGAAGGTGGTTATTGTTTGGAAGGAGAGCCCCCTTCCATAAGAACATCAGGACTCTGGCTCTCTGGAATCCTTTCTCTCCTTGGGAGAGGCTGTAGCCCACTAGGACCTGCTTCTGGCTCACTAGGTCTCAACCTTTTCGGAAATAAAAACTGGTCTAAGGTTGTCTGTTTCTGTCTTTTCTTCAACACAGTTTTGTAGTATGACATGACATTGTCATTAAGCAAGTTAATGCAACGATTAGCTTTTTCTCTGTCTGCGTGGGTCTTCTCTACAAATGTTTGTAGCTCTGTCCATTTTTTCAGGATGTCCTTTATTTCAGAAGAGGAAATTTGCTGCACTGATTGTTGATCCTCCCCCTCCTCTTCAGAAAGCTCCTCAGTTGCCATTCTCTGTTGCTCAGCCAGAAGCTGCTGAAGTTCCCCTGTAGATAATTCCTCTGAGTGTTCCTCCACCAATTCCTCAACATCACCACTGTCAACCTGAAAGCCTATGGACTCAGCTATAGTGACAATGTCATCAACCACAGGGTCAGTTGCAGGCTCAGGCTCCTTTACAAAGCCTTCAAAGTCTATTTTCCTCTATAATTTTAGGCAACACTTTCTTCCAGGCAGATCTCAGTGTCTGTAGAGAGACATTGGCCCAGGATTTCTCTATTAACCCCACACAGGAAAGGATGTTGTAATGTTTCTTCCAGAACTCTGTAAGAGTTAAATCTGTATCTGAGACTATCTGGAAGCACTTCTGGAACAGTTCCTTGTTGTATAACTTCTTAAAGTTAGCTATAACCTGCTGGTCCATAGGCTGCAGTAGAGGAGTTGTATTAGGTGGGAGGAAATCTACTTTAAGCCATGGGAATTCTTCAGCCAACTCTTCTTCCAAGTCTCTTGGGTGAGCAGAACCATTGTCCATGATTAGGAGAGCCATGAGTGGTAAGCCTTTGTCCTCTAGATATTTCTTAACAGTAGGACAGAAAACCTCCCTCATCCACTCAAGAAAAAGCACTCTTGTTACCCAGGCTTTTGCATTAGATCTCCACATGACCCCTAGCCTATTCTTCATGACCTTATGTTTTCTGAACACTCTAGGGGTCTCAGAGTGATAAACCAAGAGAGGCTTTATCTTGAGGTCACCTCTCGCATTGGCACATAACAATAAGGTTAGTCTATCCTTCATAGGCTTGTGGCCTGGCATTTTCTTCTCTTTCTGGGTAATGTATGTTTTCCTGGGCATTTTCTTCCAGAAAAGCCCAGTTTCATCACAGTTGAAAACTTGATGAGAGCAAAAGCCATTTCTCTTTGTTATCATTTCAAAGTGGTGTATGTAATTTTTGGCAGCCCTTTTATCAGCACTGGCTGCTTCACCATGCCTAACTACGCTATGAATCCCAGTTCTCGCTTTAAAATTGTGAAGCCACCCCTTACTGGCACGAAATGTTTCACCACTATCACTTGGTGATGGCTTATCCTTTAGCAGATCTGCATTTATAGCCCTAGCTTTTTCACAAGTTATAGACTCAGATAGGCTATCACCTGCCATCTGCCTTTCGTTTATTCACACTAATAATAGCTTTTCTACCTCATCTAACACTGTTGATCGTGACTTACTAATTTGAGTAACACCTTTAGCAACACTAGCTTCCTTATACAAATCTTTTCGTTGTAAAATTGTCGAGATGGTGGATTTCGACATGCTGTACATGTTAGCGAGATTGGTCACACGAACGCCACTCTCATATTTACGCACAATTTCCTTCTTTGTTTCGATTGTGATTGCTTTCTTTACCTTCGTTGTCTTCTCTTCCTTCCTTAGCTTCTTTTCTAGCTTTTTTGGGGCCATTTTGATAGCAATTATCAAAATAAATGATATAAATCACTGCACGTATCTGGGCTCCGACTGCTGCTTGCAAACGCTCTCGGCTGTTTGTTTACAATCGCGCAAGCGGATACACGTGTCCGCATTCGGGCCGTAACTCAAGACGTTGGTCGTAAATCAAAACAAACATTTTGGTCGTAAACCAAGTTATTCACGTGTCAGGCCGGTCATATATCAAGGGTCGACTGTATATATATATATATATATATATAATATTATTTATATATATATATATATATTTATTTATATATAAATACAGTAATCTGTGGTGGGCTGGCACCTTGCCCGGGATTTGTTTCCTGCCTTGTGCCCTGTGTTGGCTGGGATTGGCTCCAGCAGACCCTGTGACCCTGTAGTTAGGATATAGCAGGTTGGATAATGGATGGATGGATGGATATACAGTAATGGCATTGACTCTTGCATAACCCAAGGATGACAGCAAAGCTGAGGTAGCAGCACTATGAGCTGCCATTTTATTATTCAAATAAGCAGTGCCACCTGAAGGGGGTGCTTAAGAGCAAATTCTGTACTCAGAAAAACAGCACAGTCCTGGCAAGTTGTGAGAAGACACTTTTATTAAGAAAAATGAGTGCACAAGGAAGGTTATATTAGATGGAGTAAAGACATAATACAGAAAGGAGAAAAGAAACAATAAAGACTACGCCCCTTGGGACGTACCACCCTCCCAGTCTTTCTTTTTCACAAATGACTGCCATCCTCTTCCTCCTTGTCAGACGAGCATTTGCTTCAGCTCTTCTCTTGATTACAAGCTCATCTGACTGAGGAGGTGGAGGCCCTGAAAATTCTGCTCTCTCAGGATACTTCACATGCCCCTTCAATCTGGCAGGAAGGACTTCCCGTTCACATTTATTTTCATGGAGACTCTTGAGAACACTACATTTCGCAACCTGAAGTATAGCAGTAGAATACAGCTGCTTCCTAGAAGTGGACTGAGGACTTTTAACTAATTTAATCATCTCTGGTGCCCAAAGGCTGTCAGCATGGCATCCCAACCAATTAACAGTATCTCTCCTGAGATGCCATACATTTCATCCAGTCTTCTTGCTTCCCTTTACAGCAGCTTCAGTGCCAACTGTCGAGGTGCATAGAAAAAGGGGAAACCTGCCATTGTCATACTGTCACCATTCTACTCTTACTAAAGTAAGCAGACCTTTTAAGAACAGCAACTAACTAAAGGAGTGACAAAATACGCTTTGTGGAAAGTCAAATTAAACAACACCTAATCAATTAAAATGTGAATTTGATAGAAATTGATTTCTTATTTGATTGGGGGCTTGGTTTTGCATGTTTAATATGACACCATCATCTTATTTTTTGTTGCTTGAAATAAAAATAAGTTAACAAGGAAGGGTTATTTTCATAACATAAATTTTAAAAAAGAAAGATAATCCATTGGAGTGGAATCAGACAATCTTGTTACAAGTGTTGTAAGTGTGTCCTTCTCTATTTACATTTTGGTAATCTTACCTGTTGTGTGTGACCAGAACGTTACCTGCCCCGGTACGCTAGATGGCAACCCCTCTGAGTTGCAATGGTGCCTCAGTCTCCCGCAGGGCTTCATGGGAGTTGGAGTTTGGCGCAGCCCTGTTGTGATCCACAAGCGCTGCCAGGGGGTGCTGCAGCAGGAGCTGTTGAGCCCTTATGGGCAGTTCTTCTGCCACACCCAGAAATGCTTCCGGGTGCATTATAAAAGGAGCCAGCAGCCGCTACTCGGGGAGCCAGAGTCGGGTGAAGGAAGATGAAGCTTGACTGGAGTAGTGGAAAGGAAAAAAGAAAGAGAAGAGAAAAGAAAATAAAGTATTGTGTATGTGCTGTGCTTTGGACTGTGTTGTGCCTGTGGGAAAATTTTGAAGGGGTTTCCCACGAGGAAAAAGAGAAAAAATAAAATGTGTGTGCCTTGAACTTGTGTCCCACGCTTGTCTGTGTCGTGTTCAGCTGGCAGTGCCAGCCTGGGTGGTCCACAGCAGCCAAATTAAATAACATCTAATCAATCACAATGTGGCTTCCATAGAAATTCTGATCGAGGGCTTAGAGAGCACGTAAAAGTCTGGCCTGCCAAGCTTTAATATGGCACCATCATTTGAAATTCCTTTTCTTTTTTTTTGCTTAATGGAAAAATAACTTTAAAAATAGGTTATTTTATTAATATCTCTCTATTATAAAAAAAAAAATCTTGGGAGGGAGACGAGGGAGACAAGACATGATCTTTTCGGAAGACACTTTGACATCACGCAAGACAAGGCAGGCAAAAGGACAGCTGCTGTGCTAGGCTTTTAAATGATTGATGCGCAGCACAACAAGTAGAATATGCAGCTCGCCAGCAGCTGATCCATCCACAACTCCTTAGCATACGTTCATCCCCGCCCCCCCATCACAAAGTGATCAGCGTTATATGTCCCACAAGAAAGAGATTTAACCCCGCCTGGGCCCAGAAATAAAGGACAAAAAGTAGATGACAAAGTAGAATGTCGTAAAGAATTTTAAAATGTTGGTGCGGTGCACATGCACAGTAGGTTAGAGATAATGGAAGTACGAAGATTCCAAAATGTCAAAAAAAGGATAGGAAAGATCGCATTAGTGTAAAGAAATGGAAATTATTACTCGGAGAAATAAAGGAAAAGCGATAAGAGATCGAATATATTGTTTGGAATTTAAACTTTAAGTCGGAGACTTGTAGATCGTCTAATTTGTGTTGCCAGCGAGAATTCAAAGATTCCAAAAAACGTTGCTGCAGTATGAAGTCCTGTGAGAAGGAGACTTTTAACATGAGATTCTTTCAAGTCATGCCCTACTTACAACTAACCTCATCTAACCTCAGTCGTGTGAATGCTTTTGTCAAACACACTTCCTGCACTCTCAGCTCTTATAAATTTTATCAGGACAATAATTTTATACGTTCTAGATGACACGTCAATGACAAAGCGAAGAAGAAAGAGCATGGACAAATATTCAAAAAAATAATTTTATTTATTAGAGAAAAAGAAATGATATTCACACACAGGCAGTTATACGTTGCATTGTCACAATGTAAGTCCAAACACGGAATCAAAATTCAATGCGATCTTGAAGAAAAGTTACTTCCAAATATTGTTTTTACTAAAGTTTTAAAGTAAAAGTAAAAATAATGCATATGTAACGTTTCCCATGAAAATAACAATCTCTTTAAATTGTATATCTGGTTAACTAAACCCGGGGGTGGGCGAGCAAAGCAAGAAGGGGGCAGAGCTCCCTAGTAAATTTTACAAAATCTGTTGGACTGGAGACACTAATATTGTACAAGTGCTCTAACTGTGCTTTTCTCTATTTGCAGGTCACTCTTTGGGACCAAAATAAGCCAGCGGAAGGATGATCGAGCTCTCCTCTCTGATTATTCTACTTCTAGTGTTCCACAACATTTAGATTTTCCACAATAAGGCATGCAGTTTTTGCTAGTTTAAAATCACATCCAAAATACAAACATGTTTTTTGATTGGTTTTAATAAAGAAATTTTAACCAGAATGGAAGGAAAAATGTATTTTATTTTGCAAAAGTGAAAAATTGTTGATAGATAGATAGATAGATAGATAGATAGATAGATAGATAGATAGATAGATA